>OX596380.1:104245482-104845482 GCA_951394425.1 Tipula unca
GTAATGAGCGCAGTTCGCGTAATCTCTTTAAAGGAATTACTGGACTGAACCATACTTTCAGGCCTACGTCAACCGCCATTCGGGACCGGGATGGAAACCTCTGTGTCAATATCGACGCAGTACTTGACGCATGGAGTGGACACTTTACTGACCTGCTTGATGTCCATCATGCGTCACAGACTGTTGTTGAGCCACCTCTAATACAGACTGCGGAGATTTGCACTGAGGAGCCATCCCATGAGGAATTCACTAAAGCCATGCAGAGATTGAAACGAAACCGTGCACCTGGAGTGGACTGCATTAATTCGGAGCTCTTGATATTCGGAGGGGATACTTTGTTGAACTGTCTTTTCGACCTTATTCGATTAGTATGGCGAACCGAAGTTATGCCTGACGAATGGAAAGTGGCCGCGATATGCCCCATCTTCAAGAAGGGAGACCGCTTGAAGTGTGAGAATTATCGCGGTATAGCTCTCCTTTGCACAGCTTACAAGTTACTGTCATACATTGTATTGGATAGAATCACTCCTCTGGCGGAGGGCTTGGTTGGTGACTATCAAGGAGGATTTCGTCCGAATCGATCAGTCATCGATCAGGTCTTTTCGCTGCGGATGATTCTATCTAAATATTATGAGACATCCATCCCCGTACATCAGGTGTTCCTGGATTTCCGGCAGGCCTATGACTCGATCAATCGAGAGAGTCTATGGTCTGCCCTGGAATACCTAGGAATGCCAACAAAACTGGTACGACTATGTAGGATGACAGTGACGCAGTCTCAATGCTGTGTTAAAGTTGAGAACAGGCTATCGACAAGTTTTGTAGTTAACTCGGGTGTTCGGCAGGGAGATGCTCTGTCCCCGATACTCTTTAATCTCATGTTGGAGTACATCTTTCGTAAAACTGAAACACCGCAGCGTAACATCTTATATCGCCAGTCCAATCAGGTGCTTGCATATGCAGATGACATATGCGTGATTGGACTGAATAGCAACGGAGTGAAAGAAATACTTGATCCGCTTGTAGAGTTTTCAGCTTCTGTTGGACTTCAGATCAATGAGTCCAAAACGAAATACCTGATCTCAGGTTTTAGGGACAGTGGCACACCAGATTTTAGTAGTGGCCACCACACGTTTGAGGGAGTGAGGAGGTTCAAATATTTGGGTTCTCTTATCACTCACGATAATAGTGTGGGTGAGGATATTAAAGTGCGGCTGGCAGCTGGCAGTCGTTCTCTGTATCCTCTAAGGCCACTGCTAAAATCTAAACACTTATCAAGTGCCGTGAAGCTGAAGCTTTACAAAGCGTTGATCAGGCCCGTTGTTATGTTTGGATGTGAAAGTTGGGCGCTGACGGATGAATACGAGAGATGGCTCCTAACATTTGAGAGAAGAGTCATGCGTGTGATCTACGGCCCAAAACGCGAAATAGATGGTACCTACCGAGCTCTGTACAATATCGAGATCAGAGATCTGATGAAGATCCCCGATATTGTACATGAAATAAGATCTCAGCGAGTACGCTGGCTCGGTCACGTTCTGCGTGCTGATCCGGAACGAATTGTGCAGCGATCTCTGAAAGGAGAGCCACCATATGGTAGGCGCAGAGGTCGTTGCCGGCGACGATGGCTCCACGATGTAGAGAACGACTTGGCCTCTTCAGATTGTCTTAGACAGTATGAAGACCATGCTCAGGATCGAAACCGTTGGAGCCGGGTTGTTGACTCAGTAAGGGGCCAGTAATGGCCTTTAATACTGTTTATTATTATTATTATTATTATATCAGAAATGGATTTGTAGACGCAAGAAGCGAAAATGGTGGAAGGCCGAGGTTAAAGTAATACAACTCAGCAATGAGTGCAGTTCAGGTAATTTCTTTAAGGGAATTACTGGACTGCACGTTATTGTCAGGCCAGCGTCCACCGTCATTCGGGACCGGGATGGAAACCTTTCTGTCAACATCGACAAATGGAGTGGACATTTTACCGACCTGCTTTGTGTTCATCATGCGTAACAGACTGTAGTTGAGTCACCTCAGCTTGCATTGATGATCAATCCCATGAGAAATTCACTAAGGCCAAAAACGGAAGTTATGTCTGACGAATGGAAAGTGATCACGATATGCCCCATCTTCAAGAAAGGAGACCGCTTGAAGCGTGAGAATAATCTCGGTATAGCTCTCCTCCTATCACTCACGATAAGTGTTATTTTAGACAAGATGCGTGTGATTAGACAAGAATGGTAGAGTGATCTCTGATAGGAGAGCCACCATATGGTAGGCGCCGAGGTCGTTGCAGGCGACGATGGCTTCACGGTGTAGAGAACGACTTGGCTTCTTCAGGTTGCCAAGAATAGTATGAAAACCAAGCTCAGGATCGAAACCGTTAGAGCCACATTGTTGATTCAGTAAGGGGCCATTAATGGCCTTTATAAACTGGTTATTAATATTTATCGGAAATGGTTGATCTATAGAGCGTGATACGCAAACCGTTATCTAGATAGGCCGGTACAATATCATAGAATGTTTGAAACTGTTCAAAGAAGATTTCGACAATTGTTTCCCTTATAAATATGAGAATTTTAGGCAAATTCAACACGAAGTCAATATCGACGAAGAAATTTGAATTCAATATGAAGAGATCCCACCAATACCACGTTCTGTAGGGCATATTTACTCAGTTGGTCTCGTCCCAATGGGACAACTTGTGCATAATATTTTGATAGATTGCGGCTTGATTTGTTTTTAATACAGAGATACATATATCTACTTATATGATATAGTTGAACAATTATGCATATATCTTGTCTGTTGTTCTTTTTCAGCAACGTCCTTTACCACTTTGTTGGCCATTTTCATGAACCAAATTATCATTGAATTAAAATCATTAAATTAATTTGGATCATCGATATGATAACAAATTTGCGACTTCTTTTGGCCTTTATAGAAAATATGATGAATAGAAAGAGCATAACAAAGTTTTTAAAATTTCTATGTAATACTGTTTTAATTAGAACGTAAAAAGGTATTTAAGAACATATTTTTTTTTAAGTTTTCGTTCATACAAAAATAAAAAATATGAATTTTATTTTCTATGTTATCACTGAATATGAATGTAAATAGAAAGATGGATTTATATATGTATGCAAATAAAATCTATTTTGTTGATAAATAAATCATTCAACAGATCAATAAATGGTTTTTATTAAAATTTATATTGACCAAATACATTATTAATTAAAAATTAGAGATACCAAGTTGAACTACAAACTTGGTATTTCTAATTTTTAATTAATAATGTATTTGCTCAATATAAATTTTAATAAAAACCATTTATTGATTGTAAAGTATTATTTTTCCTCTATAAACAACTATAATCACATTTTAATTTTAGAAATTATTACAGATACAAATATAAACAATTATTCGATTAAATGTTCTGTGGTTACATAGTTTTGCCAAAATTAAATCTTAAAGCTAATTACTGATATGTACACATGTAAACATAAATTGAACTACATTGGTAATTAATTTTCGTTCAGACGACTATTTATCATAAATATGCTATAGATGATAAAATATATTCCTTATACATACTAACGTTGAATTTAATAAAAGTAAAGCAAAATTAAATCGTTTTACGTTTAACATTTTACAGAAAAATATGTTGCAGTACCAGTTTATAAACATTATACAGCTTCGTGTAGTCAACAAAAAAATACCATCATGGTGATTAATGATTGCATAATTTTTGTGTTCACTGCAAAAAAAAATACAAATACAAACATGAAAAATCAATAAAATCACAATTGGTTCCTACCTTATGTTCT
Organism: Tipula unca; assembly: GCA_951394425.1. Taxonomy (NCBI): domain Eukaryota; kingdom Metazoa; phylum Arthropoda; class Insecta; order Diptera; family Tipulidae; genus Tipula; species Tipula unca. The sequence goes on from OX596380.1 coordinate 104,249,310, forward strand.
ACCTCAAAATGTTTTTTTTAATAAATTTTTAAATTATATAAACTTAAAAATGTCCAAACCACATAATAAAACTAACAAAAATCTAAAAAATAAAACTTAAGTTTTTCAGTTTGAGAACATTTTTAAAAGCTTTTTTCCAGTTCAGTAAAATTTTTGTTTTTGTGTAAAAAATATTTTATTCAAGAAAAACAAAAAGTTTAACTTGTACTCGTTTATATGTATGTACACACATACATATTATATAAATTGGAAAATATTCAATATAAAAACTTTTTCATTATTTTATTGCAGTTTTAAAGGTGTTCTTATTGTTTGCAAATTGTATTAGATGTACATACATACATGATTTGTACGTTTATTCGATTTAAAGGTACCTACATGAATAGAGTACAATATTAGGTAGAATACAAACGAGAGGCTATAAACAATTTAGCAGATTTTATCTGTTCGTTCATACATATCGATATACAAAATATAAAAATTTATTTTATTTTCATCAACACAGAGGCACAAAAAATACTCAACATAATCAAATCTTAATTTCAATTCAATCGCTATTGAACACCAAAAATAAATTGCACACCATCATTTTTTCTATTTATTTCCATGCTCTCTGTTGGTATTAGACCAGAAAATAATAAAAACCAAAAATAAATTTCCAGTTCATGCATTTTATTGTAACCACTTAATTTCATTTCCTGTGTTCAATAAAAAAGAATACTGTGCTATTTTCGGAAAGAAAAGCAAGAACAGGGGAAAAAAAAAGAAAATCCTGAAAAAAACTGTTTATTGGAAAATTGGAAAATTATACGAAATTCAAAATAATGAAATTTTGTTGTTATTTTGTGTGCCTTGAATTTCAATCAAATGAACCTTAACAATTTTTTTTTTATATTTTGGTGAAATCAACCAAAACATTATGTTGTGATTTGATCTAGAACTTGTGCATTTATTTAGTATCAAAATTAAATGTTAATGTATACTAAATAAACATCGTTTGTGAGTATAAGTTGGTTTTGATTTGTACAGTTATCGATAATTAATAATCAGCGCGATAATCATTAATCTATGAAGATTAACAAACTAAGCCTAAATAACTACTACAAAAGAGATATTATATTACAGATGGTTTTTACAGATATCATATACTGAATAACGTTAATGTCATTATTGGCAACAGCAATATTTTTCTCTGTATTTCCAAAGAACGATTTTTTTTGCGCTTAGCAGTTTTACGAATAATATACCAAAACACTGTTTTTTTAAAACTAATGTCGAATAGTTTCGTGCCACCAAAAGTGATGTACATCAAAAAAATAGCAAATAATGTTGATGGCGTTTTGATGTACATCACTTTTCCTGTCCTTTCGTGTCAATATAGCAAAATTGTTTGATGTACATTTTAAAATGGAAATCTCGATTTTTTCTTCCATCATTTGTAGACATTCGTGTTTCTTTTGTTGTTCTTTAAATAGGTGTTTATAAAATTAATGTTGAATTATTAGATATATGTATGTATATCAAAATTTTTAAAGTATTTTTAGAAATATCAATTTTTTCTGGAATTTTAACTAACACCAACACGTGTTCATATACTGTTTCATAAACATAAATATAAACAATCGGAAGACGTCATAATAATACACTTCCCCTAGATAAAATTTTATATACAAAACAACAACAAAATATGATCCAACATTGGCTTTGGATCACAAATGATGATCTAAAAATTAGTTCAAATGTCAAAGTGCAGATGCATCAATATTTTGCATTAATAAGTTGTTAGAAATGGATTAAACAACAATTATGTTCTGAACGCAACCAAAACAAAATTAAAAACAGGAAAAAAAAATTGTCGTTTATATTCAGCGTAAGAAGCATGGATAAAAGCTAAATATATAATTAATTATATAACGGCAATCGGAACTCGAAACCCAAAAAAAAATCGCTAACGTTTTAGAGGATTTAATTTCCCAAAACGTTCTGGTAAGTAAGGAAATGAATCTGGAGAATTTCGATGAAACAATTATTTATTTTTAGACCAAACCCACTACGGTTGAACTACTCCACAACAAACTGAAAAATTTGCTTAGGGCATATAAAAATTCAAAAGACAGCAATAAACGAACGGAACGGAACTTATGTGTACCTCCAATTGAGGACTTCATAGACGAAATTTCCAATTCTCATGCCTTAAATTTATCAGGTGAAGAGATAACAGCCCTAACTCCAAGTTAGTTTGTTTCGGCAAATTTAAATTATCCAGAAGAAATAACTCATGTATCACCAGTAAGTCCAACTTCGACTGCTGATGGAGTTGTTCAAAAACCGCCAGTAAAAAGGAGTACTATAAAAGAAAAATACTACGCAGAAAGAAATAAAATAAAAGAAAGCTGTTATACAAATAAATTATAAGAAATGAGAGAGCGCCGTTTGGATAAACAACTCTAGCACAAAGAAAAAATGAAGTCCTTAAAAAATTAAAAAAATTAGCGTTGTTTTATAATTATAATGAATTATTTTTGTTTGTTTTGTTTGTTTTGTTTAATTCATTGTTTTTTAATTAAATAAGTCATAATCGGTTATTATTATATTTCGTGCTAACAACTCATTGAAAAGCATCTGGCGCTGGTTTTCGATATTCCCTAAATTAATATTGGTCTATTTCATCTTCGTCACGATCTTCTGTGTTAATCTCGTCTTCGTCAGCTGTAATTACGTCATTCTCCATTAAACATATATTGTGTAAAATGCAGTCACATAGGTCAAATTTACGATATTTTCAATATATGTTTGTTCTGAGAAATGCAGCAACTGACGAAATCTTGTTTTTAATATGCCAAATCCATCCCTTGCCATGCGAGTTGATGAATGTTGGTAATTAAATTGACGCTGGGCTTTGGTCAAGCTACCGGTATTTTTATAAGGGCTAACTAGCCAATCTAATTTAGGATATGCAGAAACCACTAATAAAAACGTATTATTTGGAAATTTTGCAGGCATATTTTCCAATGCATTAAGATATAACGGCAATCTACGCAAAACTCGGCTATCGTGCAATGACCTGGGTTCACCGCAATGCACATCGATAAATTTTTTATCGGCATTGATAACGGCTTGTAAATGGATGATGCCATGTTTTCAATTAAAATAGGGTTCTTTATTCATCCGAGGAGCTTTAATAGTTATCTGCGAGCAGTCTATCGCTATTACATGTGGAATTTGTTTTTTATTCTGGAATTTAAAAGTGACCTCCGAAACATCGTCAACAGTTGGCCACTTTACATAACTATGCCCAATAAACCATCGGCTCACTCGATAAATGTGAAGAAACATGGAGAATCATGTGTTGCTAATATACCATATAAATATATAAATTTCCTTATTTGCTCTAATTTTTTTTCTAGTTTCATCGATAGCAGCATTCAAGAAATGGGTGGATAACTTATAAATATCTAAAATACAAATTGATATAAGTAATAAATATAATTTATAATTTATTAGACAATAAATTTGTACCTATCAAATTTGAACAAGTTGTTCGTTTCATTCGAAAATGACTTTTGAATTCCGTGTCAAAATAGGCTTCAATGCTATTCAAGAAATTATTTGCTTCATCCACCTCTAATTCCATGAACTAGTCGATTCCGAACTGCTGCTATAATCTGTTGAGCTTGACGTCTTCATTAGCTATAAAAAAATAATTTATCATTAGTAAGTCATACAATAACTTATACATTTAACAACTTCGCTTATCTCTTCAATGTGGATAAATTTATTTTCCATTTTGTTGCCAAAAAACACTAACGATAATATTTATTTTATTTACTACTGACAGAATGACAGCTAATGACAAAACAACATGGATGATATTTTACAAAAGAGTATAATATAATTTTGAGTAGTACCTTTTGTCACAGTGGTACCAACCTCTCATCAATATTTTATGAATTTTTATATCGTTTCTTGGCACATGATCTGATCTGAATCAGATCAAACATCAAGAAATACAGCAAATTTCTACACGTTCTTTGGTGTCAACGAAAATTTGATTTTTTTAAATGCCAAAGAATTCGATATATATTATAGTGAGGAAAGTAAATTGCTGGTTACTTGACAGCACTTATTAATAGATGACAACAGGATTAATAATTCAAGCTGTGCTCAACTATTCATTATATATTTCATTTCGAATAAATATGTCGTTTATGACAATTGTCGCAATGATGACTCAATCAAGCAACTCGTAAACTGAGTTTTTTGAAATATAATAAAATGACAACTAAATTGAAAAGTACATGCGAAAAATAAAAGTACAACTAAAAATTCATAATAAGCGATTTTATTGTCATTGGTTTCCTATAGCTTGAATTATAATTCAGTTTTATCAGTTCTCAATCATGTTAAAATAACAAATTATTAATTATTTTATGGTCGAATATGGCGTTGTGTAAATTTGTGTCGTGAGGTCTTCAATGTAATATCTATGCAACGAGAACTAGGCTGCGGCAAATAAACATGGTTTCTAAATTTACATTCACTCGAGAAAAATCTTGTCCTTAGTGCTACAAAGTGCGGTATAGATGGCATAAAAATGAAGGTAGAAATTCACTGTAGACGATAACATCAGAAATGAAAATATCAAAAGCAACTATGGCATGATCGCTTCTTACTTGCTAAATGGTTTCCTGAAATATGATACCATTTATGTTGACGAGCACATGGTGATACATGCCGGATTAGAGATGGGAGAGCAAAATCAAATTCCATCATCGACAGACTTAATTATGTCAACATACTCTATTTTGATGCGAAAAAGTATACAACAACTTCTAAACAACTCAACTTAACATATAGATGTCCTGCGGATGTAGTACATGCAACTACCTCAACAGATGAATCATAAGTTTTAAATTGTTCAACAATCTACCACACATTAAGGTGACCTTAACCAGGCATACACATATACCGATTGAAGGAAACCAACTGCACTCTATGTTTCGAAAAACACTAACAGCTTCTGCGAAAATGCGCCACACCACTGTAAAATCTGGTAATATTAATATAACTAAGCAGATTCCAGCCAATTTGTTTTTTGGTTCAAATCATACTTAAGTAATCCCATAAAGTGTATTGAGATGGAGGTAAAAGATCAGAAACTATACATGTTACCTCTGGTATTCCACAAGGCTGGATTTATATAATTTTTATTAATGGCATTAATAAAGTTTTACAGCATTGCAAAATTGTAATGTTCGCAGATAACTTGAAAATCTACATAACCCTCGAGACACATGAATACCAAGAAACTGCAAGATGATATCGACAAACTAGTAATTTGGTGTGAGTCTTATTCTCTTAGTCTTAATATTGACAAGTGTAAATCTCTATCATTCCATCGTAAAGTTAACCCTGTTATACAACAAAATAAGATAAATGATGTAATTCTTCAGGAAGTATTTGAAACTAAAGATGTAAGGGGTTACTTTCGTTGACAATATGTGCTTGTGCTTTATTAAGCACATGGACAAATGCGTCGAGAGAGCCAATTCTATGCTCGGTTTTATTAAACGATGGGCAGGCGACATTTTGGATTTGGAGACAAGATCTTGTATTGTGCATAAATTCAATCCCAGCTTGAATACGTTATATATGTATGTGTGGTGTCCTTTTTACGAGGAACACGTCCACGTATATCACGTTAACCTACACACCATTACCATAATATTTAACTGGGTGTAAGAACTATAACATTACAACATTGGAAAATAGGCATGAGTTGTTAAAGTCTTCTTTTGTTAATAATCTGCTACTAGATCAAATTGATGAACTTTATATACTAGAATCAATTAAATTAAATGCTCCCAGTTGGCAGTTGAGGGATCGTGATGTTTTCCATATAGATACAGAACAAATTATGATCACAATGAACCAGTGAATATGTCTAAAGTTTCAACAAAATTGACTATTTGTTTGATATTTCATCAAACAATGATAATTATAGCGTGGATTAAAGGATTTTTTTGCTCTGAAATGATTTTACTCGTAGTTCAGTTTTCTTTCTATTTATCATTATTATTTTTGTAATTTGGTTTTTAGTTTTCAAGTGTAATATTTTTTTTTGTTTTTAAAATTGATAGACATTCTCAAGCTATATTTGTAGACTTATCTCAATATAAATCAATAAATAAAAATGAGACACCAATTAGAAAGTCCAGCAAATTTAATCTTGTGCCATTCCGTTAATCGCAGCGGTTTGTGCAATGAAAAACGTTTCCAAATCGAAAAGACAACCGAAATAAATATTTGGGTATAATTGTATAATAGTTGATTAGAATTTCAATCCCGCGAGGTATGTAACTAATAATAAACAGCACAAATACGATTATTTGTATAACCAGTTAAGCATACACTCATAATGCACCAACATTTGTTTTAGTGGTTTGCGTTAGGTATGTTTTATTAGAATATCAGAAATAATAAATAGAAAAGGATGAAAGTTCTTTATTGATTTCTCCGACAATGAACAATGTATTCGTAAAATTAAAATGAATAATTCAAATACTTTTTGTGTATTTTAATTATAAACGAACACATTAATTATTAACAAATAATTTATAAATCAATTATTTCATAAAATTATATTTGAATAAGAATTTTTTTTAGTGTATTAGAAGGATTAACTGGGTGTAAAGAAAGGGCTATACGAATCCATGATTCGATTCGTGTATGCATATTAGATGGACTGAAACAACTGAAAATATGGAATGGATCAGATCTTCAGGATGTACTAGATAAGCTGCTTGGGTTTAATCAACTGGGTCACTGAATGTGTTTAATCTCCATATGGAAATTATGGACTGAATAGGATGAATAAACAATCGAATGTGCTGAATAAGATTTGCTGACGGATTGAGTAGTGGAATGAAAGAATTTTGATGGATCGGATGATTGGTTAAATAGTGCATATCCATATGATGATAGATAGCATTATGGATTGTATAAGGTAAAGGATGATATGGGTTGGATGATGGACTAAATGATACAATGTACAATGGATTCGATGATGGGTTAAATAAATTAATTTAATTAAATGATTTGAATAAAGGGAGGAATTCTTTTAATGGATTGGAAGGCGGAAGCAACGTACAGTGGCATTCCAGACATCAAAAGGGGAAACACAAAGTCCAGGCAACAATATATTACGTAGACTTTACTATTTTAATTTAGTAGTCGTGACTGTTTTGCTGGTTTGTCTAAAACGAAGTCAACAGTGTTATCAATTATTATTTATATTTATTATATTTCCATCGATAAATGAAACATGTTAGCTTTTATAAAGATTAGTAAAACCAATGGAGGAGAAGATGGTTTGTGCCTGGTGGCTTGTGGATCTGATGAGGAATTGAGTGACGATGCGTCTTTGTCGAGAGGATTAAGTTTATCAAAATCATTTAATAGAATAATATATCGATCAACTAATTTGATGAGATCGTTTTCGGTGGATGAGAAGGCATAAATTGTTGTGTAAGACTACAAATTTTAGCAACAACATTTTTCTGAGTTGATTTTAAAAATGCAAAGAGGTAAATTCGGTACAAACATATTGTAGTTATTTTTTTGTGAATAAATAGTTCTTGTTCGAAAAGTGAACACAATAAATCACATATAAAATACTATTATTCTCTAGTGCTTCGCTGAGTTTGGAAAAAATACCAGAAACCAATATGTTATAGTATTCTAATACATTCTTCAATAATAAATAAGTAAATAGACTTCTTTCTTATACTAGGTTTCCCGTTAAAGCGGTAAATATAAAAAAAAGATGCGTATTTAAATAATAGTGTCAAATGAAGAGAAGTTTTGACAAAAAAATACTTATGTAATAGTAAAAAAAACTAACAACTATTACTATTAAAATTTAAAAATAATATTAATTACTTTATTCTTTTGTTTAAACTGAAACATTGCACTTGAACTTAAAAATTTGAATGACTAAATTTAAAGTAAATTTGTCAATTATGCGTAATCGTAGAGACGTCAACGCAAAAGTGAGTAGTATGCCATACTCAATGATTGTTTGTGCCAACCGGTATTTTAACACAAACCTCATGGAGAGTTCTCAATTGTTCATCAAAAACCCACTTATGCTTTAGTAGATATTAGACAAAACAAATTATATAGTAATAATAATAATAAAAATAAGACATAAACCCAAACAATTCATATGTGTGTGTATTATTTACAAAAAACCCTAACTCCATCTCAAGCAATTTTGTGAAAAACGTGAAAAACTTATCAAACCAAATATAATAAACTTACCCTTTGTTTGGATTGATTATTAGTGTTAGTAATTAAACCGAATTAGAACCTAACTTTTATCTAGTTTTAGTGGGAAATAATTTATTTGTTACAAATTGTTTTGGAATTATTGAATTTTGCAGGTAACTATGGGAATTAGTGACTTTTCAAAGCAACTATTGTGGAATTGTTGATTTTTGAAAATAAAAAGTCAGTATTACCGTTTAAAATAAAATTTTATTCTTTCAATAAAACAAAATAAATAATATAACAATTCAATACATTTATATGAAAAAATAATATAAAAATTTCAAATTTAAATCATTATACCATCTTGATTCTGATCGTGGCAGCATTCGGTATCCGAACTTTCTGGGACCTCCTCACGAACCGCATTATTTAGGTTGGGTTCAAATCGAAGAACGGATTTGTTTACTTGAGTTCGTCCATCGAGTAGTTTCGTGGCGTCGTCAATTTTTGCCGATATTTTGCCAGGCATCTCAATATTAATTTTATTAGGCTGTATTTGCCCTATTCGTTTTCCTTTTTTGAGGGGATTTGGCGATTCCAAAATCTGACCTATAGTTTTTTTCCCCGCGCGCTAATACCGCATTTGTCATTTTGGTGATAATGAATCTTTTGGCTTTATTAAATTGGAAATGCCATTGCCCCGGTGGTTTAATGCATGCTGCAGTTTGTGTTTTCCGGTCATTTACCGGACACGTAGCGGATTTTAATCGTATAATTTGTCCATTCTCAGAATAGATATCAAAATACTGCTCTGGCTTTATTATCCGCTCTAGTTTTTTTTCGAACTGGGCAAACACTCTGGGCAAAAACTCTGGGTTTTTGTAAATGATATTACACACGTGTATTCGTATCTCAGTATGAAGGAATTGATGGTTTTTGATTTTGACTTTTATAAGGTGTTGTTGATTTTTGAAACAAAATGTATAAAGGAGTTAGTGGTTTTTGCAACTAACTTCAGTTTTGAAATCAATTTTTCTCGGGGAATTACTCATTTTTGTGAATTTTTTATTTTTTTAATACTCGTACATAGAAAAAGTAGCCTTCTATCGTTTGGTATCTTTACTTCAATTTTATTATTTTTTGGAGTTATGGGTTTTTCTAATTAATAGACACATGTATATTCTTTTGAATGAATAAAAAACAAAGGAAGTTAGGTAAAGTTCTTTAATAAATATGGCCTGAAACGGAACTAGGGTATTTCTGTACCCATTATGATGCAATTTGATATGTACGAAAACCTTTAGGTAATTATATTCTTAACAAGTGAAGGAAAATTCAAATTAAATTTAAAGTAATCTATTTTTGATATTTCTAAATTTTTTTAATTTTGTTTTAAATGAAGGGAAATCTCTTATTTTCAGGACTTAAACGCCTTTAGTATTTGTTCTGTAATTCATTAAAATTATTAAAACTAATACTATCAAAAAAAAAGTTGTAATATCCTTTGTATTTTTAATTTCAAACAAGTTATATATATGTAGGTATATAAATTGCGTATTAAATTTTATTTTAAAATAAATTAAAAAGGAGCAAAGAGTAAAATCCGGTGTAATTTTATCAATCCTCAATTTATAGGTACCGGACAATTTCATCAATATGGTTAAGGTTATGATTGACCACCATTAAATCATTTACGAAACCTGCACTTAGCTGTGAAGGAAAATACACGTTCGGATGGCGCACTGCTGGCCGGTGTAGCAAATATATGTTTGCTTAGGTTATATAACAAAGGAAATTGCTGCTTATTTACTTCCCACCAGTTCAAACCATCGAATTCCTCAGATAATGGGATTACTAAGTTCTCGTAAAACATAATTTCGCTCTCAATGCGATCAAACATTGTTGAAACTGGTTGATTTATAAAATTTTCAAAAAGTTCAGATAATTCTAATGATCATTTATTAAATTTTGCTCTGAAGAAACGTTTATTGCATTTTTCTTTAATTTCGATTCGTTTTATTAAACTAAAATATTTTAATTTATTTGTCAGTGGAAAAAGAAATGCAGCTACTTCGTGTAACTGTGAAATATTTTTACTCCAAATTAGGTTGATGTAGTTAGTTACTTTTAATTTCAAATCAAATACAATTTCTGAATCTTGATCTTTCCTGGAACAGCATGTTTTTCAAAACTCAATTCTTGGTATTGAACAGGAAGATCTTTCAACGATTTTTCTATTACGTTAATGTAATAAGTGATTTGAACAGCGAACATGGCTGTAGTTTTCAAGTGCCTTAATCATGTTACTTCCTCTATCAGTTACCAGTGTAACATTTTCGGACAAAGTCAGCTTGTACTCCGCAAGAATTTCAATTGTTTTATTTTCTATTATTTCAGCTGTACTTCTTTCTTGATCCATAGATTTTAAGCACAACAGTAATTCATTTAATTTGCCGTTCTGTACAAAATAAGTTATCACTGATATATATGTTCTTCTTCTAAAATTTAAAAATTAAAACTGTCCACAAATCTATTGTTATAGCAACCCCGTCTTTATTCATATAATTCAAATTTGGTGTTAAACTAGTCATTAAATTTAATTTAATTTTCGATACATTTCTAGAAATTGTGGTCGAATGAGGTAAGACATCGTTTATATCAACACTATCATATCTGTTTCCTATTACTATTAAATGTTTTGCAAATGTTAGACAATCATCCACTATCCACATTATCGCTTTTGAAATTGTTTCAGTCTTTAGTTTTTTCGTCACAGGTACAATTGGCTGAACTTAGTTTTGCATATTATTCAATAAGGAACATTTATGCGTTAATAAACTGGAGGAACTAATTATATTTGTACACGTTTTTACAGTTTGTACAAACAAGGTAATTATTTACAATTGTATTGTCATCTTTTTGTATTTGGCTAAATACTTCCCAAGTCTTGCTAAAAGTTCGTCTTTTTTTGTTTACAATGCTATATACACCATTTTTTATTTTTTCAGAAATATCTGTAACAATATCTCCATCCACGTTAGTATTAACATTTTGGTCATTATTTTCTATCATTTTTATAATAAAATAAAGTTTAATGTATAGAGAAAATCAAGTGTTACACAACTAATTAATTAATTGTCAATTTGACATACGATTTTTTTTTATTTGTTTATACGTAACAAGTATTCTACTTATACTGCTTTCAAATAATGAATTAATAAATTAAATAAATTCAAATATAGCGGTTTTGTTTAGTGCATATATTTTTTGATTAGCGATGCTTAAAAATTCATTTAAAACGTTAATTTTTATTTCGATTTACTTTAAAAAATCATATTTTTGAGGTATCACCAAAATCCAAAATCAAACAAATCTATTCTATACTATGTGGAAAACTGTATCTTGAAAATTACATCATAATTTGCGTCTAACAATTAACATAACAATTACAACAACTTTTAAGTATTTTACTTTAAAAATGCGAAATAGTTATATTATAACTCTTTTAAATAGGCTTGAATTATAACACCTGTTAATCAAAACTGCTGCAGAATTTCAAATAACTTCACAAGCCAAAATTCTTATTCTAAAAGTAATATTTTTAATTAACATTCTGATTTTCTTCATAATTTAAATGTGTTTTTTTGCCGTTGTCTATACCCAAAAAATTAATTGTTTGGAAAATTTAATTCTTGGAACAACCATCTATTTAAAATTAAACGCTTAAAAATGTTCGTTTGTTTTTATTTTGTGCGTTTTAATCTTAAGATTCAAAACTTTTTTTGAGGGAAGAAATTCAACTTTTCTTAGAATTGATAATAATAACAATCATTATAATATTGTAATAATGTGGGACGATGGAGATTATAATATTTAAGATGGCGCGCACAGATTAAAATATTTTGCTTTTTAAACCTTCTAGGTTGTTATGGTTTAATACTATAGTAACAAATAGAAAATTATTCACAAATATACTGATAAAGTTTTGTTCGAAAATTGATAGACAAACTTAATATACTGGTAGAGTCTTGTACTTTACTATTATTATGAATAACTGGGTATTGTACAAATCCGTTTCTAACTGCACAAACTTAGGCATTGATTTAATTATTTTTGTATAGCAATGTTAAATAATTTGCAACCAGCTATTCGTAATTATGTCTCAAAGTTGTTGAATTTCTGACGAAAAGAAGTTTGCATTCACAAACCAGTTTTTTAACACTAATCTGTAAAAGTTTTATATATTATACGTACTTTCAAAGAGATACATACAAATTCATTTTAATTAAAAATATATTTGAAAAAAAATTTATATCGGGCGTATACCACGGGCAGATCCAGCCATCGGGTTTGGGAGGAACAATACATTTATGAATAATTTTTCGCCAAAATGGTGATAGTTTTAGGAAAGTCATGGTCAAGAAAGTCATTTTAAGAAAGTCAAAACAATTGCTTATATGGTGCTTGTGTGTTTTATGTGTTTAAGCACGAGTTCCGTGTAATTCAACATATAAATAAATAGTCGGTGAACCTGCTATTGAATCAGGTGTGGTTGCAATTGTTGGTGCAAACCAGAAAACCTGCAATAAAGCATTTTGCCACATTGTTTTTTTAAACAAAAATCTTCCGAAGTTTAATCCGGATAAATACAGATTATTGGAAACGCAGCTATAATATATATACATATATATAAACTTCGAGGGGCTATTGTTCGATTGAGAGAGCTCGCTAAAATTTAAAAAAAATGTATTTCAACAATTCTGGAGGCGCGCTCAACACGCGGTCGGATTGCGGTATTTTGGCCAAAGCAGCACGTGTAGTGGAGCATATCAGCAACTATTTTGGGAGATGAGCTCAACACGCGATTGGAGTACAGTATTCCTATCAAGATAATTTTGGTAGTGAAGGACGATTGTTGGCAGGTTACTTAAGTTTTTTTAATACAAATATTGTAATAGACTGTGAATTTCGTGTATATATACATATATGTGAAGTGGGGAAAGCAACATCTAAACAATAATTTAAAAAATAAAATCAATTAAAATATTTTTTTTTGTAAAAAAATTGACAAAATAAACAGTTTTTGTGCTAATGCTAATAATATTTTTGAACTGTAAAAGAGTTTAATAACATAGTAACTAAAATTAAATTTGATCTTTCAAATAAAACTTACAAATTAAACAGTTTTTGTGTGAATAATGTGTTTGTCATCAACAAAGTGAATTGGTTATCAGGTTTTTGAACAATTAGCTATAATAAAATAAACAATTGTTTTTGTACGATTTATAGTACTTTGGTTTCAAATTTTGTGAACTATATAAAGAGTTTAAAAAATAAAAACATGTCTAAATGCTACACGTGTAATTTAAAAGCCAGCAGGGATTCAGATTCTGTTATCAGTTGTCGTAGTTGCAATTTTTTATTTCATCGCACTTGCGTGTCTTTGAATGAAATAGATATAGCATATTTAATCAGAAGAAAAAAGAGAAGAAAAAAAAGTTAACCCGGATTGATGACACCTGCGCAGCTTCACCTAAACAGCAGTCTTCAACATTGCCCAGTCAATCAACTGTCATGGATATGATGTATGAAGAATTAGAGCAGCTTAGAAAGGAATCTGCTGAAAACTATAAAGCCTTAAACAATAAATTTGAAATTATTGTTAAAAACTTAACCAAAGAAAACGCCAAATTGAAATACCAAGTGAAGATTATGCAGCAAAAAATCGATACAATGGAGCAGCTTGAATACCAAAACTCAATTGATGTGGTTGGTGTTCCTTTCGTGCCAAATGAAAATACTGATGAAGTTGTGATGCGTATCTGAAATGATGATTTGGGTTTGCGGATTCAGGCGACTGACATAAGCTTTTCATACCGCGGATGGTATGAAAAAAAGAAAGTACCTTGTGGATAATCCACCAAAATTCCCGTAGCTTACGAAAAAATAGTGATGAAATATTTGCACATCTTAATTCATATCCCAACCTGCCGGATATTTAGATAGTCCTAGTTTTGTTAAATTAATCAGCATGATATAGGCTTGCTCCATGGAAGCGCTTTCATCGGATCATCTTTGCATAAGGTATACAGATTTATTACTATTATTTTGTTAAGGGTTAGATCCGTTATTAAGTTAGTTGGAAAAGAGGTGAATTATTAAACTAGAATACTATAATTATTGTTTTTCATTTTAAATTGATTTTCATGAATTCATTTTCAAATTAATGTTAAAACATATTTTTTTTTGCTTTTGATTAAATTAAATATTAGTTTTCATCACAATTTACTTAAAAGCTAATTAATTAAATAATTTTTAAGTTGAATATTAAATTTTAGATTGTATTTATTTATTCACTATGAACTACTAAAGTAGAAGTTTACCGTGGATTGTGAGACATCTGGTAGGTATGTGTAAGTGGATTCAGCCTTTTTTTTTATCGTGAACGTTTGCGGACCAGACAAGCACCAACCCCACGACTAAATTTACCTCCACCGCCTAAGTTCGGGTTAAGAATGGCCACGCGCTAGTCTCGCAACGTATAAATATGCTCAAATATTTTTATGCTAACGGATGTCTAATTCCATCTCACACGGCAACCGCTACAACATAGTCTCAAAATTTGTGCCTTTTAACAAATTTTCTGCACGCAAACAATTCTTTTTTTCGAAACCGTTCGAAGCTCAACAGCATCTTTGCGTGAAAGTATGTTTGATTGAAAATATTATAACTATAAAAATATATTATTCTATTTTATTTTATTTATTCTATTTACATTATAATTATTAAATTGTGATAATAAAAAAGTGTGACTGATAGCTGACTGAAAGCTGGTCAGTCGCACTTTGAACACTTAAAATTAAAATAAAATATAAACAAATATAGGCTTGTCTTACTTATTCAAATAATATATTAACTATGCATAATAACAGTACAAATAACAGATAATCTTCAACAGATTTTTAAATTTGAAATATTTTCAGAAGTTTTTATTGCGGTTGGTAGTTTATTATAGACATGAGGTCCAATGAAACTTATCGATTTCTTACCAAAATTCGTTTTTATTTTGTTGCTCATTGGAAAATTTGTTCTACGAGTAGTGTATCTATGACTTACATACTGAAATTGAAAATTAGATAGTTTAGATGTTACCTGCAGACACTTGTACATGTGTAAAGATACGTGAAGTTCAAATAATGCATTTATTTTATGTCAATCTTTGTCTATCTTTATTTACAATGAAGAATACCAACGGCAACATTATTATATAACAAAACGGAAGGAAATAAATGTGGAAGTTTAAAAATAGCTTTGGAACTTCTATTTTGCATAATTTGCAATTTGTTTAATTTGGATTTTGCTGCAGTACCAAAAGTTGAGATGGTATAGAAGAAACGTTAATGAATAACTGACAAATAAATCGTTTTTAAGACATGGGTTGGAACAAAGGGAACGAGTTTTCTAATCAAAACGATAAACGGACATATATTCATTCTTAACATACAAATGTGTTTATCCCAAGACATGTGCTTATCAAGCATTATTCCAAGATACTTGTACTCGTCCACACACAATGTGGTAGAAATGGGGAGTGAAATATAATTAATTTTGTTTTACTTAGATTAACTGCTATTTTGTTGTAATTGAAATACTCCAAGAGTGTCTGAAAATCATTTTGCATATTAATTAACGCCTGCGAACAATCACTGGAGTTATAAAAAATTGCAGTATCGTCAGCAAACATCCTGATTTGACCAACCAGTGGTAATTGGGCTAAATCATTTATGAAAATCAAAATTAATATAGGCCCAAGAACATTGCCTTGCGGTACACCACAGTTGAGGGCGGTTTTGAAGATAACCAGCCAGAAGTTTATACGATATTCCCTTAAAACCATAATCATATAGCTTATCTAGAAGCAATCGATGATCAATAGAGTCAAATGCTTTATGTATGTCCAAGAATAGACTACACAAATATTCCTGATTGTCAAATGCCCTATAGATTAATTCGGTAATTTCAACTAATGCAGTAACAGTACCAGACCCCTGTCTAAAACCATATTGATGACAGTAAAAAAAAATCTATTAAGATATTCAATCATGCGATTTGCTATTAATTGTTCCAATATTTTGTCAAACTCGGAGAAGACAGGAATTCGGCGATAGTTGTTAATAGCATTTGAGTTTCCAGATTTAAAAATTGGTGATACTTTTGCAATTTTATATGTATTAGTAATTAATGGACTTAATTTATATTATTAATATAACATTGCAATATATAATGACTATTTTTATAATGCTAATTTGCGGCATACAGCGTTACAAACTGCAATTTTATGGAAAATACAATTTTGTCAGTGAATATTACTGCTATAGATGGAAAAACACAATTGTTTACTTAAAATATTACTTAATTAATTTAATCATAATTTTATTAAAAATTAAATAAATATGATTTCTGGTAAACAGAATTTTGGCAGTAAAATACTTCCTGTATTTAAAAAAGATGATCAAATTTAGATGAAACCTGAGATAGATATGTTTGTACGTCACTTTTAAGATGCGATAAATAATGTCGGGGATTAATTTTCGTAATTGCGAATTGCATCTAAAAAAAATTCCTATTTCAGAATTGTGTTTCATTTGCGTTTAAAATAAATCCCAAATATAGAAATTATGTTAATTTTGTGTGAAACATATGTTCGTTTTGGAATTGTGTGTGAAGAGTTGCAAGTTAAAGAATGTTTTAGTTTTAATAACGGTAATCTTAATAAATAGTTTTTTAGACACCGGCAGGAAATACAATAAAATAAAAGAAGTAGGAAACGGGCGATATTTAGTACGAATCAACGAAACTTCAACGAGATGTTTGAAAACGAAGTTGTAACAAACGATTCAACTAACCTAAACATGGCAAACGAAACTTCCGAATAATTATAATGTAAGTTAGCTGAAAGAAACTGTGGCCGAAATTATCTTTAAACTAGACAAGCTTTTCCAAAATTGTCTTCAATTGGAAGTGAAATAGTTACAGTACAGGATGTCAATTTAAAGTTTTTACAGTATTTTAAGTTACCTCTGCGAAATACGAAGAATGTGGAAAGGTTAAACTTAAAAAATTCCGATGGTAATTTCAAAAATCAGTTGGCAAGAAGCTGTGTATTTTTTAATAACCACTTAATATCCAATTTATTTATAAATTCATATACATATGTAGATCTCACATCTTAATGAGTTAATGGTGACATTTTCTCGGACTGGGTCCTCAAAATCTAATTTTTTTTTTGGTGAAATCTCTTGAAGTTTTGAATTAAAAACACTGAAATTTTTATTTAATAAGGTCTAATTTTCACGGGTTCAAGAATTGTGACTGAAATATATAAATTAAAGACTGTCGAAATTTTATTTCTAATAAAAATATTAAATATAATTTCATGTTTATCTTATAGTATCAATTAGTGGTAAGAACTTGGTATTTTAATGATATTAGTTTGCACTTAAAATTTATCGGTTGGTTAAATAAACCATTTACCTTATTTTGATTTTATAAGGTTCTAGCTCTTCGGCAGCTTTTCGTTTGTTTGATATACATTTTTCTCAGTTGAAGGTATATTCATCTTAAATAGTTCCAATAATCGCTTTGCACACTGAGTTAAAGGTCTGGTTCCAGTTAGAGCAGAATTTCCATATACCTCTGAAAATTTTCGAACAGATATGCACTGAAAGAAGGAGTAGAAATCTCTAAATCTGTTAACATCATCAAGCAAATGACATAGGTAGGTGGTGTACATTTCTCCCGATTGTATGTAAGCGGATTCTTCAAACTTACACCGTGCAAATTCAAATTGTAATGGCGCAAAACAGATACAAAAAGTGTTCATACTCTTCAAGGTGTAAGTAATCTGTTGAAACTACAATGCCCGCAGTACAATAGAAATGTCCTAAACCCAAGTCCTTTTATTTTATACAATCTAGGCTTCGAACAGGTCGATGAAAAATTGTGTTAAAATTGCAACAGCGAGTTGTTCAAATGTACAATTATTTTTGCATCATTCCTAAATCTTATAAGAAATGCAATGAATTAGTGACTACGAAATCTCTTATGAAATCTATTGGCAGTTTTTCAAGAGGTGGTTTTGTGGTGCTCAGGGTCTGATCTATTACGAAAACCATCTGTCCTATGTTCGCAATTTATTTTAGCAAAACTCATACGATTATGAGTTTATCCAATCGATGAGTATTTACTGCGTTCATAGTATGCGTTGAATTACACCTAATTAATCATGAAAATTAAATATGATATTTAACAAAACTTTAAGAAAAACCTCTCAATAAAATTCTATTGTTTCTTGGTAAATACTTGATATTGCATGTCGAAAATATATACGCTAAGTAGATCATTAATAGCAAGATGCGTTACGCGATGTTTTAAGGTCTTCATTTTTAAATCATCAAGCAACACTAGTTTTTCTAGCAATTGTTCTTCTTTTAGCATCATCATCGTTTTCAAAGTTATTAGATCCTGATTCTTAAAGAACTGTGGCACTGTCCAAATACAAGATTTTCAATTACCGAATTGATTACCGACTTGGGCAGCAGGAAGATTATTCACCGAAACAGAGTGGCGCCTTCGAATGCTTTGACATAAACAAACATGACATTATTTATAGGTTGATACGTTGTTAAAGCAATGCCGTCGCTGAGTGAGACATTGTTTTATCCATATCTGAGCCTGAGGATGAGCATGGTACAATACCAACTCAAAATATTACTTTGCTCCAAAATAAAAAAAAATCCGTAGAATATCACTCTTTTCTTCGCCGCTACACTTTGCTTCAAAGCGATTACCAGTTTTAAAACGGCGTCCACTTTATCCTGTTGTAAGCTTAGTGTTTCCTATATATAACCATGACCTGTTCTGTTGCGATTACAAGTTCACAAGTTTTTTTTTAGATCGGCAAAGTTTTTAGTAAGTTCACCTCAACCTGATGTTTTAACTTACAAATTTTTTCTTGAATTTCCCTCCATAACCTTTACTTTTATTTTTTGAATTTCAGTAATTTAAGCTGCGGATTTGTAAATTTGAAAGAACTGGTGTAGTTATCTTCTGTAGACACTGTTGATGACTGTTGACTGTCAAATGTTGACATAATGATATTTTTGGCGTCCATATCATTTACGGCCAACAAATCTAGGTCGAGGAGGTACTCCTTAAATTATTATTATCTTTTTAGTGAAGAGATTGCTGACAGAGAGATTATTTTTCAAAACTATTATAGCAAAGTGGAATCTGAACTAGCAAACGCAATACGGAAAACAATAAAAGGAATAATTTATACTATGTACAAACAAATACAATTGGTTTTTTTCTTACTATATAAGTATATGTAAGATATATGTATGTATAATAGGAAATTGAATTTTAAGTAAATATAAACAATAAAAATTCCATTATTCATCGAAACAATAAATAATAGAATAAAAGATTTACCTTTTTGTTTTATATACATACATACATATTCGTTTCATAAATAAATTATGTAATGTTATTTTAAAACTACATATATGTTTTCAAATTGTATATCATGGAGGTAAAACCAAATTGCAGGTAATTCTTATGCACATCTATTTATCTTTTTGGAAACAGAGAAAATTAAGTAGATTCTGTAGTCATGTTCTCTTAAACATTAGCGAATAATTACAATTGCTTTGTAGAAATATTTAAATTTGTATTAAACTGAACGAGAGTGATATCTAAACGACTGCAACCGCATAATAATTTTATATTTTACAGTGTGCTAAATAAGTTTTTTAATTTTTTTAGAAATAATCCATGATAAAACTATATTAGATATAGTCATTACGAGAAAACGAAACACGTTGGTGCCCCTATTATATTTTATTTTTGCTCTATCTCACAGTTGTACTTTGCATGAGCCACCGAAAATTTTTGATTGAAAAGGCATATGAAAAAGATGAAACAGACGTACAAAATTATCAAACAAAACGATTCGGTTATCTATATGTGTATGTATACATAATAAATTCATATGAAACTGGTGTTAACTAGCAAAATTAACCAGATCTTCCTATTCTTTTTTGTCATGATTATCATTCGCTATATAACCGTATTAAAGTAAAGTTTTATAGTGAACCAAATGAGTGAAAACTTCTAGTGTATCAAGTCTAGTGAAAAAAAAATTTAATTATTATATCTTTAAAATTATTATATCTATAAAATATAATACATTAATATAATACATTAATAAACTACGTAAGTACTTTTCGAATATTTTGATATTGTGTATATGTATATAATACATGTTATTATATAAATTTTAGTGTTCTAACCTAATAAAAATATTAAATCCTTTGTTGAAATAAAATGGTGTCTGCATGGATTTTTTTATTTTCACGTGCATGCTTAATAAATTAAATAAAAATAATACAAATTAGTACAAATATCCAGCAACACACAAATATCAACTTTCTAATGTGTTGTAATTAGTTTTAGACTATTTTCTTCTTTTACTATGCGCTTTTCAAATAATATAACTATTATTTTTACTATTTTAATTAATAATAATTAAATATTAGATATAGTTAAATTTAGTTAAACAATTATCAAAGAAATAGCAGTTGTTTTCTAATTTGAAAAAAAAAAAAAAATTAGAAAATGGATACCAAATAACCAGCCTTCTTGTTATCTAATCAACAACTACGCAGGAGAGTGCAAGATGAAACAGCAGATTGTACTGAGATGCATTTAAATAACAATCCGGAAGCAGTAGCAGATTTCTCAGAAAATCCAATGGATGGTGTCTTCGCCGTTGCAAATTCTGATGCAAATTATTTAATTTTTTGAATTTAATGAAGATTTTTAAATTTCAGATGATGAGGATATTGACGAAAATTTTCCTGAAATTGATACCTTTTCAAATAATATCATGATAGAATTAGCTGAATGGGCAGTAGATTAATAAATTGCTAACAATTTTGAACAATCAAAATTTCTCAAAAACGGCTAAAACCTTGCTTAGAACTCCTAGCAAAAAATTGAAACACGTCAGGTGAACCCGAGGAAATATTATCACTTTGAAATCCAACACAACTTATTAAAACTTAATTATGATTTTTTATTTAATATAGAAGAAATAGAAATAGATATAGGAATTGATGGTTTGCCCTTATATAAGTCTTCTAATATACAGCTATGGCCAATTCATGGTGCGTTTGTAGATAGGAAAAATATTTCCCCGTTCATTATTGGTATGTATTCAGGAACTGCAAAGCCTGAAAATATTAATGAGTTTCTGTTAGATTTCGTAACTGAGGTTAAAAGTTTAATAAGTCAAGGAATTCAAGTAACACGGGATAAGTTAAGGAAAAATTTTAAAATTAGATGTTTCATTTGCGATGCTCCAGCAAAATCTTCCGTAATGCGTATAGTGGGAAATAATAGTTTTCATGGGTGTAAACCAATGGTTTCAAATTTGACAATTTCATAATAAAAAATATCGAAGCTGACAAATGTTGTTGCTTGGCAGGAAATAATCAATTTATAAGTTCAGAATTTGTCAATCAAGATGGAACTCCAATAGTTATTGGCAGGCGGTTTGGGAACGTATCACCATTTTTTATGAAAC
The DNA here is from genome assembly GCA_951394425.1 of Tipula unca. NCBI lineage: Eukaryota > Metazoa > Arthropoda > Insecta > Diptera > Tipulidae > Tipula > Tipula unca. The sequence goes on from OX596380.1 coordinate 104,271,229, forward strand.
CTTTAAATTCACAAATGGCTTTGGGTATTATCCAATGTAACAAAATATCGGAAAAATTTCATTTCCCGTTACAACTATCAGATTTAAATATATAAAATTATTCTATAAAATTAATTATATTTTAATACCGTTGCTACATTAAAGCACTAAAGCAGTAATTAATAAAGTTTCCAATTAAAACCCTTTTATTTTTATTTTTAGTCTTTTCTATGAATACAATTAATCCAATTATGTCTTTTTATTTAGCATGGATAGACAAAACCATAATTGGCTACAATAAACTTACTATAAAAATTATGAAGCAGATGATGGTAATATAATTTTTTCTATTTTATTTATTGATTTAATAAAATAACTATTACAATTACAGGCATATCAGTTTAACCACAAATCGCAAGCTGTTGACCAAGTCACACCAATGTTACCCAATCATAATTCACCACCACCATTAACTATGTTTGTCGGGGCATCTAAAGCAGATATGTCATGCAGTAAAACAAATAAAAGAAATAGAAACGTGCTATCATCATCAAAACCATTTGATACACAAAAATATCAAAATAAGTATATATATTAGCTTAATTTCATAGCGTTTGATGGGATTTAGATCAGTAGATCGATTCCGATTTGGTAAGAAAATTTTATGAAATTATATCGTTTTCTATGCATTTATTATATTAACGCCACATTTTTTTGCAAATTATCACAGCCTTAAAAAGCGATTTTGAGGAAACAATTGAATCGAGAAAGTTAGCTTAAGCGAATGTAAAATATATAAAATATATGCGTAAAAAAAAAGATTTCATTATACATAAATTTCTGATGAAACAATACGAAAATACTAATGATAATGAACAAACCTTTTGATCCACAAATTTTACATTTTATTGTTTCGCATATAAAACAAATTATCGGGATCAATGCATTAAATCCTAAAATTATTATAATTCATCTGAACAGCAAAATTAATAAAACTCTTATTTATTTAGCATGGATAGTCAAGACCTTGATTTCCAAGATGATGTGTTGTAATGGATCACGGTAATTAAAGTGTATACCACTTTAATAAATTTATTTCATAGAAAATTATATTATTACAGCTTGAATATCACCCCGGAATTATAAAAAATCTTGGACGATGACACAAAAACATTTACCGCCACCCCCGTTAAATTTACTTGAAGGTGGCTATGAAGAGATAGTGCCTTTAAATACTAACAGCAAAATTTATATTAACAAAATAAAAAACAAAATTACCATCCACTTCAGCGACTCACGCAGCACAATCAACCAGTTACAGCACCACAACACCAAATATGATAATATCTGATGCAGCACCAGCACCTTGCTGCTGTAATGGGGAAATAAAAAAACTCCATGACAAATTGGACCAATTAACGTATTTATTTAAGGATTTATCAAGAAGAATTGTTCACGAAAATGCTGGGCGTAATAGTGCAGTCAATGTGGAAATAAACAATATATTTCCTCTCAAAACTGTAAATGGTTTAGTGGAGGTAGATGCTAGAAGTTCTAATAATGAATTTAGAAACAACTGGTCAGTATTAATTATATTACTAAGCTGTAAGGAACTAATTAACTACACGTAATTGAATTTCAGGTAAATTATCTTACTAATTTAGTATCGATTGAAAAAGGAATAAGCGTGGCGTTTTAAAAAATAATATCGGATGTGCTGGCACTGAAAATAAATTATGCTGGTATCCAACATAAAATTCCGTTTGTTAAATTTAAACTACTCAATGCTATTATGTTTGGTAATCATTATCCATATTATATAAATTTCACAATGTATAATAATAATAATTAACAGTGTTAAAGGCCATTACTGGCCCCTTACTGAATCAACAATTTGGCTCCAACGGTTTCGATCCTGAGCTTGGTCTTCATACTGTCTAAGACAATCAGAAGAGGCCAAGTCGTTCTCTACATCGTGGAACCATCGTCGCCTGCAACGACCTCTGCGCCTACCATATGGTGGCTCTCCCGCTAAGTTTCACAATGTATAAACTTATTTTATTAATTCCAGAGGCCTGGAAATCTCCAGTAGATAGTTTAGAGAACTTCCAATGTAAAATACGCTTGGAGTTCCGTCGCGTGCGCATAATAAAAAATTGATTGGTTAGAACAACTAACATTTAATTATGTAATGTATATCTTTTGCAATATTGCCAATTCATGTGATTATTGAATGTTATAATTGAAATAATTATTTTTATGTTTATGCTTTTTTTTACCTGAAATATTATATATTTAGATTGATATGTTATATAAACGATTAAAGAAATTATATTTTTTGTTTTAATTCAAAAATTATTTGAAATATCATCTGGCGATTACATTTTCAACTAAATATCTACCTTACCGACACTTTCTATTCAAAATATTAATTAATCAGCTCCATCTCTTAAACAATTGCCACAACTTTGCATAACCAATACCATTGAATAATTACATATAGAAATGACACTAAAAAAAATAAATTGTTATAGCGCTGCCAGCAGAGGTATCTTAGATAAATTGAAATTAAAGGTTTGAGTATACACTACATATATATATGTAAATATAAAGTAGTAAGAAATGAAAAAATATTTTTTTTTATATGGTTTTTCGTATCACAGGAACCTAGCAATAATTAAAAAAGCAAAGACACTTTAATATAATTTAGTAAAGATTGTTGACGCTATGCTCATATGTCGCTGCTAATTTGGAAGTGTCACCTTCTATATGTCATTATTCAATGCCAATACCAATTCACCATAAAATTCGGCAGCTATTCGTAATTTTTACACGAAATATGGTGTAAAGTGATGCTCACGGTGAGCGATAAAAGAGCGATCACCGTGACTGATCAATGAGCGCGCATGGAGCACTCAGTCGTACAACTGGGGCTCTTTGTTAATTCTCTACCTTCTCGTACTCTCTCGTTTTACCTGATCATCTGATGATCTTTATAGTATTTTTGTTTTTTTCTCTATGTGCTATACATTTGTTTTTTAATTATAATGAAAATGGTTCAACACGTGCATTGGGAAAGATCGGATTTTTTAGTTGATCGAGATAATTTTTTGTATATAAATATTTTTGATAGATTTATTAAATTATAAATTATATCGTTTTGTAGAAATTCTGTTGTGCAGCAAATCCTACTCTGATGGATTTCAAATCATGACTAAAATTTATTATGATTTTCTTTTGTTTTCTCTCTACTAGTATTTTTTTTTAACACGAAAAAAACACTAACTTTTTTTAACACTTTTTGGCTCACCAAAGAAAAAGTACTTTTATGTTATCTTCTTCTTTGTATCATGGAAATAATCGACAGTGTACATTATTCATAAGAGAAATTTAGGATGAAAATATATTGTAATAAAATATTTTATATTGTAATATAATATTATTTAAATATTATGGACTTTTTTTTAACTTTAATTAGCAGAAAATGTAATATGATATATGGTAAATTTTTGTAATATGTATTACATATAGACAATAAAATAAAATTGTTAATTTAAATAAAATATTCGTTTTTTTCAAATTTTTATCTATTATATAATGTAATATTATTTTGAGTTTGATACTGTATCGTTCATTTTGTCATCAATCGAGAAGCTATTTTCATGACAGCAGGTGAGTGTTTCATAATAAAATAATCATAGGTTTTTTTGTTTAGTTGAAAAGATGGATGACTTCAAAATCGTGGTAATTAATTACCAAGAGGAGATGAAGGGTCTCTTAGGAAATGACATGCCTCGAGTGCGGGAAGATATCATCAATAAATAATTTTTAGTGCCCTGACGTTAAACAAAACCATTCTCTTGCATATTTTGTTTGATGCAGAACTTATTAAAAAAAAATGTTTGCCCAAAACACGAAAGCTAAATGAAAATCATACACAATGAGGATGTGGAAAAATCCCGGTGGAGTTGCGCAAAAATGATAAATGGCGTTCGGTGCCCAACCCGAAGAAGCATCGGCCATAATTCAGGGTTCTCCACTTTAAAATTAAAACTCGGTTTAATATTACTTATAACGTCCGATATAATTCACAAAGTCGGCTCCACCGAATTTATGAATAAATATATTGCATTTCATCCGCGGATTGGAACCGCGGATGAAATGCAATATATTCATGTACTCCACCATGACTTCCTACGTTAAGGAAGTCATGGTGGAGTACATGATGGACCATTCTCTACCGATTGGAGGGCCAGGAATAACCGTAGAGATAGATGAAAGTAAATTCGGAAAGAGAAAGCACCACAGATGACATCACGTGGAGGAGCAGGTGGTGTTCGGTGGGGTAGAACGAGAGACCGGGAACAAATTAAAACATACTCTCCGGCGCAACTATTATCTCCGATTGCGTACCGATACGTACGCAACTATTATCTCCGATTGCGTATTGGAAGGCGTACAGCAATTTCGGAAATGAAAGATATAACCATTTAACTGTAAACCACAGTATATCCTTCATAAACAAGACAACCGGTGCCCATACGAACACCATAGAAAGCATGGGGAGACACGTAAAAGTGACACTGCCTTAGTATAATAGGCAATCGGACTTGGCGCTGTATTAGCAGAATACATGTTCCGGAAATTGGTGACGGCGAAGATCCCGTTAATACGTTCTTTGAGATTGTGCGGTTACAGACATTTAGTGACGCCAATTAAGTGATAAAAGGTGATATTAGTTTAAGTGAAAGAACGTTTAACGGGATCTAATCTATTTTTTAAGATTGTGCGGACTTTTTGTGATATTAGTGTTTAATATTTATTATTTTACAAAAATATTATATTTTTTTATATGTTTTAAAATTAGAACTTAAACAGTTAATTTTGAAACCGGTGATAAGGCCTTATTTTTTGGGGAACCTGGATACAAAAAACGCATTGAAGCCTACCTCTTGGGTAATGTAAGAATTTATTTGAAATTACTAATGATACCGGAGCGTTACGATATATCACACAGTAAACCCATTTGGAAACCCACGTAAGACTATTATATATACCGAAGCTAAATGGACCACACGTTGAGGGATTATCAGTGGAAAAGTAAGTGGTTTTTGTTTTAACCTCTGTTTTAACTCATCTTCGATAGATAATCTTGTTTGTTGTTGTATTAATAATTGACAATTGCTGTGTTTTTTTATTTGATCCAGTATTTCGATTTCGGTTAGTAAGATGAAATGATATGGAATGAAATTTTCGTTTATCTCATATTTCTCGTAAATTATTTCAGTCCACAAAACTTTATATTCTGGTGGTCTTACCATGGTATGTTGTTTAGTACTAGTTCTAATCGAGCAAAGTGGCAAAGAAAATCTGTTTTTAAATTGTCTGGTTTGGGTTGCTGTATATTTCTATATTCGTAAAAACAAATTAATCAGATAAAATTTATTAATTCCAAACAGTTTCTAACTAATATATTATTATCTTCATGTAAATATTTAGATACAAAAATCAAAATGAAATATTGTTTATAATTTTTTTGAATTTAATATGCTGATCCATTACACGAAATATGATTTTGAAGAGCATTCGAGATACGCTACTACAATTAATGTTGGTAGTAACGAAAAGATGTTCTCACAGCAATTCACAGAATCCAGCATTACCTCTAAAAAATGCCAATTTAAAAGAAGCTTAACTTTCACACTTTCTCAATTATCTTAGGATTGATTTTTTTTCGCGCAGTAGTGCAACGAATGCATTCAATAAAAGAAACGCTTCGTTAGAGACCAAGAGTTTGCCTCTAAGTTCAAAGGTATTATGATCGAATATATTTATATACAATTGGATCATATGAAAGCAATCCACGAATTCTAAGCCAGTTTCAAAAGATATTATTTATATCATCATGTCGTTTCCAATAGCACCAACGCTACGACCAAATTATGAGTGGTGTTTGGTGGCTCCTATAAAATGAATAGCGGAACATCTTTAAATGATTACCTCGTAGTTATCAATACTGATTATTGATAATTTGTATATAAATTGCGCGGTTGCATGAATGTTTCTGGTAGTTTCGCAAACTATAAAATTAGTTGGGTCTTCCAATTCAAAATTTCACAGAGGCCATTAAAAACAGATATCTAGTAAATTTTGCTTTAGCTAAGAAATAGTATATGTTCATCAGGCCCGGAAAGATACACATTTACCACAAGTATGAAAGTTACAGACGAACCTTGGCGAGTGCCCCAATTAATACCAGTAGTAAATTATCATTTTGTGAAATGAAAAATTGTATAGAATAGAACCACAAAAAGACCCATAATGAACCAAGCGAAATGTGTAGAGGTAAAAATAATCGTAGAAAAACGTATAGTATAGATGTTATTCGATTGATATAGGTCAATAAAATTGATGATCAATCAATGATCTTATTGACAAAAGCGATAATGTAATTAAGATTGCGCCAATATTACTGATCAATGGTACAAAATTAGAGTGTAGACGTTATTATTATTGATGAAAATGACGACGTTGAAATTCCGACAAAAAAAGTGGGAATTATCAAATAGGTGTTTTTTTTTGTTTTAAAAATGAGATTCTTATATCAACTAAATTAAAATATGATATTCTTTTATTATTTCGTTAAGTATATTAATTATGTAGTGATTTTAAGCCAACAATCAAATATTAAAATTATAAAATATATTTTCGCTCTTCTATAAAAATTACTAAAACGCCTAGGTGTAATATTCGATTTTTTTAAAAATTTCGGCTTCTTTTAAAAATGATTTAATTTTTGGCATAAAGCGCCTAGTGATTTTTTTCGAGGGAAAACAGTAGATTTGTTTTAGAATTTGGTGAAAATTCGATAAAATGTTTCTATTTATTTGTATTGAATTTATCCAGTGATATCTCTAACTTTGGTTTTCCTTCCCACAATAATTTCATGTACTGCATAGTTTCCATTGCTAAGCTTAATAAGCTCATACACTTATACAATCTGTATGTGGGGGGCCGCGTATGTAAATGTTAACATTAATAAAATTCAAGTTTTCAACTGAGAATTATATGCTTTGTGCCAAACCATAGCACAATACTTTTCCTCTATTTAATTGACCTGTTTACTAATGGCATTAGCAATCAAATATAAATAAAATTTAAATAAACGTTACAATATGTATTGATAAGAAATTTAAAAGTTGACTTCGTTTTTATTTGTACTACGACAAAAAATATTATTTTTATTGTCCATACAAATTTTCCTTTTGCATATTGAGATTATATTGCTTTTGCATATATATGCAGATTATGCTGTACATTTTCATTTCTTTTAAATATTCCAGAACAAAAATAAGAACCAATCATCAAAAAATAGTAACAATATTTTCAAAATATCGTACTCCACAAGTATAACAATTTATTTTTTATTTTGATATGAAAACGATAATATTGGCTCTGAAAAGAGACGAAATCGTTTTACTTATCTTTACTCAACTACATGTAGCAGCAGGAATAAAATAAACGTTAGAAACGATATGGAATTTTTATTTACTAAAAAGAAATGTTATTACCGTGCGATAACCTTTCATTTTTAAATAAACAAATCAATTTTCCACACCAGCAACAACCATGTACAGTCGCAAACACAAATTCTTGGGACTAATTTTAACCTTAAAAGTTCTTTTTTTTGTATTCCGAAATTTATTTTTAGTGATCAATAAAATTAATAACAATACATAAAAAAGGAAAATTGAAATTTGATAGACGAATGGATGGATGAATGTTGGTGAACCGATTCTAAATAATAATAGGAGGGAGATACATTTTATTGAAATAAATAATAAAAATGACGCAAACAAATTATTCAATTTGATTGAATTTTTATTTATTTTTGTAAGACTTCATCAATATATTTTTTATTGACAAACTTTTATTTGGTTAGGATCATTCCTACTTAATTATGCGTGTTTCGAATCGAAGGTTTTTATAATGTTATTTTATTGTTAAACCGCATATCAATAACTAATTTTGTAATAAAGTAAGTTTAAATAATTCACGTTAATATCTAATATACCGATCCATACATGATTTTAAAAAGGTTTGCTTGTTGAGAGAATTCAATTTAGTATATACACAACTAGTCACGATACGTCTTGCATCTCTCAGCATAATAGCTTCAAAAATATAAATTAAAATTTTTCTTATTATTTTATTAAACAAAGCCGAGAAATATTGTCAATAAACTCAGAATAATATTATTCTCCTACAAGTCGACGAGCGGCAGGATCCTAATTGATTCAAATCAATAACACATTTCAATTTGACAATCTCAGTTAATATTTTATATAATATCGTTGTCTGTTTGGTTCCACCAAGAATATGTCGCCTTTAGATCGTATTATAATATATTAAGTCTGTAATAAATACATAATTTAGCTGTTTATATTCATTTTAGCATTTTACTCATTTTCAAAAAATACTAACGCTTATGATCGATCATTAAAGTGCTACCATCTTTTGTTGGTATTTATAGCAAATTTATATTCACCTAAGTTAACCTTAACCTTTATATAAAACAAATAATCGTTATCGGAGGATTAAAACTCTATAAAAATAAGATATAACACTTTAACTTATCATAAGCAAATTGAATTAACCAATCAGAGATTGCCACTGTGGCCCTTAATATATTTTGTTTTAGTCCATAAGCTTTGTTTGGACTCTTCACCAGATATATTTATACTTTGAAGTAGAAATAAAAAAATAAAATTGTAAACCTTGACCACCGGTTTTATTAAATATTGTCAAGTGAATGATCGTATATTGATCCGTGTTAAACATCGAAATAATAGATATAAAATACCACCCAACTAATCAACCAACCCAACCATCCAAACAGTACATTGCCGTACATTTCATCCTTCCAGCAGGATGCAGAACCCACTACAAAATAAATTTACCATCTTAAAACCTTTTTCTATTAACTTATAAATTAAAGTAAGCAAAAAGTGTTCTATAGTTATGGATTTTTCATGTTTTGTGTATCGTTAATTCAGGTATTGGGCCCTCTAGAAATCAGTAAATCATTTAATCAAATCATGGAAATACGAAAATAAATCATCGAGGGTCGTTTGAGCAAAATTGTCGAATTTGCGGAAGTAATAGCTTACTACGACCAGTTTCGAAGAAATTAAAGTACGCCTGGATAAAACTAATACGCCGTTGACCGAGTTCAAAAGTTGTGAAGATAAAATGTTCGAACTAGACGCCAACTTTGTATTACAAGCAGAAAAGTTTGATAAAGATCTATCACGCGGTGTCTCTATTGTTCGCTACCGTAAACCAAATGAATACCTCAGGTCATCCAGATTATAACACTATTAATTATCATGAACCATCTGAAACTAGATTACCGCGCTTGAATAAACCACAATTTCAAAGTGACTTCTAAGAATGGCAAAGCTCCTTGCACTTGTTCAATAGCTCCGTGTATGAGAAAGTATTGCTTACTGCCGCTCAAAAGCAGCAACATTTAGAAAGCTTAATGAAGAGTGAGCCTGTTGGTTTAATTAAACATTTATCAAGTACCGACGTCAATTACATTGAGGCGTACCAGATTCTTTACAAGCACTATGATATAAAGTTGGACACGATTCAGTGTTATATTGAAACATTTGTTAAACAACTGGTTATCAAACGAGTAAATTCTTCTAGTATTCGAACATTTGCTGATACCATCGAGGAAATTGTAAGAGTTTGGGGACTGCGAGAAATATTTAGAGATCCGTGGCTAAAATTTATATAATCGCCATCAAATTAGATGATGACAGCAGACTGTTCTGACAACACGAGCCTGCAAAAATCGAGCACCCTACTCTTAAATTTCAAAATTTATTTGATTGGGTGCACACCAGAGTAGATACCATTGAAAGTGTAAGGAAATCGTATTTAAGCCACCATCTCAAACAACCGTTACCGTGAGAGAATCTTATACCTCCACCACCAATACCGGTAAAAATTGTCCGTTTTGTATAATGTAGAGCATATATGTTGTATTTATGCTCAACATTCAACCAAATGAACATCACAGATATAGAAGAGTATATCCGGGAAGATTCACGGTATTATGATTGCCTACGTGATACCTATGCGATACAATCCAGTAGCTACAAACGTTGTTGTCAAATCTGTAGGAAATACGTACTAACGATCTTAAATCGAGTAAACTAAATTCCAAGCACTCCTACCTACAGCTTTGCTTGTGGAACCTATCGATTGTACCGGCCACAGTTAGTCACAGGTATCATTCGTTACCGATGCCTGTGTTGATATCTTGTCCTTACGTGGGCAAGAAACCAACATTCCAATTATTAGGGTAGGATATATCAAAATCAGTTGGTACCGCACGTTCATTAGCATATTGATACGCTAATACTACCGTAAATCACCGCAATATTTGCGCCGGCAAAACTCAACCCACAATTTATGCACCAGTTAAAGTTCCACCACTTTAACTGTTCCAGAAATCCAGCTGATCCGAGATTTGATGAATAAAATAGTACAGATATGCTACTACGAGTAGAACATATTTTTAATTGACAGAAGCCACGATTTTCAAGGTCAAAATGCCCGTTCGCACAAAACAGCATAATAGATGGATAATTGACGGCACTGCCTAATCCAATGACAATCAATATACATTTTGTGCCAGTTTCAATACCGAACTAAAACTAGACTTATTATTTCGCCAGTTCTGGGACATCGAAGAAATTCCACCAAGTAAATACTTAATCGGGAAGAAAAAACTGTGCGAAAATCATTTTGAAACCAGATATCAAAGAACCAACCACGGCCGATTTCTAGTTCACATCCCAAGTAACATTTTGTGTCCAAAATTTGGTCACGCTGGCCAGTTTTTGTGGGCTAAATAGCATTGCTATCAATGCTAAAAAGTCAAAATAACGTCACAATGACTGACAAAAACTGGTCACGCTGACCAAAGTGGGGAATGATTTTAGCTTTCTCAAATGCTAAATTTTTGGTCTATAATGCTGTGTGCTCATCTAAATTACTATAAAGTATAATAGTCACTTAGATAGCTAAATAGGTTTATAGCTAATTTGAAATAATCATGACAAAATAGCATTTATCGAAAATTAGTTATTTGAAAGGCAAAATAATTATTTTGCATTATAGCGGTTCATGTAGTCATTTAGACAAACAAGCATGTTCGCATTTTACATGGCTAAGAATGTAAAATGACCATATGGATATAAACAAAATTAAATTGTTTTCAAGATTAATAAAATAACTTTTGTAAAAGCATATTTTTATGAAATAGTAATTTTGTTTTTGTGTTGTCATTTTGCATTGTTCTTATTAGGTATCTAATATATTATATTTATGATTATGATAAACGGCTTCATTATAATAAAGATATTATTTTCTCCTAAAAAATACGCGTATATGTCGACCCAAAATTAGTTGGGAAGAAAGTTACATCAGATAGTTTTTAAAAGTAGGTCTAAAAAGCATAACGCCCCGCAGAAATACGGCTTATTTATTGTACCTAGAAATATGATTTTATGAACAAATTCCAAAATAAGGGATAATTATGGATAGTTTGTAAATGCAATCGATAGGGAATTTAAAGATAGCAATGAAACTCTATTTCTTTTCTATTGACGACAGAGAAAAACGAAGAAAATTAAGAAAATAAATAATGCAAAAATCGGGGAAAGATAGCATGTCATGACATAATAGTGGAAAAAGATGGCAGCCATGACATAATAGCTGTAGCTGAAGCAATAATGTCAATATGACATAATATTCACGTAAAATGTTAAATATTCATTCTACAGCTATTTATTTATTCTGGTGACAAAAATGCATTAAAAAAATGCTATTTTGTCACAAGATTTACCACATAGCATTTATAGCAAATTAGTCGTAGAGAAAGCAAAATAGGTTTTCCGTATGACTAAATGGCTATCCACACCACAAAATTGTCATTAAAGAAATTATTTTTCAAAATGGCCATGTCATAATAGCTGTAGCTGAAGCAATAATGTCAATATGACATAATATTCACGTAAAATGCTAAATATTCATTCGACAGCTATTTATTTATTCTGGTGTCAAAAATGCATTTAAAAAATGCTATTTTGTCACAAGATTTACCACATAGCATTTATAGCAAATTAGTCGCAGAGAAAGCAAAATAACTTTTCCATATGACTAAACGGCTATCCACACCACAAAATTGTCATTAAAGAAATAACTTTTAAAAATGGCCATGTCATAATAGCTGTAAATGAAGCAGTAATGTCAATATAACCTAAATATATGGTATGTATCGAAATAACCTTTATCGAAATAACCTAAAAATATGGTATGTATAATTTGGTCATATATTTATGAATTTCCTGATTTTTTCTTAAAATATAGTATGTTTTAATCATGTGATTTTAAATAATTTTAGGCATTATTCTGCGTGGTTGAAATTAATCACGGAATAGACGAAAAAGAAATTTTCGAGTGTCCTTTAAGCTGGTTTTCTAAAAAGAACGGGACTGTGTGCTATCCTACTGGCACTAAATTTAATTCCTGGAAAGGGCGAACCGATAAGCCACCGTTCTCCAAAGGAGGAAATTGGATAACTGTTCCAGCCACATTAAAAGGTGAATTTTATGATTATTGTTCGGCAGTTAGGTGTGCGAAACGTTTAGAAGTGATGGATACATCTGAAGAGGAGACATTTCGTACTAATCCGAGAAGCATAAATGCTTTACACAAAGGTATCCATTTAGTTAAAAAAATTAAATATATATGTAGCTATATCTTAAAATGCATAGATAAAATTGATAGATGTGAATTTGCTTTTAATTAGGTCACACGGGATTTAGTGTTGAGGGAATGTTGGCGGATAAAAATATAGTGAGTAAGGTTGAGTTAAGACCAGCAGAACAGACGAGCTCAATATCATCTGATTTGTATCCAATGGACCCGCCAATGCAATCAGCAGTAGACAAGTTTGCTTTTACATCGCAACAGGATTCAGGAAATCATGAAAACAAGTTTCATGCAGACATTAATTCATTAAATGAAACGCAAGTTCATATCACTGCCGAAACATTGACATTGGATAATGAGCTTCCGTATACTCCAGCTTCTGATTCATTAAATGAAACGCAAGTGCAGAATATCACTACCGAAGCATTGGCTGGTGTGTATAAGTTATATAACCAATTTGTGGATAAATTAATTTACTAATTGGTTCAGCCAAAGCTAATATATTATTTTATTTATTTACAGATCAAATAGCAGCTACTGTTACTAAAATATTAAGTACTGAGTTCGCCAAAATCCATGCAAGATTGGACAAAATAACCGAGCCTATTGCCGTTTTGGGGATCTCGCAAAAAGAACCGCTTGAAGGTTCAAAAGATGGTCATCGAAATCCATCATACTTATTGCCAATCGCCGATGAAAGACAAATGGAAAAGTTGGATAATTTGCTAAGAAACAGTGCAGGATATGAATATGTCCCGCTACGCGGGCCAATCAGGTACAATGCGTGGGCAGAAAGTCGCTTTGAATATCGTCGACAAATGGTTTAAAAGGGAATTTCTCGTTCAATGTAGTTGGACGGAAAGCATGAAAACCAAAACCAAACCTAACACCACCAATGTTGTTTCTGTGCCGCATATTTCCGATGACACTCAAGACGATACCGAAGAGAAAAATATGAAAAAAATCAATTTCTCCAGTTATAAAAGAGTTTTCGAGGCATTTTACACCGTCGTTCACCTGGCTGATTCGCGTTATTCTAAGCAAGAAGCGGAAGACTTCCTAAAAAAACAACTGCGAAATGCAAACAGCCGTTTAAAGCAGTTTCAAAGCAGCGAAGCCAAAAAAGTCGTGAAAGAACCAGAGCTAAAAACAGATTAATGGTGTTAACAATTATTGATATATTATTATTATTATTTATTTTATTGTATTATGAATTATATTTTTAAATATGAATTATTACTTTTTTAACATATTTTATTTTATTATAATTTTAAATACATGTTTATGAAATGTTTCCATTATTGTTTTTTAAATCTGAATCAGTAAAACCAAACTAATTAAATATTAAATGGTATGTATCAATGGGATGAATACAAAGCTTTCTTTCAGATTCACTTCATACTCAATGCAAACAAATTTTGATTTTACTTGCGCAGGTGTATACAGTGCATCAATATTCATGACACGATCCGATAGAAATATACCAAGTCTCGAAGAATGCATCGGCTCTGTGAAAAAATTTTCTTTTAATTGCACCGAATTTCCTAAAATACATATTTTCCTGTTGATATCAATAGCATATTTCATTGCAACTATATCACCATCAGTAGTTAAAAACCATTTATTTTTATTTTTAATTGTTAAAGATAATCCATTCCTTATTTCGATCTTTTTGTAGAATTTAGTTCCATCTGGTAGTTTAGCGTAAAGGGTTTTAATGACGCCATGTAGAATAGGATAATTATTAGTATTTTTCTCATTTTCATATAGATATGTATGATTGGCCTCTGCCATTCGGCGGGCCACTTGTGCTAATGGATTGGCACCACTGCGTAATAAATTTTTTATTTTGAATAATTTACTTTCAAAATCGTATGCACTGAATGTAGATAATGGTCCAAATCGTGATACTTCTTCTGTTAAATGGCATAAATTATGAATATTACATGAAATGGAATCTACGCCAAAAATATTAATGTACACTTCAATAAAATGCAATAGAAGCACATTTGCAACATCGAGATAATCTTTAAAATATTTTTCGTAGGAGCAAATTGTAATTGCGCAAAATAAGCAGAGAAAATTTGCGTATGATTCATTATCTAAATGATCGCGGAAAACAACAATCCCAATATAATGTAAAAATGTACGAAATTCCGTAGCTTTCCAAAATGAAATGGTGTCCAGACCTCTAACAGCGCGATTGATATCAGAAGGCATTTTACAATTGTTTAAAAAATTATTGATTTGTATAATTGCTCTAGAATCCCACTTGCCGGTTTTTGTTTTCCTTTTTATTTGTCCGGTGTAACATAACAATAGCCTTTTCATTATTCCCACATGTAATTGATGCAGCATATCACACACAATAACATCCTGAACCATATCAATTGGTAGGGCAAGAAGAGCACTGTCTTCTTTATTATGATCAGGATCACTTTGTTTACGAAAAGAATCATCTGTGCGTCGACGTGCATCAGTTCGTGGATAACTCATATGTCGGTCATTAAATTCTCCAATTACTAGACACTTTTGACATCCAGAATATGCGTTAAAATTTACGGTGCCTGGAAATTATTTTATTTCGAATTTAAATTAGGGAATATAAATTAGAATTAGAAAATAACCAAACCCACCTTTAATCAAGCTTCTTGCCGGAGCATCACAAATAAAACATCGAATTTTAATTATGACCTTGTGCCCGTTAATTATTAAACCATTTTGTAGAAGGGGTGACAGCTCGTCGACAAAGGATTTTAAAAATAACTTTGCGTCTGGTTTATTTGGTCCGCTGTAAATTCCTATGACCATTGGAGTAAAATCTTTGATTTCGTGAATCGTAAAAAGGATGGGCCAAAATTGAGCTTTGGAACTTCTATAAAGAGGAATTCCATCAATGTTAAAGTTGCAACTGATTGTTTTATTTTCATCCAAGTTTTGAAAAAAGGATTGTAAACAGTTTTCAAATCCATTATGCCAGTATAATCCATTACTCATTTCCAGAAATTCTAGCTTTCTTGTTGGAGTAAACAACAAGATTCGTGGATCTCGTGGCAATTTTTTCAATACTTGTTTATCGTAGCATTCATTATAAAGGGAGCATAACTGTTTCACTGATGAGTGTGAAATGTTGTTCTCAATTGCCCATTTTCTTACGCTATCTATAAAATAAAGTTCATGCGATTCATCTACTTCAGAATCACTATTCTGGTTTGTATATTGGTCGAATATTTCTATATCATCATAGTCGCTCACTACAGTTTCACTTTGACTTAAAATGTATTAACAATTAATGAAGAACTTGAATTCGGGGGCAAATCAGATGTCGAAGGCAAATTTGACAGCACAAATTTAAGCCCTAAAATAAACATTTATTTGGAATATGAATTTCATTAGATTTTGTATACTTGTACTAATGTGCTTTCAAATAATAATTATATTGGACTTACCCATTGTTTGACAATCTTCCACTTCTTTCCGCGTTTCATTTTGTATTTTTTTTACATTTCTGTAATATGTGGAAGAGTATCTATATCTTTTTAACGAGCGAAAGTATTTTTCCATTTTATGTAAAAAGTACAACTTATTCACCACGCTAAGCCGCTATAGTAGGCTGAAATATTGTACTACTATGAACAAGTCAGAAACAGTATTTTTTGCTATTTTGGTAACAATTGATGTCAAAAATTATGCTGTCTAAATTAACCAAATAACTTCTATCAATGCTATATAGTAAATTTTGCTACTTAGCTGCCACGAAAGCAATAATATAGCGTAACATCTTTTGAGATAACTGTTTTGCTGTTATGACTAACGTTTTACTGTGGTGACTATTGTGCTATTTTATTTTCGGGCTAATTTGCCAGCATAAACGAAAATTAACAACAATATATCATAATAACTTTTATGATGACTTATACGCTATTAAGCCAAATCGCTGTCGTAGTGACTATTGTGGTATTTTTTTTGTGGGTAAATTGTTCGTATAAATGCTTTTTAGTCATATCAGAAAATTAGCTAAATTTTTGGTCAAAAAAACGATTTCCTGACATATGAATAATGCTTAATAGCTATTATCTATTTAGTCACAGAAACTGGTCACTGAGACCAAAAAAGTGACAAAATTTTGCTATAAAAGCTAAAAAGTAATTTCATTGTTACTTGGGATACCACTTAAAGAAACTAGGAAAGAACTGGGAAATTCAAGAGATATGGCCATCCGACTACGTTACGTTTATGCAAAAATATCTCAACCTAAGGCACATGGAACCAATAATACACACCAAATAAAACCCAGCAGACTGCTTTCCCAGAGGGCTATTACAGTGGGGCAGACCAACACGGCTTAAAATTGGTATATTTTCTTAGCTGCAAAGATCACGGTTTTTAATCACACTTAGATGTGGACTAGTGAGGTATGTATATAGGGTGTTTTTTGGTGGTGTTGCTGGTTTATCAGCATAAACTAGTAACTTCATGTATCCCCACAGGAAATAATCGAGAGGTGTCAAATCGCACGACTTTGGAAGCCAATTGACAGGTTCATTTCTCGAAATCAACTTATCGTCAAATTTTTGTTTAATAAGTCGATGGTTGCGGTCGCCGTATGGCACGTAGCACTAACCTGTTGAAACCACATCTCGTCCGGATCAATGTTATCCATATTTTCAAACAAAAAATCCTTGATTGTGCCCCAATTCCTGCGAACAACGAATCGATAAATTTAGATCTTCTTCCACACTTTCGATTACAGCGGCGATATTCTCTTCAGTACCCACATTCCTTCGACGTGTTGATGTTATTGCATCCTCCCAACGATTATGTGCGCCATAG
This sequence comes from Tipula unca, assembly GCA_951394425.1. Taxonomy (NCBI): domain Eukaryota; kingdom Metazoa; phylum Arthropoda; class Insecta; order Diptera; family Tipulidae; genus Tipula; species Tipula unca. The sequence continues at coordinate 104,288,833 of OX596380.1, forward strand.
AGCAAATAGCGCAGTGGTTCAAGCAAATAGCGCAGTGGTTAAAGCTGCGACGGTTGGATCGGGAGGTACCGGGTTCGAATCCCAACAGAGGCGTGATGCAAAAAGGATTTTTCATCTCCCGATTACGATCGGTGATTAAATTGAAAACATCCATGACCTATATACTGTAGTTGTGTGAATGGGATGAATGGTTTGAATGAATGTCAGTGTGAATGTGGGTATTGCACCGTGGGCCCATTAGTGGCATTGAGTGCTGGAGTAAAATCCGCCCAATTTAAAAAAAAAAAAAAAAAAATAGTGCGCCATAAAAATCATGAAATCGTCTATAAAGTCGAATTCTTTCCAGCCAACAAAAGTGATGTACATCAATAAAATAGCCAACAATTTTGCTATTTTTTTGATTTACATCACTTTTCATTTTATTTCGTGTCAAAATATAGCACATTTTTTGTTGTACATTTTAAAATGGAAATGTCGATTTTTTCTTCCATTTTAACAACAACAACATGGTGTCAAAAATTTTGCAGATGATGTTGTTAAAAGTTATTCCGACGAAGATTTAAGTAGTGGAAATTATTATTTTTATGTTTATGTGTACAAAAAATGTGAACATTTATTAATGGATTTTATATAATTCTAGTTTCGTCGTCATTTTCGACTATCTAAAACTGTAGCATATCACATGATAAAGCTGTAACAAAAATTCCACATACTACAAATCTAAATTGGGGCAAACATGTCTCGTAAACCTAAATTGCATGAACATGTTTTCCTAGAATACCACCACAGTATCCTTTGCTTGTCGTAGGAGGCGAGACTAAATGGTTGAATCGCTGGGCTGACGACCAGCATCCGTAAAAAAATATGCTGTTTATAAAGTCAACAAAACAAATCTAAATTGATTGGTGGCAGGAAAGGAATAAGTTTCAAATTTTGGCTTTTTTGTGGTAGTTAACTATTGAATATATAAAATTTTATAAAATCAATTAACTTTAACTTAATTCTAGGTTTGCTGGTAATAAGGAATCGTATAGAAAAGTGTCGAATCTATTCAATGTACACACTCATCTGACGAACATTTTGGAGTTTATGTTCGCAATTTCTACGGACTACATAAAATTTTCGTCAACACAGATGGATGCTATATTTGCATATGAAAACCAATGCACAAAATATAATCAACATACGTTAATCGCCACGATTTTATTTCACTAATGCTCCAAGCGATTTGTGGTGCCAATAAAAAAATAGACGTTTTTATTGGATCACCCAGCAAGATCCATGATTCGAGGATTTATAAAATATCCCACATATCCCAACAAATTCCAGCCATATGTGGGAAGCAGTGCCATATTTTAGGAGATGCTGCCTATTCGTTACGGCAATTATGCTTACCCCATGGAATTTAGGTACAAAAACAAATTATAATAAACTCCATTGTCAAACCAGAGTGAAAATTGAAAATGCTTTTGGTTTGCTGAAGCAACGATTTCGCCTGCAGTTAATAAGGCTAGATTTTTTCACTGTCGAAAAAATGTCGGGTTCGATTCCCGGTAGTGAGCAAAAATCACAGTTCGGTGTTTTTACACCCCTATCCTGATAGTCGCGACGCTTTAATCGACACGACTACAGTCACTTCACTTCTTCTATCAATTTGTATTATCAGGTGACGGGACGTGATTAACGAAATAAATGATATCATTCTGGTAACACTAATAATTGCCTCAAATTTTGACAGAAGATTATCTTGTCAAATTCAAAATTCAAAAAGAACCAGTGTAATAGAGTGAATATTGTAAGCTGTGAACGTAATAACATTTTATCATTATATTGTTTGTTAATAATCTATAATCAATTAAATATCAAACATGAGCTGTTTTGAATTGTATTACGATTCGAGTGAAGATGAGGAAATGGGTGATATTCGCGATATGGCTGATTTTCGGAGGAGGTTAAGAGACCAATTGAATCCGTTTGAATTACCACCCAACCTGTAATATTACCTACATACGATAATATGTTCGTATTCTAGTATGGTTTTTTATCTATTGTTTCTTTCAGATTTGTGAAATATTTTAGAATAAATAAAGAAGACTTTAGATTTTTATTAACCAAATTAGAAAGGCGATTCATATTGAGAACACGAATATCATCTGTATCCACCATAGTTAAATTATGTGCAACATTGCGGTTTTTTGCCGAAGGTGGATACCAAACGGGTTGTGGCAACGAACATGTTTCCGGATTGGCCCAGTCAACATTTTCCGAAGTGCTAACCGAAGTTCTGAATATTATAGAAGACGAAATTTGTGCGGAATTCATTCGTTTTCCAACAATTAAGAAGAAAAGAATAGAATTAAATTGTCATGGAGTTTTATATTTTGTCAGGTTCATGCAGTTTTATATTTTGAATAAAATTAAAAATGTATTTATTTTAGGTATGTGACGACCGAATGAACATTACATTTGTTGATTTTACCATCCAGGATCGTTTTATGATTTCTTGATTTTCAATTCAAGTGAACTAGACACACATCTTCAAAATAGCTTTGAAAATGGGCTGGCTAATACCTGGCTTTGAGGTAAACATTTTAAATAAATTTAATTAATAAATTATTATTTTAAATAATTTATTTTAATTCTAGGTGATGCAGGTTACGCATTAAAGCCTTATCTAATAACACCATTTAGAATATCGGCAGATGGGTCTCGTGAAAGGCAATTCAACACAAAGCATTCAAAGGCGAGAAATAAATCGAAAGAACGATTGGCGTATTGAAAAATCGTTACCGCTGTTTGATGGATAAACTCCATTATAAGCCAAAAAAGCTGCACAAATAGCAAATGTGTGTTGCGTCCTTCACAATTTCTGCATCATTCATAACGTGAATTAAGAAATTTCAACAATACCGAATATTCGATCTGAGCAACCAATAGAGGCATTGGAAGAAAGGGACGCTGACATTGACGCTGGATAAAGGGTGCGGATACAATTAATCAGTTCGATTTGTTAAAATTTTCAATTTTATTAAAAATATTTACATTGGAATAAAAACATATAATTATTAAATATATCAAATTATTATTAGAAATTTTTAATTTATTTTCTCTCCAAAATCATAATCACATTTCATTATATTATTTCACTATATGTGAAATTACAAATTAACTAAAAAATAGTGTTGGAAGTAAACTGATTCGGCTAGAATCAGTTTATTTCGAACTCTAATTTTTTTCTTTATACGCCAATGTTTTTAATTTTACTTCCATATTTTCTTTCCTATATTTTTTTATGTCGACCTTATTCTCATGCCATGCTTTAAATTTCTTTTCTTTTAGCTCCAAACATTTCCGAGCGTACCGTGCACATTCCTTCGTGTGCTTTTCTGTCTCTTGGATCGATTTCGTCTGGATTTCTAAAAGACGGTGGCGTTCTATATTTTGCGCAGTGTTTTTCTTAGGGTTTACTTTTCCTATTTTCTTCTTAAATGACCGTGGGGCTACCACTTCCCTATTATTTTCAATAGCACCTTGCCGTACATCATCTTCAGTATAATCCTCGATCTCTTCAAAATCCGTTCGTATATCTCCTAATTGATCCTCTGACGATGAAGCTCAGTATAATTTCGCAATGCAGCCGCCGATGGTGAGCGATAATTACTGGTATTTTCTAACGTAGCCGTGATAGCGTAGCCGTAGGGTGATAGTCTTGTCGCTGACATTAGGCCGTAACTCTTATTTGATGCGTTGGGTAAATACTGTCAAAGCACATGAGGCTAATGACACCTTCCTCCAATGGGGAAAATGTTTGCAGCTTATTTGATCCACCCCCAGTTGCGGTAATTTCCTTTTTATTATGGGCCAATTTTCTTTTGATTTTCCCTTTATAATCGCTCCAAAGCTATAATAATAAATAAATTATTAGTAAAATATATTATGAAATTGAATTTCAGTTTACTTTCTGCCATCCTGTGCCATCCCTTATTGGAGGACCTAAGGAGTTCAATTTATTGGCAAAATTATTCCATATTTTATTATATTGTTGTTTATTACTGCCAAAGTTGTAATAGCCTTTGGCTATTTCGGCATTTTTCTCCATTAAATCCACAAGGCAATTGAATTGCTTCACGTTTGTAATTTTTACGCTGTAATAATTCAATTAATATGTAAATTCGTGTATAATTATTTAAAATATTTGATAATTTTAATTATATATATACAGTTGTGTTCATAAAATTAGTAGTGCAGCTGATTGTGAGAGATAAACCAAAATTCCTGCGGTACTGGTAAATATTTAAAGAAATTATTTTACAAATATAATGCCACCTAATCTCATTGCATAATAATAAAATAATTTGTAGCGACCGATACAATTAATTTGGCAATAGCCTTAATTTCAATTGTATCAAAATCACTACAATTTCGCGTTTGCTTATTTCCACACATTGGTAAGCAACGCGTTAACATTACACTTATTTACCTTCTATATACAATTTATATTTATATTATGTATATAGAACATTTTGCATCTTCTTAGTATTCGATAATTCTATATACAATTTAATTTAATATTACGTACATATTGATAACTCTCTCGGATACATATCGCGTGATATTTTATTGGCCAATCATCATTCGGTACATTACATTTATTTTCTCTAATATTTGGGCCGAACAAAACGAATTCACATATACATGCAATTCGTCTTGATGATTAGGATTTTGCGCGCATAATTCCCTCGCTCAATTGTTATATACATATTAGGTATATACATATTAGGTATACATTTATATATCAGTCCTCTCTCTCTTCTTGCCATATTTTTGATGGCGCATGATGCGCTGATTTTTGGGTGCATTATGATTTTTCGAATTTAACCTTTGTGCAAGTGCAACTCAATCTTATTTTTGGTGGTGAAAATTAATAATACGTATTAAATAAATTAAATAGATTAATAAATTTGTTATATATAATAAAAATTATAAGTTTATATAAATAAATTAATGTGAATAATAAATAATAAATTTATAAATAATTAATAAATACGTAATAACAATCAAGTTGTTTCAAACAATTAGTGTACGTGTTATTATTTTGGAAGTCCAACCGGACACAACCTAACAGTGACCTAAACACTAAAAATTCTTTTAAAAATTCAGTCTTTTTATTTTCAATTTCATTAAATTTCAAAAATTCTATTATTTCAATTTGTATATAAAAATTCAAATATATAATTTTACATGTTAATAAACACACAAAACATTACAATAATAAATACAATTTTAATTTTAATTCCATTGAAATATAAATATTTACTTAATATTTCGTTGTGAAACCTCTATTTTTAATCACTTGCTCACATCGGCGCTTCATCGAGTCGACTAATTTTTGGCATCGGACAACAGGTATTTTATACCAAAATTGGCACACAACCTCCCATAACTCTCTGTTATTGGTCGGCTTGGCTGCAGCAACTGATCTTTTTACATCGCCCCATACATTTTCAATGAGGTTTAGATCTGGCGATTGTGCAGGCCATTCCATTGCGTTGATATTCTTGCGATTCAGCCATTGTTTAGCCTTACGGCTTATGTTTTGGGTTGTTGTCCTGTTGCAAGACCCACTGCAATGGCATTTCTTCTGCAGCATACGGGAGAATCACACTGTTCAGTATTTCCACATACACATTTTGGCCCATAATACCATTTATTTTATGGATGTGTCCCACACCATAATAGGAGAAACATCCCCAATCCATCAAACTGGAACCATCGTGTTTCAAGGTTTTGGTAGTATACTGTGGCTGATACTCCGTATCAGGTAGACGCCTTACATATTGCCGAGATCCGGTATTCCCAAAAAGGACAATTTTGGACACGTCCGTCCATAATATTTTGCGCCATTTTGCGATGGGCCAGCTCACATGTTCTTTGGCCAATTTAGTCCGCGCAACTTGATGCTTCTTAGTTAATAGCGGCACTTCTCGGGGACTTCTAGCAAATAATTGTTGGGTAAGTAATTGTCGCCGTATCGTCACGTCCCTAACATTAAGTCCTAGCTCTGCGTTGATTAGCTTAGATGGTGCAAATGGATTGTTCCTGCAGAATCCAGCGATTCGCCGGTCTTCATATATCGTTGTTTTCCGCTTTGGGTTTCAGGTTTGTTTCTCCATTTTATGACATTTGCAATCATCGTAGCACTACATCCAATAATCCTTTGAATCTCTTTATATGTTTTACCATCATTTCTTAGCTGAATAATGAATCGCCGCTTTTCTGTTGAACAGTGCTTTCCTCGCCCCACTATTAAGTGATTATTATAGTAATAAAATTTATAATATTATTTTTATATGTTTACTTACTATTTATTTTATATATATAAATAATTATTCCGGACACTTTTAAATAACTTTCACTGGTCATAGGAAGCTCTTATTGAATACTATACTATTATATTGTACAACAAAATACATTTGAATTTTCACTTGTTTTGCATTATAACAGTAAAAGCGTTTATCAATTGCTATTTTCATAAAAATCAACGATTGCCCTGTATCGTAAAAATTTGTTTTCAATTGTTTTACAAATTTGCATTGATGGATCATGTGAAAACAAAATATAAGTATGTAGTAAACAAATCATAAACAAGATTGTAAAAATTACACTACAATTAATATGAACACAGCTGTATATATATGTATATATGTATATATATATATATATATATATATATATATATATATATATATATATATATATATATATATATATATATATATATATATATATATATATATATATATATATATATATATATATATATATATATATATATATATATATATATATATATATATATATATATATATATATATATATATATATATATATATATATATATATATATATATATATTGATATATAAAATATAATTAATATATATGTATAATATATATTGTGTGTATAAATTTAAAACTTTCGTTTTTTCGACCTCCATTTTTGCTCATCACTTGAAAATTTTGCGTGACTAGAAACGGCGTCTTAGGTGACAACAAACTTTTAAAACGACTACTAGAATACGATGTTTGTCATTTCAATCGACAATTATCGTTTCAATCGACTAAGAGAATAGTAAAAATTGCCTGTCGGAAGAAACTTCAGGTTACACGACTAACAGAATAGGGGTGTTAATGTGAATGTATATGTGTTTGTCCGGGTATTGCACCATGGCCCCGTTAGTGGCATTGAGTGCTGGAGTAGTCCGCTCAATTTTAATTTTTTTATGATGTCTGAAGCTGTACTTTAACATTTGGGAGAAATAACAAGAGCCATTATCGCGGATAACTTTCAGATAACTAAAACAGTTCATTTAATATTATTTTTGTCTTTTTATTTAATTAACAAATAATTAAAAAATATTTTTTTTTGCGTAATAATTTTTCTAAAAGTTTAATTTTTTCTTCGTGTCGATTTTGTTGTTGATCCATTTTTTCTCGCCTGTTGTTGATCGCCTCCGCTGTTCTTTTTCCTGGTGCCTCTGCATATTTTTTTGCTTCGCTCTCCAAATATAATTTTTTTATTTTTAATGGCCAACAACTTCTCGCAAAACAGTTCTTGCGAAGCTTTTCTTACGCGTCTTCTGTTTGGCGTGGGTTTACTATTTTCATTAAGTGACTCTTCCAATGATGACGAACACTCTAATAAAATGTTAGCCGATATCGTGGGACTAGGTGTTGCCATTGGAATTACAAACCATGTTGGATGTGTTGATGACATTGTAGGACTAGGTGTTAATGGTGAATTTGTAAATCTTGATGGAGGTGGTGATGGTAGGGTAGGAATAGGTGTGAGCGGTGGAATGTTAAACCTTGATGGCGGTGGTGATGTAATTGTAGACCTAGGTGTTGGCGGTGCAATTCTGGCTACGGATGAAAATGCGATTCCCAAAGAAAATAATCATGATTGTGACGGTAAATAGAATTCGGTAGATAAACTATAATTTAGTTGCGATAATTGCGCGGTATTTGCCTTATTCATTTTAGTCACTGTTTTCGATCCTAGTTTTTTGTATACAGCCCAGATGATAGACCGAAATCAGGCATAATCGAATCATCCTGTTTGATGATATCCCGCACTTGGTCTTCATAACCACTCTCAGTTAAAATTTCACCACCCTTCTCGCAGGTGTCGATCGCCTTTTTGGCCCTTTTGAGCACACACCTGCACATAATTTCTACTTGTAATGGCGTGAATGATACATGTTATTCTTTCTGCAGTTCATTACCATTGAAAGCCCACATTTTCTTTAAATTACAGAATTTTTTGAATGGGGCAACATCTTTAAAATTTTCCGTATACAGGTCCAACATAAACCTGGTTTGGCCATTAGTCCATTTTCTCACATTAAGTCCAGTATCTAAAAATAAACGCGAATACGTTAATTAAATGTTTAGCTAATTATGCGCAACTTACTATTCTCTTCTTGAAATGGTGTAGCAATTTCAACATCACAATACAATAAAGCTGATGAGTCACCATCAGCGTCATGTGCAAAATCTTCTTGCCACTCGCTCATTTGAGGTACGGGTTCCGGTGTTGGCAGATTTTCTACTGGTACAAATTGAGATGTAGGCTGGCTCACATTTTCCACTTGCACTTATTTTAAGTTATAAAAAGTAGCAACCTCTTCATAATTGGCTTTTCCGATGAAGCCGGCTATAAAATATGATTCATATATTATTTATAATACATATTATATATTTTAATATACATAATTTTAAAATTTCGAAGTAAAACCATATTATCTTGTAGTATAACAAAACTATTATTATCATTGACCACCTCACAAACACTTAATAACACAGATTCCATATTTTATTTATAAATTTAATAAAAATGGACTTTAAAACTCTAAAAAACACTCTTAACACTTCAAAATTCGCTTAATCGCTTTATAAATGATTAGTGACAGCTTGACAGGTAACATAACCTCAAAAAATATATATTTTCCCCTCTCTTTTTGATTTACCAACAAAATGACAAAAAAACATTAATTTCACATAAATTTCTTTCGTGTCAACGAAAATTTGCAATTTTTTTAAAACACGAAAGAATTTGACTTTTCATGATGATTTGCCAGAGTATACTGAGATCTGCTAGAGTATATTTTTCATAAAAATTTAATTATTTGGTTTATTTTTTACAATTTCAAGTTCTCAGGCTTTAAAAAACACCCTTTATTTAATACATTTGTAGCCACCTGTAAACACGCATGAATCCATACGTCCCTCTTTGATACAGGTTTTGTAACCTTTATGTATACTCTGCCTGTTAATTTTCTCAACACACTTATGTCTATGGACTTATGTCTACTTTGTATTCTTTCTTAGATCCAATCACACTACTTTCTATTCAAACTTAAAAGTGATAAAAAAAAATTGCAAATTTTTTGAAGATATTAACATGGGATGTTCAATTAATCAAAATTGTACAATGATCCGACCTCGGAAAAAAACCACTTATGATGTTTTACACAGAACACAACTTGACAACATTTTTTTAAGAGACTACCTAGTAGATACATAAGTCAAATATTTGTATACATGAATATTTGTATACATTCGTATTCCGTGTAAGTTGGAGTTTAAAGTGAGTTGCAGGCAAAACAATTATTGTAAAAATAACTGATACGTGAATATATGTACATACTTAAAATAAAGGTAACCATTGCAAAATGAAAATTAATAAGTACCTAAACACATCTTTCTTCAATAATATCCGCTCTTTTAAATCTGACTGAATATAACACGAAAAATGCATTTTCTTCACAACCTATGCAGAAATGCCAAAGGAAAGGGTGCTGGGTCCATATTAGGAAATACAATATTATATTTGTCAAATACTCTTTCCTTGTAGGAACAATTAAAGAAGAAAAAGTCGTTTTCAATTTTCGTTGGTTTCAAGCTAAGAGATTTTTAAAAAAATATTATTTTTTATTAATTTCAATATTACACAAATGGCGACAATGGCTCCACGATGTAGAGAACAACTTGGCCTCTTCAGATTGTCTTAGACAGTATGAAGACCATGCTCAGGATCGGAACCGTTGGAGCCAAATAGTTGACTCAGTAAGGGACCTTTAATAATGGCCTTTAAAAACTGATTATTATTATTACACAAATACAAAAGTCGTGCATAAATATATTTTAAATTCGCATTCTAAGAAAATATTAACAGAAAATTACCGCACATGTACAAAGTAAGTTTCAAGCAATTTACTTCTTTATAATAAATATAAGACATGTAATATAGATATATATATGATTAATCTGTGCATTATAAAACCAACGAGTTTAAGCTAACATAAAATTACCGTTCAAATAAAATTTAACACACTATACCCTATACCATCTTTGTACGTGATTTCAATTTTAATACAATTTCTCTCATTTCCAAAGGCAATCTTGAATTGTTTTGTCTCTCTATTATATTCTGTGAATAGTCATTTTAATGGATGGAAAATTGTTTTATTTTTTGTTGCTCCACATTTTCTTCCATTTTATTTTGTGTATGTGTGTCTCTTATAAATAAATATTTAAATTTATGTATTTCAATGACAATTTTCTTTTTTACAATTCAATGAAATCAACAGACTAATTTTTTTATTTTTTAGGGTATACGCAATATAATAGGAAAAATATACGAAACAAAAAATTTGTATTCATTGGATTAAATTTACGAAATAATTATAAATTGCGTTAATTGAACTAAACAATCATGAGACAACGATTGACAAGTTTATTGAATTTTAGTTTGTTAATTTTATTTTAGAATCTAAAATCGATTTTTTATTTTGTTGGAAAATTGGATTAAAATTGCTAAAATTATATGTCGAGTTAACAAATTGACTGTAGAAAAAAGAAATTAAGAAATTCGTAGGATTATCAACAAAGGTTCTATAAATAAACCAGATAATTAATTAATTTATTTATTTATGTCAAGTTTGATGGGTAGATTTTGATAATATTGAATTTATGTTATCACTAACACTGCTTTTTTCACTTATTCAGGTCATAAACACTATTTTAGAAAACATTTACCAAATGCATACGAATAACCAAAAATTGTATTTCTAACTCTTTAGTTGTGATTTTACAAAACAATAAAAAAGCAAACATTATGATGATTCGTTTGATGAGTTTCATAATAATAATTATAAAATAAAAATTGTATGTAGCACAAAATATAAAGGAAATATAGGATGAGCCTTTTGGTGATACTTATGATGATTTTAATGATGATAATCAGAAAAATAAATTGTTTTATTTTTACTGTTATTATTCCACACAAAATTCTGCATTTTTTAAATTCAATAGTGCATTTCCAATAGTGTGTAAAGTGAGGACATACAAATAAAATGAAAAAAATAATAAACATATGTAAAACACGTGACAACACATAAAACACATCTAAATTTCTAAAAAATAATAGCGTAAGTTCATTTTAATTAGTTATTAATTGGTGCCAATGCAAAAATGTCGGATTCTACTTTACACAATATGATGAACAAGGAATTAAAGGAATTTCGAGAAAGCTTAAAACGATATAAAACCCTTGCTTCATTATGCGATATCGTTAGGAGGTGGAAGAACGGAACCAGTATCTTCAATTAATGAATCAGTTTCAAATAACAAGCAATCATCTACTACCGAACAAGAATTTGATGATTTTGATGTGGTGTCTGACGCTAGTTATACGTTTTAAAAAAATAATTATAAAAACCCTAATGAAGATCAATGTACGTCTATTAAACGATACTATTGCTTAGTGGGCTATACGAAATAAAATCCCACTTCCTGTTTCAACCTGTTATTTAAACTTATGTAAAATTGATCCAGACTAATATTATCATTTTGGAATAGACTATAACAATAGATATAGGAATAGATGATATGGCCATATTCGACAGTTCTAGATGAATTTTATTACCAATTATTGGTGCAATTGCTAATAAAAGGATGTCATTCGCTTTTTCTATTGCGATCGCAGCATGCTCGTATAAAGCATTATTCTATTTCCTTTTATACATTTGAAAATGTATCACCACATATTTCTATTTCATTACCTTGTAGCGAAATCGGAAAAGGGATAGAGTGCAAGATTATTCCAATAGGCTGAGATCGCAAAAGAAAAAAATCAAAATTGAATTCACGAAATAGCGTAAAATTTAAAAAGAGACAATTTGATCTGTGTAGAAGATTTTGAAAGAGAACATAAACATTGATCGATAGAAAAAAAATTGTGATATTGACAACTTACAACATGTCATAGGGAGTTCCAATAACAGCTGCACAATTTATTTAGGACCATAATTATGCACAAATGCGTAACAAAACTTTACCAAAATAAAATAGAACCGTGCCAAAAGAACTGTGATAGTCATGGTGTTCCATTTATAATAGAAAATCCAAAATTTACGTTGAAATTGAAGTGAAATTAGTTTGAGATTTATTCAAACAAAATCATGCAGCTTTTATTGAAATACCCTTTAAGTATTTTATTTTATTCGCAAAAATATAATTCAAAACGAAACACAACCACATTTTTACTGTTTTCTCTTTTCGTCGTGCAGTTTAATTTTTATTGCGTTGGCATTTGTGTGTATTTATGTCAATTCAATGTAGAAATGCTTTTTTTTCTATAAATTTTATTAATAAATATATCAAAAATAAAACAACTTCTTTGATCAAGCTTTGAATCAATTATAAAATGATAATTGTAAATTCTATTTCAATGTTAAAATACTTAATTCATCGACATTTTCATTGAAAAATATCGCACCGAAAAAAATTTAATTTTTCATATGTTTTGTATGGAAAAAATGTTTTTTTCGTCAATTTTAGTTCCTCTAGAAAAAGCTCAATTTTTAACCTTAGGGCTCTATATTTATAGGTGGCTCTGGTATAATTATATTTAAGAGAATGATTTTTGTGACGAGCTTTTGGGCAATTATATTTTTGTTCTTAGAATTAGTTCATTATACTCAAATAGTACATAAATAAAAAAATTAAATTTTTTTTTATTCATGTACTTTGATGACGTCTTTAGATATTAAGATTCAAAAAGTACCCTCGAAAGGATAGTGCCTCTGTTTGGGCGGTTTCGCATCTCCTACGTCAATGACGTGAGACAATAATGATGTTCTCGCTAACCCCAAAACCGAAGACGATGGAAATTGTTTTATAACTTCTTCTAGAGCATGTTTTTGGTCTTTATTTAGCGAATGCAGCAACTTTTACGGGATATTCTTCACTTCTGGTAAGAGTATCTTTATATTGTGAAGAACGAGTTGTAGAGATTGGAGCAAAAGAAATCTTTATATCGAATGCGCGCCAAATCAACACCCAAATACAGCTGCTGCGTCAGTTAGGTGCCAGGTACAAGTTAACAATATTTGTTTTTCCCGCAAGATAGACAGGTACCTTGACTAGCCAATAATTGTCTCAGCCTGACCATTTGCTGTTTTAACAGAGGAATGAGTGAAATTTGATGGATCATTCAATAAGTTGTCACAGCCTTTGCTTATGATGGAAATGTTGGCTCCACTGTCCGGTAATCCTATATAAGTTTTATCAAATATATTTACTCCAGAGCATCAGAGGTTATTATAGATTATAGATTCGTTTATGTGTTTTCGCAACAATTTCTTACACTTCCAGTATTTTTTTACACGATTTCTCAGAGAATTAATTGTTCGGGTTAATGTTTGGGTATTGTCGTAAGCCGGTTTGGGTTTTCATTAAGATGTGAAAGCGAGGTATTTACTAGTCCTTGCGACGTAGAATTTCGTAGAATTCGGGATCTGTGTTGAACACGGAATCCACCATGACAACCAAAACAAAATCTCTGTTGAACGGGCATCGAACAATCCTGATAGAAATGGTGTGGTTGTAGGCAATTCCAACAACAATTTGTAGGTGGTAATGTAGGTTTATTAGAAGGTTATTGAAAATTTGTATATGGACTCGGTTTTAATTGAATGGCTGCTATGTGTTGTTCATTCGTTTGAAATTAAGTCGGGGATCCGAATGTAGTTATTTCACTTATGTGTCGTTTTGTTGACAAACCATCTCCGAAACAAGGCCGTTTCGATTCTAAGTGACCTCATCAGCTACACAGCGACGAACCATCTCATCAACATTGGAGAATTGTATTTCGGTTAAACGATCTTGTAACCCTGGCCGCATATTTTGTCTAATTATGCGCATAAGTTCCGTATCCGGTATCGGCATTTCTAATTGGAACAATAGTCATATTAAATTATTATAAAACTCGTAAAAACTATCACGAGGTCTCTGTTTTCTTGAATCCATTTGATGCCGAATGTCAAAATCTGATCGACGATCTTGGAAACGCTTTTTAAGTTCATTTTTGAGAGCAGACCATGTGATGTCTTTATTTCGTTCTATCATAGTCCAATACCATTCAACTGCTGCACCCGCAGGACATAGTGTAATTCATTGACTAACCGAAATTCTGTGATACTTGCTGACTTAGCGAGATGTTCAATATTATATATTGGTGAAGAAGGAAAATTATATTGCAATGCTGGTGGCAGGTTTGAAGGTAAGTCTTTGTGTTGAACTGTGTCCTGATTGTAACCATTGCATTCACTTGAGGGTCAAGGTTATTTTGTAATCGAGGTGGAAAATGTTCGGTGCTATTCATTTGTGAAGATCCAGGTTTGGTGGATGCGACATTAGTTGGAGAAGCCTCGTGTATAATCGTAGAATTGTCAGTGCTGCTGGTAATTGATTCTACTTCAGAGTCATAATATTTGTTATAATCAGTACCTATTCTAATCTCTTTTTAAAAATTATTTTGGTAAGCTTAAAGCACCAACCGAATCGTTCTTCAACATTTGCAAAGAACAGATCCATTTGTTTGCTAGAATGTTTAAAAACCACCCTGAGAAACGTAAATTTAAAGATACTATTTCTAAGCACTGTATTCATTAAAATAAACATAATAATTTTTATAATTAATCTAACACATGCGCCGAGCACAACAAAACAGCATTAAATTTCATGCTTTTAGTTTTAATTAGAAAACATTGTAGTTGACTCGCAGAAAAATGATCGAAAAATACATATAAAGTTACTCGAAATCTGAACTGGACAATCCTATTACAGGAAAAATAAATAAATACATTTAAGTTATAAATATTGAATTTCATTCACATTTGACGCAATGAACGTCAATGTTTATATATTTTTATTCTATAAACTATATTTATTATATATTTGAATTTGAATTCGTACATACCTTCAGACGTTTTGTTGAATTATTATTTAAATCTCCGATTTTACTTGCACCAACCATAGAATTAAGTATGACCGCAATTTAGGCCCAACTGTCTTTCAACGAAGTTTTAATTCCCTGGTTTTCCCGGAGAATAAGGAAATGAAAAAAAATTGACAGTTTCGTAGGATTTAGTAATTTTTTTTTTTTGTATTCTGGCGATAGGGAAATATTTTGTTTAGGAATTTTTTTTCCTAATTATTGCAGTTTTGAATTTTCTTTTGTCTAGGCTAAAAATCAACATAGGTTAAGAATTTTTGGGATGTATATGAATTTACAAGTTGATCTAATAATTTTGGTATTATTAGGTCATTGGGGGGCTCCACGATCTATCAACACTTCTCGAATTCTAACATCGTATGTGAAACTTTCCTCTCAGCTGAACTGAAACGATGGTCAGTAAGTGTAGAACAAATCGATAAACCGCAAGTGAGCAAGTGTATGAGTCAATTGCCACATCTGTAGAAAAAACGGTCACTTTTATCAACCTTTTTATATGATTTTAATATAGATAAAAGTTCATCAGGAGTTGGAATACGGTTTGGAGCATTTAGACCGGTTTTTTGAAAATTAATATTTTCGATAAATTTAATGGAGATTAAATAAAACCGACCAACAACTATAAATTTATTGTTTAATAGTAAAATGTGCTTCATACTGATAAAATTAAATAATAATTAAATTAAAAATATTATAACATAAATACATAATAATAATAATAATCAGTTTTTAAAAGTTCCCCTTACTGTCCCCTTACTGAGTCAACTATTTGGTTCCAACGAAACCCTAAATATCCTTAGCATGGTCTTCATACTGTCTAAGACAATCTGAAGAGGCCAAGTCGTTCTCTACATCGTGGAGCCATCGTCGCCTGCAACGACCTCTGCGCCTGCCATAAAGTGGCTCTCCTTTCAGAGATCGTTGCACAATTCGTTCCAGATCAGCACGCAGAGCGTGACCGAGCCAGCGTACTTGCTGCGATTTTATTTCATGAACAATATCGGGGATCTTCATCAGATCTCTGATCTCGATATTTTACAGGGCTCGGTATGTACCATCTTCTTCGCGTTTTGGGCCGTAAATCACACGCATGATTCTTCTCTCAAATGTAAGGAACCATCTCTCGTGCTCATCCGTCAGCGCCCAACCTTCACATTCAAACATAACAACGGGTCTGATCAACGCTTTGGTCTTAGAGGATACAAGGCACGATTACCAGCTGCCCGCCGCACTTTAATATCACCACCCACACTGTTATCATGAGTAATAAGAGAGCCAAATATTTGAACCGCCTCACTCCCTCAAACGTGTAGTGGCCACTACTAAAATCTGGTGTGCCATTGTCCCTATAACCAGAGATCATGTATTTTGTTTTTGACTCATTGATCTGGAGTCCAACTGAAGCTGAAAACTCTACAAGCGGATCAAGTATTTCCTTCGCTCCGTTGCTATTCAGTCCAATCACGCATATGTCATCTGGATATGCAAGCACCTGATTGGACTAGCGATATAAGATGTTGCGCTGAGGTGTTTCAGTTTTACGAAAGATGTACTCCAACATGATATTAAAGAGTAACGGGGACAGAGCATCTCCCTGCCGAACATCCGAGTTAACTGCAAAAATTGTTGATAGCCTGTTCTAAACTTTAACACAGCATTGAGACTGCGTCACTGTCATACTACACAGTCGTACCAATTTTGTTGGCATTCCTAGGTAGACCAGGGCAGACCACAAACTCTCTCGATTGAACTAGGCATAGGCCTGCCGGAAATCCAGGAAACTTGATGTACGGAGATGGATGTCTCATAATATTTAGATAGAATCACCCGCAGCGAAAAGACCTGATCAATGACTGATCGATTCGGACAAAATCCTCCTTGAGTCATCAAGCAATTCCTCAAAAGCACCAAACGGAAAATATTTCCAAGGAAAATTACAAAAGTTATCATTAAGTAGAAAAAATTAATAAACTAGTCGTCAACGATAAAATGATTTGTTTGTAAAAACACCAACATGACAACTTTTCTAGGTTTAAGACAAATTCGTTTATCGTTTAATATTTCACCAGCAGCCGAAAAATTTCTTTCAGAGGGTACTAATGTGGCAAGCACGCTTATATATTTTTCAAAGAGGTGACTCGTATTGATTTTTGTTTTCAACCCAGAACGAAATTGGGCCATACGATTGTTGGATTATAGGTCCCTCAATATACTGGCTTATAGAAATTATAGCATGCAACTGAGATGTTCTTAATACAGATGTTTGGTGGTCTAATACAAAAGACAATAATCCTTTGCCGTCCACGTCAGCTGTTAATTGTGCTTCTGTGTTACAAGTTTCTACTGCCTCCGATGCCATGCAAATAAATGACGAAGCTTCAGTTGTCAGAAAGTTTTGTGCGTTGCTATGGCATTGTTTTTTCACTCGAGATACATTTTTTTATAACGAGAATCGACTAAAGATGATGCTCCAATGGCGGTTGTTCTTTGTTCATAAGGCATCAGTATTTTCGAGACAGATTGCTTTAATCCTTGAAGCATTTGTTCCCCAATTGGTGTGATAATTTTAGATATTACTGGGCCCAGCTTCAATGTAATACATAGAGGCGGATGGTCCATTTTTGAGCGATATAATAACCATTGTTGTAAGGTCCCGTAATTTCAAATAACGTCATGGCCAATTCACTATTCATCGGGCAGTTATTGATTGTATCAAGAGTAATTCAGCCGTGTCTTTCTCCTTTTGTAAACTACGAAGCAAATCACTGGCCACTATGCTAGAAAAAAAAATGTCACTATGTCCTTAATCCTTTAATAAAGTTTCTTAAATCGGGGTTTGCTGACGTGGATGACAAAGTGTCTTTCACCACTAAATTTAGGGTACAAGGCATGTGTTTTATTTTTAGTTGGTTTGTAGCTGGTATCATATGTCATATTATCGGTTACTATAATTTCCCACTTGGTCATCACTGCTGAGAGAACATCTTTAAAATGATCAGCCTTCAATTTTTTCAATTGTTATAACAGCTGACATTTCCTTTTTATAATGTATAAAGTGACACGTTACTGTTATATCCCATTCAGTAACAGAGGAAGTCCAAGTGTCGGTAGTAAGTGCGCAAATCTAAACACGAATCTTGTCTAACATAATCTGCAAAAGTTGTCGGGCAGTTTGATAGGCGTTTGGTAGGAGGACATCACTTATATGTCTGCACGATGGTAACACAAATTTGCAACCCAATTCAAATATAAAATCATTGAATCCGGCATACTCAACCACATACATAGAGTGGCTGAAAGTCTTTTGCAATGAACGCGACCAATTTTCGCGAAAGTCCTTTATTTTTTTAACTATTGATATCGTAAACATCTTTAGAGGTAAAATACGATTTTAAGAGCCTTTGATGTAATGCAGAAGTACCCAGCTCAATTTGAATAAATTTGTTCCATTCTGATTTGTGCATTCTACGCATGTGATCGATTTTATTATTTACTTAAAATTTAGAAGTTACTACCAAAACAAAAAAAATATCATAATTTATCAAATGTTAAACTGAAGCCCTTTCAACCGAAATATGTAAGGAAGTGATACCCCCTAATCAAAATATGTAACTATGATGCCCTCCTAATCAGAAAATATGTTAATCAAACTGAAAAAATGACATGTGATTGACATAGAACTGATGGAAAAACATATCGATCGATATTTAGGGTTACATCGATATATTATCGATAAATTCTCATCACTAATCTTATCTAATGAGCATCTTCATGATGATAATAATTTTTATTGCATAAATATTTTCTTTGTAAAGTATATATTTTTATGGTTGTGGTTTTTCTAACCTCCTTCATTACATTTTATTCTTTTATTTTTAGTTAATTTTAATACTTCATACTCACATATCTAGTACATATGTACACATACATACATATTATATTTACTGGGCAGTCCCAAACGAAAAACGATAGAAATAAAATTTAATCGAAGAGCTCTAAAAAATGTAATAACCGACAAAATTAAGTTCATCATTAAGCTTTTCGAGTACAATTTTACTAACGATACAGATTCATAGAAGTCAAAAAAGTTTTTTTTTATTTGTGTGTTCGGGACGCAAATATACACTCCCTTTTACAAACACTGAGCATAAAAGTTGTGTCTAAGTGAAAATATAACCTAAACATGTTATGTAAACATGGAAATTCGTTTAAAAACATAAAAAAAAGTTTTGACACCCGAAAAAATGACACAAAAAACCAAATTTTTTTTAAAATTATTATTTTGAGGGTTGGACAGATATTTTTGTTGTTGCTGCTTTTCGGGATTTTTTTTAAGGTTTTTCCTATTTTTGGTAATCTTTTTTTACTATTCTTGTTATTGTGGTGGAGGTGGTGTTTTTGGAAAATTTATAGTCGTACATATATTACAGTTTAATGTTAGGAAATTTTTCTTAACACATTTATCGAGAACAAAATCTAGCCAAAAAGTATGTGGATATTGATGATTGTAATTATCTTGAACTGATCATAACATCAAGATACCATGTTACTTTATAAGAAAAGCTAAAATGCTAAATACTAAAGATCTATACTAAAATGATGAAATCACGATTGGAAACAGACAAGCTGGTCTTTTACAACGCAGCGAAAAATTTGATGTCTATTTCAATTTTAAGTACAGATCTTACCTTGTAAGTATCGAATGAAAAATTAAAGAAAAGTGTGTAGGTTCACAATTTTCGAATTACTTTCAATGTAAACGTGAAATCGAAATAGGTATTTGTTTGCAACATTTTTTCAATCAAATGGATACACTGATCAAATAAGTAACAGCAATGCATAAATTAAACCTCCTGTCAGACATTGTATCAGGCTAAAGGGAATGTCGAGATGTATGTGGACCAAATGACACATACGCTTTTATATTAAAAAAGTTGGCGGGTAGTTTGGTAAATCCGCTCTGCAAGATATACAATCAATCCCAATTTTCCAATATTTTAATCTCTACTTGTTACGGGGCTGAATGCTCTCCCGGCTCATATTAGCTTATTTGCGTCCTTGCCTTACGCCGTTGCCAGTCAAATTGAGGACGCACGGCCACAGGTCCGATTTGTTTTAACCATCTACGCCTTGTATAGCTCCATGCCAGCCTACACTGACATGACTATTTTATGACAAGATTATTTGACATAACTTCTACAGAATTTAGTAAGAAATTTGATTCTATCTGCCCAATATAAAGCACTCCAAATTCTACTTGCATTAGGTTTTACATCCGGATTTATTAATTGGTTCTAATCGTATCTAATAAACCGTCTGCTAATTGGAAATGAAAAATCCAACGTCATCAGGCGTTCCTCAAAGATCACATATTGGTCCATGGATCTTTATTATTTTCATCGATGAAATAGTCAAAGTAATAAAATATTAAATTAGTCTAATATTGTCAGGGGGAGGTGAACCGTCGCTAAAAATCGTGGGGACGCTCCACTCCCAAGAGAAGAGGTCTCATTTAAAGCCGGGCATATAACCTTAAGGTTAAGTTTTGATATCCTTAATGTGATAAATACCTATCGATTTTTCATTTTTATTTGCTAACTCAAACGCTACTTTACCAATAGGTTTAATGATTATTGACTCGATAAACTTTGGAGCTAGTCAAAGAGAGCCTATCACGGTTTGATAACAATGTCTTTTGTTGATATAGTGTCCGAATAAGTTCATAATGCGAACCATGACCTATATAATGTTGGGCAAACAGCAAATTATGCGGAGAAAATTTGGTACTCTGGTGAACTGTATTATGTAACGCGGAACTTATTGCGTGAATGTGACAATCCCAATTTCGATGCTTCTCTTTTACATGGGCACGTATGGCTGTAATAATGGAACGATTCACCCTCCCTGACGCGTTGGCTTGATGGGAATACTTGGGGGTAATCAAATGCTTAATAGCATATTGGTACAGAAAATTCTCAAATGCCTTTGAAACAAACTGTTTCCCATTATCACTAAATATATGATTTCAGGCACAGAAAATAAATGAAAAATTCGTTCTAGATACTGAATCACATTTTTAGCATTGGCATCTCTCATCGGTTCCAATAGAACGAAACGAGAATATTGGTCTAGGACTATAAAAAGATAGGTATTTCCAGAAGGAATTTGGATAAGGTCCTAAGAAATCAATAAATAATTTCTGCCACGGGCGATCAATTTCAATATAAGAACCCATAAGCAGACGAGTGGAATAATTAGGAGCCTTTGAGGTCTTACTGATGGAACATGCTTTGATAAATTCCAATTCGTCTCGACTCATGGTAGGCCAATTAATAACATCTTCGTAAAAGTTCGAGAGTTTTCAGTGAGCTTCACACGAATTAAGTTTAGCGTAAGCTCCTTTGGCACATAAAATTTCCATTCTGGAATATCTGATTCGTAAGGAGAATTCACATCGTTGAAGAAAATTTTGTTATCTAACACCTGGAATGCTCGTTTAAACTTTGGTTGACGGAGCATCGGATCCTTCAGAAATAAATACTCTTTACTTTAAATTTTCCTGACACAATTTCTCCTAATACCAATGCTTCGGCAGAATGTCTCGATAAGGCATCAGGTACTAAATTTTCACTTCCCTTTCGATAATCGATATTAAAATGGTAAGCTTGTAGCTTCAAGCTCCATCGAGCTAACCTTCCTGCTAATACACGCTGGTCCAGCAACCACTTAAGAAAGACCATCTGGCGTGGTCTGTTATGACTGTGAAAGGGAATCCTTCCACGTATTGACGGAATCTTTTAATAGAAAGCACGGCAGCATAACACTCCAGCTCAGTATGTCGAAACATACGCGAAAGGACTTTCTGTAATGTCATCATTTTTTTTGGAATAAAACTCCTCCAATTCCAGTGGTAGAAGCATCGCATTGTATATAAAAATGGTTATTATAATCGACATTACACAAAACTGGTGCACTGAAAAAAATCCTATATTTTTATTAACTAAACAACTTTAGTTGCAAAATTTTTGTCCGTATAACTAAAATTTATTTATTACAACAAAAAAACTTATTTTTTTTATCAAAAGGTTTATTTATCTCAACAAAGGGTATTTTCCTAAATTTTTAGTTGTATTTAATTAATGTTTTAGTTCATACAACTAAACAAATACCTATTTAAACAAATAATTTCGTTAAATATGGAAATGTAGATACAATTAAATATTTTGTAAGAATAACAAAATATACATTCTCATTAAGAGAAAAAAATTGTTAATAAAACGAAATATTTCGTTAATAAAACAGAAACAAAAAGCATTCATGTTTTTATTTTATTTTTGTCGAAGTTAAACGTTACATATTTTTTCTCTCTTTATAAAACAAAACAATTTTTCTTATTAAATATTTTTCTCTTATTCAACTAAATATTTTGTTATACATACAAAATATCCAATTCAAAATAAATATATAAACGAATTTTAGTAATAGCAAATAAATATTTACATATTTATATTTAAAAAATATAAAATTAACAGTAGGCTAATTTTAAAATAATTGTTCAAATCTGATTTAATGTCTCATTTCATAAATATACGTTCAATAGTTCGCATCAATTAGTGTCGCGTATTAAAAAATAGTTACAAAACCATATTTGAAAGATTTTAATTAGAATTACAAGCACTTAAAAACAGACGACTGGAGGGTTACGTTGGATATTTATAACTGGTAAGATTATTATTTTATTTTATAATATATATATATATATATATATATATATATATATATATATATATATATATATATATATATATATATATAAATATATATATATATATATATATATATATATATATATATAAATTTATATATATATATATATATATATATATATATATATATATATATATATATATATATATATATATATATATATTATGCCCTTTTAATTATAGATTCGATTTATATTTTTTGTTTTAAATCCAAAATAATAGTTTAGATTTTATTGTTTTAAAATGAAATGTTTTAAGTGTTTACATAATATTAACAATTTCAAAGATTTAATATCTCATTTACATAAAATTCATAAGCTAAAAGCCTATGACACCTATCGTTGTTGCGAAGATAATTGTTCGAATTCATTCCAGAATGTTCGATCTTTTCGTAGACACGCTTTAGTTAAGCATTTTAAAGATCATACATTTGAAATAAGTGAACAAATACCCGCTAACCGTGAATCTCCTACAGAATTTTCTTTGCCATTCCCTCATGCCAAAAATAGTAGTGATCATATTAGTTGTAATATATCATCAAAGCAGTTTAGTTATAGTGAGGCAATTAACATGATAGGAAATAATGCATGCACATTTTTATTAAATCTTCACAGTAAAAATAATTTAAATAAAAAAGAAGTGCTAGATATTCAAAAAAGTTTAATTTTAAATCCTATTGTAGAATCTTTGAATAAGTTAGTTGGGGATGTTGGTTTTGAATTAAAACATCTTTAGAAATTTTGTGAAAATCCATTCACTAAGTTTGACACAGAATTTCAGTAAATATTTAGAAATCATTGATATAATGGTACCTCCAAAACAGTTTACGATCAATAAAGAAATAAGCGAAGTTCATAGAAACGGAGAAATATCTATTGCTGAACTACATTCTGTTGGAACACTTTTACCTATTCAATTTCAATTTCGTACAGTATTCGAGTACGATGATTTCTTAATTAAGTGTTTGAATAAAATTGAAAGCCTTAAATCAAGTGCTAATTCTATTTCGCATTTTGTACAAGGAAATTTATGGAAAGAAAAATAAAACAATATCAAATGAGTATTTCAATTCCCTATTTTTTGTATGTTGATGACTTTGAAATTAATAACTCATAAGGTGCCCATTCTAAAAGTAAATCAGTAACCAATTTCTACTATTCATTCCCAGTTGCTGAAAATTCTTCTAAATTAGAAAACATTTATTTAGCTGCTTCAATCAAAGCAATTGATTTAAAAGAATATGGGAATTGTATGTCGTTAAAATCACTCATCCAAGATTTAAAATTCCTAGAAGAAACTGGTTTGGATATTGTTACTAGTCAAGGTACCAAAAGAGTTCGATTTTTATACTAGGATTAATTTTAGGAGAAAACTTAGGTTTGAACGCTATTCATTGAATTCTTTTTGCAGATTATGCAGGGAGAGTAAAGCAAATACAAAAAAGTTAACGGTAGACAATCCTACGGAACTTAGAAACAATCTTAATTACCGAAGTGATGTTAGTACGAACGATTCAAGTTTAACTGGAATTCAGAGAGAATCAATATTCAATCAACTACCATCGTTTGACGTTTCTACAAACTTTGCAGTCGATTTAATGCATGATTTGTATGAAGGTATCTGTCATTATGACCTATGTCACATTTTGAATTATTTAATTTACAAAAAATCGTACATTTCATTAGACACATTAAATATGCGAAAACAAAATTATAACTATGGTTTTTTGGAAATTAAAAATCTATCTCCACCAATTTCTAGAAATCACATACAAAATTCTCATTTAAAAATGTGTGCAAGGGAAATGATGATATTTCTGCATTTTCTGCCTTTAATTATTGGTGATAAAATTCCAGAAAATGATGAGGTATGGTTCTTTTTGTTAAACTTAATTGACATCAATGATATGTTACTTAGCTATGCATTTTCGCATACCGATCGCTTTATTGAAAGATAAAATAGAAATCCACAATTTTGAATACCAACGTATTTTCAATGATACCCTCAAACCAAAATTTCACTTCTTAACACATTATCCAAATGTGATAGGAAACTCTGGGCCACCGCGTTGTTTTTGGAGTATGCGATATGAAGGTAAGCATAGAGAGTTTATATTGTAGTTTGGCTAAAAAGTTTCAGCTCAAGTTTGCCAGTTCTATTTACAATAAAGTGTTATTGAAATCTTTTCAGTTTGATTTAACGAAAAGTATTTGTAGTCAATACAATAATTATATTTGTAATTTTCTTAATAAGAGCAAACAGGATTTTATAAGTGTTTCAGCTATTACCTATCATGGATTATATTTAAAAAGTGATTTTGTGTACTAAACTTGAAATAATAAACTACTGTTCACATTTTAGAGAATATTCTGTATATAATGAATCTGAATTAGTTGATCTAATAGATAAGGATAAGTTTAGTGGCCCACCATTTGAAATATCAAAGCTTTCAAACGGTTCATATATGATAAGACCAAAACAATTTTATAAGTTAACCCAAATCTAAATATAACGATATGAAGATGTTTATTTATTTTTATAATAAAAGCAGTATTAATTTGTGTACGTTATTTAAATTTAAGAAATAATAATAGAACTTTAACATAATTTTAAAATGGATTTTTGTAACAACGATTTTACTGAGATGTCTCTAAAACAACCGGCCTATCAAACTGAGATACTGAGGACACTTTATCAATCTCAACTGAAAAGGCAGAACTTCATAGTTTGCTGCAATCATGGAATATAGGGCAACTGTATGAACGTTTAAACAGTAAGTTATATTAGTAATATCACGTTCTATTTGTTTATATTTACCTTTTTATTATATTTGGTTTTTAGAAGAGAAAGTTTTCATCCTGCAATTGCAAAGACTAAGAATTCATCATATTGAAAAACTACTCGAAGGATTCTCTTTCGGTGAAAAAATAGATTTTGAATATGAAATTGTACAATGGCAAGAACAACAAGGAATAACCTTCAATAGACCAACAACTGGTACATCTAGTACAGTTTCATCATATATTTCGAATATTACAATGCCAGAATCACCAAGTTCATCTTCAATTTTTCAATATAACGTATCCAATTTTAGTCTTAAACAAATTATGACAACCGACACTCAAGGGAAAATGTTAAAATCATTTAAATTGCTATTATTTTTAGATTAACATAGATTTTAATGGAATTTACAAAGATATACTTATGTAAAATTTTTGACAAGTACGATCACTTTGAATCTATAATTATTGAAGTATTTCAATAAGAAATAAAAGATTTTGCATGCCCAAAGTTTTTAAGGGAAATTATCCATAAAGATTTTAAATGTAAAAGTAGGTTTCAATTAACGAGAAGCAATATTTAATGTATAATATTCAAACAAACCTCTTTTTTTATACCAAAAATTTTAATTTTATATTTTACAGGTGGAAAAGCACTTGCAGTTTTTCACTTGCTACACGCGTTACTCAAACCGACATCTGCAAAATATACAAAATTAGAACTGGGCGGAAAGCAATACAGCAAATTTCAATTCACCAATCGCAAGAAGCTTTCATCAAAATTTGCAGTTCTCCGACAGAAATTTATGATTTTATAGCCACAAAAAAGGAAAATCGTGTATGCATTCAACCTTTTATTATTATTGAAGGCAGCATCACTGACCCGAAGTCAATACTTATATATTTTGATGATATAAAATATATAATGCCAAATATCCAAACTGCCGTCGATGTTGTATTTAAAAAATTTTTTGTATTCAATTTAAAATATCCAGTTGAATGCTGCAAAGTATGGCAGGTTCATACAACATTTTCTTTATGAAATTATTTTAAAAGAGGAAACCATTCATTCAACGGTGACAACATTAGTTAAATTGTTAAAAAATGAATTCTTAAATAAATTAAATAAATCGAATTAATGTAACAAAAAATGAATTTCTTGACTTTTAATTGAATTAGCCTTACACGAAACAATTTAAATTATTAATCGTTTTTTGTTGTTATAACAAAAATCTTTAGTATTTCCAACGAAACTATTTCATGAAGAATTTCGTTAAACTAATAAACTAGTTACTTACTATGACGAAAATAATTTGTTGCAATTAATAAACATATACGTTAGTATAAAAAAAGAATTATTTCTAAAAAGTAAAACTTATTTTACAATAAATAAACCCATATTTGATAGAAAAAAATATTTTCTTAATATTAGAAAACCACTTCTTTTGTGGAAAATAAATTTTGGTTGAATTAACTAAAGTTTTTCTGATTTATAAAATTTTAATAATTAACTAAAGTAGTACTGTTCTTATAACAAAATTTTCTCGTTACCCAAAGCTTTCGTATTGGCAACCACGATTTTAGTTAATAATAACTAGAGTTTTTTTTCATTGTGAAGTAGAGAACGCATCCTTAAGGCGCTCAAACGAGAGCTGCTTGCTCCCAAGAGAACTTCATGTTATTTTTCAGTAAGTTAGTAAGTCCCGCAGCCACCTCCGAATAGTCCCGGATGAACCGACGGTATCATCCAGCCATTCCTAAAAATCGGCGGACCTGTTTTACGGTTTTAGGTGTCGGGTACGCTGTAATTGCAGAAACTTTATCGGGGTCAACTTTTAAGATACCGTCACCAACAACGTATCCCAGATAACGAATTTTTCGAAGGATAAACTTGCTATTTTCGATATTTATTGTTAATTTGGCACGTTTCAATAATCTTGCTACGATGGTTAATAATTTCACGTGCTCATCAAAAGTTTCTGAAGTTATTAAGAGGTCATCTAGATAAACAGAAACCTGATGCTGTAGTTGATTTGGGATGACACATAGTTTGTGGTGCGTTGTTAAGCCCAAAACACATGACGGTAAAATGATACAACGGTCGTCCGGGAACAGCAAAGGCAGTCTTAACCCTCGACCACTCATCTTATGGGATTTACCAAAAGGCTTCTTTCAAGTCAAGACTTGTAATAAATTTTGTATTGTCGGGACGTCCTATAGCAACCCACCAATAAGCGGAATTGGATGAACATCCTTTACTGTGACCGCATTCAATTTCCTAGCATAAAGTCACAATCGGGCATTACCATTTGGTCTTCGAACCATCATTATTGGACTACTCCACGAACTATAACTCTCTTCGATTACCCCAAAAGCTAGCATGCGGTCAAGCTCGTCGTATTTTTTTTTCTACGGGTGTAATGTGTGAAATGAGGTCTGTTTTACCGAACTCTAGGATTTCAAACGATGGAAACTCACTAGTAACATTTTTAAGTATTTCACGTTGATCGATAGATAAGTCGTGCTGTAAAGGGGACGTAATAGGTTTAGTAGAGTCTAATTCACTTAAGGAGGCGGATACAAGATTTAATCGAGATACATGGATTTGAAAACAAAAATGCTTCCAAAAATCCATTCCCAGATATAAACATTGGCTTAAATTTGGTGCGAGATGCAATTTAATTATCTGGGTTTGTCCCGCAAACGGTATAGTAACTGATATGTGTCATAATATAGTTCCAGTTGAACCGTTTGTTGTTTTTACTTTAGAAGGCGTGTGACGAAAATTTAAATTTTAGACAGAAACAACTCGCAACCTTTCCCTATAGGACAGAAATATTTGCTCCACTATCTAGTAACCCTATGTAATGTTTATTCATTAGAGAAACTTCCGCAGTGATACTAACTTAGAAGATACACCTTTCTTCTTAAGATATAATAATATACTCGTATTAAATAAAGTGAAAGTTGAACTATCTCAACACGACACTGGATATACTATCAATTATTTATACTATGCAGAATTCATAGTGTTTGCGGTGAAAGAATATATGAAATTTCTGCCATTATGGAGCACAGTTTTCTAGAGATATTTGAGAATAAAAACCGGGTCTCTAATGCGGTTGTTGAGACTTAGTTCAACCTTCATAAAAATAACCTGATTAGAGAGTTACATTAAAAACTGGTAAGATTTGTGGATCATTATTAAAATCAATCGAACGCGCTCCACATCTCAATACCAGCAAAATGCATAAACATAAAACTACCAAAAAGCGACAAAATTCAATTAGTGAATATACACCATTAACAGTTACAGCTGATGAAGAAAATCCTTATGATCCAGATCTGGAAAAAATCTGGTGCAAACGAAGAAGGGAAGGAACGCCCAGATATGTAGGAAAGTTATGATCCATTAAATCCAATTAAACGACTTTATAAAGAAGGCAAAAATCTACAACAATTTTCAAACGAAATTTTAAAGTATTTTGGCAAAGATCTACAGCATTTTGACATAATTTCAAAATGTTATTTACCACATCTAAACGACGGTTTTAACTGCGGACCGCTGGTAATTTACGCTGCTGGCCAAATAATTACTGGTAAAAAAATTCTACATTCAGAAGACCCAGAGGTTATTTCCAAAAACTCGGAAACAATGATACATAACTGTATGTATTGTTTTGGGGAGTTAATCAGCGAGTCCCGAAAAATTGAATGTTCCTGCTGTAAAAGATTCATCCATGTGGGATGCGTAAGCGAAATAAATATAGTTGACAATGAATGCATATTTTGTACGTATTCTAATAAATTTAATGATTAAAAATAAGATAAAACATGATACTAAAATTAATTTCGTTTACCACATAATATAAAATAATTTGTGTTTTAATTAATAATCGAGTTTAAATTTTTTCATCTATTGAAATTCCTTCAAAAATCACTCGAGAACGAAACTTTTCTTAACCTCAAATTCTTCTTCACGATTCTTCTTAAACCTACTGTTCTATTCCCGGTGGTGACCAAAAATTACGGATGGGTGTTTTTAATGTGTAAGTATAAGTGTTTGTCCGGGTATTGCACCGTGGGCCGGTTAGTGGTATTGAGTGCTGGAGTAATCCGCCCAATTTTTTTTTTATGCATGAGGTCATACCAAACATGGTTGTCCTGATCCCCTACTTTAACCAAAATTGAAATATTTTTCGAATAGCATTTTTCATTGGGTCTAAAAATGAAATCTTGGAATATATGTCATTATGGTGTTAGCTACCCCCTACTTTTAACAAAATTTAAATATTTTTCATATGGCTTAGACTTAATGACATCTTGGAATATATGACATTATGGTGGTAGCTTTCTAGGATTTTACCAAGAAAATTCGGAAAAATCATATAGTCGACATACATACATGAAGTCATACCAAACATGGTTGGCCTAAACCCCCTAATCCTTTACTTTTTTCAAAATTTATATAATCAACAAACATCATGAGGTCATACCAAACTTGGTTGTCCTAAACCAACTAATACCCTACATTTTCCAAAATTGAAATGTTTTTAGTTCAAGGATAGTTCAAACCCAAATTCATCTTTGTGTTTTCTTTGTTATGTTGTTATCTTTCTAGGGTTTCCCCAGGAAAATTGAGAAAGTAATGTATTCAACGAACTAAATTTTATATTCTTAGTGATAAAATTCGTTATATCGAGACATTCTTCTTCGCACACTAACACATATAAGCTGAAATGGTTTTTGTAGTTTTTTAGGACAGATTTATGGCAAATTTCATATATGTACGTGGAGATTTTTAAAAACTTTCTATCAATATAAGATTCTTGTGATGCATTGCAATATAGATAATATTTTAGTAAATATCTATCTAATCTCGAGATATTCACATATCAAACAATCCCCTACTTTTCCCAAAATTGAAATATTTCTCAGATAGCTTAAAACTAATAACTAATTGTTGGAATATATGTCATTATGGTGTTAGCTTTCTAGTTTTTTCCCAAGTAAATTCGGAAAAGCCTATAATCGACAAACATGATGAGGTCATACCAAACATGGTTGTTCTAAACCCCTAAACTTTTCCCAAAATTGAAATATTTTTCGGACAGCTTAGACCTAATGACATCTCAAAATACATGTCATTATGATGTTAACTTCCTAGGTATTTTCCAAGAAAATTCGTAAAAATCATATAATCAACATACATAAGGTCATACCAAACATGGTTGTCCTAAACCCATTAATCCCAGCTTTTTCCAAAATTGAAATATTTTTCAGATAGCTTAAACCTAATTACTGCTTGAACTATATGTCATTATGTTGTTGCTTCCTAGGATTTTCCCAAGAAACTTCGGAAAAATCATATAATCGACATATAATGAATTGAAAATTTATTCGGTATATATGAGTTATAAAAAATTCACTTAGTCGGGTAAATTATTAGATTTATCGGTTTATACGAATTCAATATGATATGATTCTAACTTACACATGTAAATATTTTTAGGATTTAGGACAAACTTCATCCGTGTATATATAGAATTGTGAATTTGGTCAGATTTAGGACAAAATTCACGTGAATGAATGTTCAATATATTTTGAGTTGACTGAAATTGTAACACATACACATCCAACAGATATTTTTCACAATTGATCAAATTGTGTTCAAAACAAGATACGTAAACCATTTTTCGAATACACTTATTTACTATGCAAGTATAATAGTACCGCCCTATTCTTCGCCTATAAAATTCAATACTTTTTATTTATTTTTATTTAAATAGAGACAGGTTGTGCAGGTATCGATCCTCCCCACCTACGACTAACAACTAGAAATATTACCAAGCGTTGAAAAAATAGTTGCATGATAAAGTAAACGGTTCCCAATAATGTGACAGTAGAAAGCAAAACTTTTTGGCATTAATTGAAAACAATTTCACCGCTCTCTTGCAGTTCAAACATATAAAATTAAAAAATGTACAAAAAATTTAAATAAATTTTCAAAAAAGATATATGTTGCGAAAAATGATGAGACTTAGTAAAGCACCGCCCTCGTTTTTGAAAAGCTCATAAATAAGCGTGAATTTACTGAAATTGCCATTTGACCATGTGTGTAAGCCATTAGCTTTCCAAACGGTTCGGGATGGTAGTAGTGTTAGTTCATTTGTGTCATTTGTGTTCGTTACTTATTAATACACAGACACAATACGTTATTTTTTGTTGGTTTAATTCTAATTTAGGATAAACTTCCACAAGCGAGGCAAAATATGTATGATAATTTTCTTTGAAATTAACTACTACTCGAACTCTTGCTAATCGGCAAGCCATTTATTTTAAAATCGAGCGAGATCTTTATCGGTAAATGTTCTTTTTGCAAAAATCTGCCCAATTATTCACGAACTGAATATTATATCTGAATTTATTATATCCAATCCGGGTTTGCAGTTTGGCGGGTTTAGTACTATTCGACTATTTATGTTGCCATTTTTATGTTGTTTTGCATTGCAAACATTAATAATTCTACAGTATTCACTGTTCCCGAGTTATCGTTCTCGTTCAGATTAAAAATTAAAAAAAATAAATATTGATCACCATCGCTATCAAAATTCAGATTTTGGAAACTTACTAAGAATAAATTTCTATGCTATTGGTGGTGATGAAGAATTAAATAAAATAAATAAATCATTTTATTTAATAAATAAAATTGAATAAATATTGTGTGTGTATATATTTTGTTTAGAAGTAAATACCGGCTATCTGGGCCGGACAAGCCCATAAAAAGCATCTACAGAATTTTATAAAATCATAAATAATGATGCTGAATTCTCCTCAGAATTTTCGTAAAATAAATTTTTTTATGAAGAAATTGGTTTATTAAGAATTGTAATGTACATTTTTTATAAGAAATTTGAGCTATTCTTATTGGTTTTTTATTTGTATGTAGTCGCGTTTCAATTTTTTCCTCACTTAATTATGGCCTGGACCGAAATTGTTTGCGCTGTTCAAGATGCTAATAAAATAAATAATTAGTCAACGACGTAGTCATATTTGGCTTAAATTCTCGATACAGATTCGAATGACTGATTACGAATTAAACAATAATGTTCTTGAACAAACATATTTAGTTATTATTAATAGTTTTTTAGAAAATGTTACACAATACTGTTGCTGAAAAGAACAAAATATTGCCACTCCAGCTGTTTATCATTTTGAAATCAATACGAGTACCAGTGTATACTATTACCATGCTATGTGCACATCCTGCTGAAATAAAAGCTTAAAATATAGTATTTTATTGTCAACTGTTCTATTGAAATGGATATTTAGAAATATCTCGCCTTAACCAAATAAATAAAAACCCATTGGAATCAATATATTTCGATAGTTTTTAAAATTTATCGACAAACAAAAAAACCGGTGAACTTAAACCGCTTTGTGAAAGTAAACAAAAAATATCACGTTTGATATGAAAATAGTATTCGTTCGTATTACTCGTATACATCCATATATGAAATATAAATATGTACAGTTTTATCAGCATTTTTACAGTAAATTTTTATTTTTTACTTTTACAAAATAAACGTTCAATAGACCATCCAAATTTTGTAATATTTATAAATACAAACGTATTAGGTATAAATAACGAACAAAAATACTGTAGTTCGTCTTTTTATTCTAGATTGTGCGTTAAATTTGGATCCACTTTTCGAGTGTGAATGTTATACATTGACGATTTAATTTGTAAAATATACAAATACATAAATGTATAATCAAATAATTGTCAACAATATTTATTTTGGCATGTACGAGGACTTATATGTATAATATGCATACGTACAATGCTCTGTGTTGTAACAACATAAAACTAAATTTATTACAATTCTTCTATACGTAAGTATATACATACATAAGCTTACTAATAAAAACAAAACTTTTGATTAACATCATTAATTTCATTTAGTTAGTTTTATTTGTTTTACGAAGAAATTCATGAATTTAATGTTGATTAATCTAATTAAATTTTTAATGAAAGATTTTTTACGGATGTCATACATAAAATTTATGTGCGGTATGACGTGACGGTATGTACATAAGTAGGTACATATTTTATATTGTTAATCCGAACAGAAGCTATATTTTTATAGTACAACTAACTCAATGCCAAATAGTTAAAACTTCATAGAGTGTACGTACACCTCCTAAAATAAGAAAAGCTGCCAACATAAATTCCATGAATTTTTGCCGAAATCAACAGAAATGTATGAGACCTTTTAGAATATTGTAAGGAAAAAAAATACAAATGGTTTCTGAAAATATTCTGTTGCATTATTTCGCTGTTTTATCTGGATCGTCAAATGTTCTAGTTTGTCGTCATATTATTCGACGATAAGAGCGATGTTGAATGTAAAACACAATGAAGACATATCCAAATACATAAACGAAATTTTTTTAAAAACAAAACCGTCGGCTATCCTCCTAATAAAAGAGTCTTTGGTTTAAAAATTCTAAATGAATTTGAACAACTTATGTTTCTATATTTATCCGAGCAAGCTTAATAAATCCCTTAAAGAATTAAATTAAAAACCTGAAAAATATGCGGATATATGCATAGTTGATAAATGTATATATGTATATCTAAATGTATAATTACAGTATTTTATCATAGTGTAAATTTGGTGTGAAACCTTAAACAAATGTGATAAAATTGAAAATTGTAAATAAAGTAAAATTGAAAAGTTAACTACATATTCAAATCCATTTGATTTTTAAATATTAATTTGTATGGTTTTAATTGATGACATAACCTATAAAAATAATCTTTGTTCTTTTGACAACGAGCAAACAGTTGTAAATTTTGATGGAATATATGGACTATCGGTAACCCGAAAATAGCTGGAATTACAATTAACCGATTAAACACAGTGAAGAAACACAATTTCACGAATACACAATTCCTCGATTTTACAATTCATCGAAATGCCGTTAGGAAAATACTTTAGGGAAAAATTCTGTATAGCAAAGAAGAATTCAACAATTTAATGTTGATATTGTTGGTCGTGTTGATCAACTTTCAATTTCAATTTTCTCCTAAATATAAATTTTATATATTTGGACAAGATTAAGTCACACGTAGGTATATGACGTAGCCAAATCGGGGAATTATTTTATCTGCTTTATTTGTTTATTATAATATCGAATTATTTATCGAGTTTCCGTAGCAAAATTTTATAAATAAATAAATTTTCATTCAAAAATTTATAAATTAATTATAGAATTTATTCAAAGTGTATTATTAATAAAAAATACATTTATTTATTAAACATTAATTTGTTTATAACAACATCAAGTGATTAATTTTTTTTTTGTTTACCTCATTTCCATAATCCTAATAGACAATTTTATAATTAATCGCATAATTATTGTTTCAATCTATTATTGTTGACAATTTATTTATTTGTTTCTAAATAAAATTGTTTATAACAAATTCAAATTGTTAACAATTATTATAAACAAATATAGAGTTTTATTTAATATCTCATTCAAATAATTGTAAAAACAAAGTAAAAATTGTCTATAATTAACTCTATTGTTTATAACAATTAAAATTAATTATAAATAAATATTATTTTGTTCAATTCAATAGAATAATCCCATAGACGAACAATATATTTTTATATGCGAACAGGGTGAACTACTTTTTACAAAAATTTCAAACGGCTGATGTTCACTTCGTGCATGAAATAGTTTTACTTTTGATATATTATTTTGTTCGTCATATGTGGTTTTTAATATTCTGTTTTGTTTGCTAAATGGGATTAGACTATTAGAGGTATTAAAAGGTATTTGGAAAAGAACTGTGACATCCGTCTTTTAGAAGGATATTTATATTACAAAGAGAAAACTGCAAATGATAAAACATATTGGCCATGCACGCTTCACCAAAAAATATAATGTGGTGGCAGGGTGCATACCCAGAATGCTTTGGCTATTATTGCGCAAACTCACTCTGGTCAAGTTGTTCCATTGATATTTCATGGTTTTGTTTATTTCATCGGACAAAACATCTATCGTAAGGTTACGTTCAAAAGAGTTAAAGCAAATTACGATACAAATCCTGAGTTTGCTCTTCAATTGAAAATGCGTATGATGTTATTAATGTATTTGAAGCGTTAAAAGCCTATGGCGAATTACCATCTTGTGCTGATAATGTAGTAGCATATTTTGAGGAAACCTATGTTGGAGCGTTTGATAATCATATCACAGTGAGTCCATACACAGAAGAGATCCTCGATATGCTATTCAAGCATGGAATCATTTTGATTCCACGGAAAATAATACGTCAAGAACTAATAATTATGTTAAAGGTTGACATAATGCCTTAATGAAACTTGTGGTCTGTCATCATCCTGTAGATATATGGATGTTTTTAGCGAAACTTCAATTGGAGCAATTCATGAATGAAATGGTCATCGAACAAATAAACGCTGGCAATGAAATGCCACCAGCAAAAAGAAAAAAAACCGCGATTTGAATGTGTGGTTAAAGAAGGCTGTCGCAAAATATTTTGCGACAAACAATAAAAAACCGCATACTTAAAAAATTTGGTTCACTGGAAATCGTTGATCAATTCATTTCTAATAATTTATTGTAAATTAAGTAATGAGTAGTTTATCTGATGCTATGATTTTATTATAATGGCGAATTAGATAAAATATGAACTATTTTACAATAGAAGCTTAGAGGTCAATTAAAATGATTAAAGTAGCATTTATTTGTTCTTGCAGTTTGATTTTAGATTGCTCCCATATATTTGGATATTGATGCTGTATGATTCAATACATGCTAAGTTATACATTTTCAATAAGAGTAACCTAAGGATTTGGGCTTTAGTTTGTTTTGATTTTCAACATGATTTAAACAAAGTCGTTGTTTTATGCAAGAAATATATTCTCGTTGCATATTATAGTGACTGGCTTGATAGAGACTATGGTTGGAGTGGCTGGTTTAAACGCAGATCATGAACATGAAAATTTCTTTGAAATACACATCAGAACAAGATGCCTAGCCATTAGAACTAACAAAGTGTACTGCCACACTTCCCCGAACACAGCGGCGACGTGTCACCGCCATGAATCGATTAAAAGCAACAAAAATTTCAAAACGGAATGATCAATTTATTAAAAAAGGGGAATATAACAAATAGCAAGCGGTTGTTGGTACAGGAAAGGTGGTTATCGATGGCGGAAAGGCGGATAGCTATGAACGAAGTGTGACTTCAAAAATAAACCGAATTTACAAATTTCTTTATAAAATGTTTTTATTTAAAAGCAATTTGACAAGCATTACGAATTGCCTCCGCAGTTTCCTTATGCCTTATTTAATCAATGTGAATAGTAGCGCTTGATTCCCTAGGCTGTGGAAATTTTACCACATCCATTTTACTTATCACACAATTATTATATAGTGCAATGTTAATTCACCTTAACGACTTTCACTGGTTGGCACCGAGGCATCTTTCTCCTAATCGACATCGAAATGTATTTTGTAAAACATCTACACACCTCTCAATATTATTTCGAGCTTTTGAATGCAATGTGTTATACGTCGTTTGTTTCTGAGTAGGGTCTCGTTGTGGGGTCATCAAGTACTGCTCCAATGGGTATCTGGAACCGCTAAGCAACTCACCAATAGTTCAAAATAATTATGTATAACTTACTTTTGATTTGACATAACGTTAAATCTATCGCGTAAAAATCGCTTTTGTAGGTAATATTTAACAGTATCTTCTCTCCCACGCTCCGCAGACTCATTACCCGGTCTGCTTTAAATAAATGACACAGCAATATTCATACTAGTTTTGATTATGTATTGTAAATTTACGAGATTTATGAAATTCACAAAACTTGGGCGCTACTTTAGAACGAATGTCAAATTAAATTTGCCGTTGTTATTTTATTTTCGAAAAAATGTTGCCACGTTGACATTTTAATTAAGAGTCGAAAAATGTACAGCACATCCTAAATGAAAACACAGAAAATTTAATTTATTGAAAAGTATGATATAAACTAAGAAAAAAATGTTTGCTTGTTAGATTACCTTTAAGAAAAAAAAACTTTTAACTTTTTCTTAAGAATGGATAGAATGATGATAGCTACATTTTAAAATTTGTCAATAATAGTAGAGTTGTCATAATTTTAGTTTATGCAATTTTATAATATTTTGCCAAGTATCAAAACTCGATGTATTATGTACTGAAGTTTGTTTCAATTTTAATTTTCCTTAACCAAGTTTTTCATTTGTCGGCTTTGGAAAGCCGATTCGAATTGAAGTGATGGTACAATATGTCACCCCAGTTTTCAGATGGTGAATAGTGTCTCAATCTTATCGAAATTTTCAAACGCTATAATAATAACTAAAATCGACATTTTTAATTTTAAAATGTATTATTCGAAATTTTTTTTTGTTCGAATTTTGTGATTAGCGTCAAAATTCTCATCAAACTATAAATGTTTGTCAATCACATAAAATTTTTAAATATTATAAATAACCGGGTACTCAAAGTTTGGGTAGTTATTTAAATCTAACGAATTGCTAGTTAAGGACATTCCCACTTTCTTTGCTATACATTTTTGCATTTCCAAAACAATTTTATGTTACTGTTGTTAATTAATGGTATAATTAATAATTTACAATTTTATTTTATTTTTAAGATTTATGGTTTTTTGTTGTTTTATAAATTATAGTAATATTCTAACTACAAAATATGTACTAACCATAAAAATTTCGTTGCTTAAATTTAATTATAAAAATAATAATGATAGATCAAATATAAGTTGAGTTCAATGCACTTGCGTTGAAACTCATAATATTTGTAAAGACAATTTTTAAATACATAAATCTATTCCAAAATAATTCAGTTTTATTAATAATTCATCTCTGGCAAAAATTTTTTATTAAATTTATAAATTGTGTTAAAATTATATCATGTAAATGAATGTTTTTCTTATATGAAAGCGAAAATTATTGTGATTACGCGACATTTAATAAGAAACCATATTTTTCATAGAATTCGAACGTCCCACATGTGTTGTGACTTGTGAAACATACTTTATCACACAATTGTAGAACCGAAAAAGAAAACATTGTTTTAAATCAAAGCATTTTTGCAATATTTGAAAATAAAATAACAATAAATTATTTGCTACATTCCTTTATTTTATTTTCAATAAAAAACTATTTTTATTGATATTTGTGGTTTGAGGCGAAAAGTAAAAAAATAAATATTTTGGTAGAGGTAAAATGTTATTATTTTAATTAAATTATATATTTCTTATTTTTCTATAATGCACACATAAAAATGTGTACATACATATATAAATACATAACATTTAATTGGATTTATGGTTAAAATTTCAAATACTTATATTTCCACATATTATTGATTGAAGAAAATAAATTTAAAATTGTTATATTTACTTTCGGAAAACTTAAAGTTTATAAATAAATAATGTACATTATATATTTACAAAACAATTTTCGATTTTTTTTGTAAATGTGTAAAAAAAAGATGTAAAAAAAATTTGGCATTGAAGTAATTGAATAAGATTATTACAATTTTTTAATACTAATTTTAGTAATTGAATATGACGGACAACAAAACAGCTATGGATTATCCATTTTGAAATTCGCAGTAACTAAATGTTGTAGTTGCACAAGAATTTACACCAAATATAAAAAACAAAGCTGGAAACATACCTTAAGGCTAAACGTTTCGACGTTTCGGACGGGTATACTTTGACGTATAACACGAACAATTTAAGCAATCATAAGGTGTGTTCAATCGTGTTCAATTGTGTGTGATTTCATTAAATTATGGTTAGTTTTTGTTGTGTGCCGAATTGCCAGATTATTCAAAAAGTTCGTTGATTAAATTTCACCATTTTCCAAGTGAACAAAATTTAAAAAAATGGATCATAAATTTGAGAACTGCGAAAACGTCATCAAACTAATCTCAAATTTGTAGCGCTCATTTTAAAGAAGTTTTTTACCAAATATACAGTTTAGGTCAGTTGGCTGAGTTTGATTTATCAAAATTAAAATAACATAGAGATCCCAATTTCAATAGGTGCATTCAAAATTATCAAGGCTGAATCAATACCATCCCAAAATATTCCACTACGTAACTTTGGCATAACGAGAAGTAAAAATGTAAGCAGATGGCACGAACGATATTGTAATCGGAATATAGAAATTGTAATGTTGGTGTTGTGCCTGTTTCAGAACCGGAACATATCGAGTCCTCTCGAGCAATCACCGTAGAAATTAAAAATAATGATAACGATGGAACTATTATTGTTTCCGCAAACCCTTATTAATACAAACAAGAGGACGACACGTTTAATCAATTAAATTAACAGAGATGTGATCAAAAATCATTATAAATATGGCACAAAGGATTTACTGTAACGGAACGATTAGGGTTTCCAGTATGTGGAAAATGGTTGTCCCATGAACCGTTAACAGAGTTCTCCTAATGACTTTATGGTGGTGCAGTATATTGCTGGCTAGGTGGCAGTAAGGCATTTATAGTAAGGCATATTCACTTTTACACTATTACACTATAAAATAAATTCACTTATTGCTACACCACACATGAAGAACTAACAGAGAAACAAAAAAAAGAAAATACGACACATTTGGGTTTTTTATACAACTCACTGAAAATTTACAGAGAAAAATCCTTTGGTAAATCAACAAAATGTAATTTAATTATTTAAGAAATAGTATATGTATATAGTAATAAAATAAAATAATAATAATAATAATACAATTTTTATAAGTAAATAGTTTGTTTAACTAAATCAACCATGGTTCCTTAATTTTACATATTTATGTAATTATATTTTTACGAAAGATAATTATAATTTAACTTAACTAAATATTAACAGATAATATTAATCACAAAATAAAAATATGTTTATAAATAATAATAATAGTAATAATAATTTAAATAAAATATGTATATATGTATGTAATAAATAATAAATCAATATGTTTGCATTTTCTGCTATGATGCCATAATCATATGCAAAAGCGCCGAT
This sequence comes from Tipula unca, assembly GCA_951394425.1. Classification (NCBI taxonomy): domain Eukaryota; kingdom Metazoa; phylum Arthropoda; class Insecta; order Diptera; family Tipulidae; genus Tipula; species Tipula unca. The sequence continues at coordinate 104,329,846 of OX596380.1, forward strand.
ATTAAATGTGACGCGAGCAGGGATCACGGGCTATTTTTATTCCGTATCCAAATTTTATGGAACATCAGTATTCCAAATAATAGTTTGTTGAAACAATAATAATATGAGTAATAATAATAATACTAATAATTATAATACGCTTACCAAGAACTGGTTGTTTTGCCAAAGTGGATGTGTATTATCCAACCAGTGTAATTCTGAACATTTGCATAACGCATAAAAAAAATAAAATTAATATTTTGTTTTACAACACACAAAAGAAAATTAGAGTTTACCTTGGTAAGCGTCTTGAGGAATAAATAATTGTATAGATGCGTGCGTATACACGTAAATTTTCGTATAGAGAAATAGATAATATACATATATTTTTTTTGTTCTATTGCACTTCGTGTTATGAACTAGCACTTATTTTATTATTTTTATTTAATCACAATTGTTATTTTTCTATATGATATACCCAGCAATGTAAAAGGACTTGGCATAGACACTTTTACGGTCCATAGCCTTACCTTACATTCACACAACATTCATTCAATCCATTCATTCATCCCATTCACACAAGTACAGTATACCATCTGCGCATTGCATAGCTCCATGTCACCCTGTACAGTGAAATGAAAGATGGGTCGGCCCATGAGTTCTACATTCCAACAGAGGGTCCAGATGTGTTGTAGATGTTTTCAATTTAATCACCGATCGTAATCGGGAGATGTAAAATCCCTTTTGCATCCCGCCTCTGTTGGGATTCGAACCCGGTACCTCCCGATCCAAACGTCGCAGCTTTAACCACTGCGCTATTTGCTCGGTAATGGTATAATCGATTAAAATTATTTATTTCTTCATCGTACTTATTCTAATTGGAGGGGAAAATCTGCAAACTTGTTTTCTATATATTTTTTTGATTTCCCAAAAAAAAAAAAACTACCATTGTACCATGCAATTGAGTTGTGCGCTGTTAAAATATAGCAAAATACAGTGGGTAACCAATTATCACGAAACAATGCGCAACTGGTTGATCATGTGTGGTGGACCACATTTTCCTAGTATAATAATGATCGAGACTGGAACAGCCAACTGTTACATCTCTCAATCGCGACGGTGCTGCCACGAAAACAGCGGCAAGGATTGAACTATAAGCATGCCCCATTGATGTAGATCAAAATGAATGTATTCTGAAAATTCCGAATGAATAAAAGAACAGACAAAAAAACGAATAGAATACATGAATTGAGTAAAACAATGATTAAAGTAATTTTTGGAATGTTCGGAATATTCGGAGAGAATTAACAACAACACTCGATATGTGTAGAAATAATTGAGCCATCCTAATGTATCCTGGCACAGTATTTACAGGCTTCAAGATCTTTTTGGTCAAAATTGCTGTTGATTAGTTCAAGTGATTTTGAATAAATTTCATTAATATATAAAAAAGTTCTGTTAAAATTATTATATTTCTGTATTCAAATTGTAAGAATTAAAGATGAGTGTAGCAAGTGCAGCATGCGGCGGTGGTCAAGTGGTTTGAGTGATGGATTTTGTATTCGTCGACCTGAGTTCAAATCTCGGTCGGGGGCCAAAAGTTTTTTAATTTAATTTCTTCTTTCAAAATAAAATTTTCTAATTTCTCCATTCAAATGTCAAGTATTAAAGAACGATATAACCTGGATTAGTATATACTGCAGTGATGTAGTGGTTAGATTGATGGTTTGATAGTTTCGTAGACTCTCGTAGTTCAAGTCTCGGTTGGGGCAAAATTTTTTAAATTAATTTGCTCTTCCAAATTGGAACTTCTGTTAAATTTTTCAAAAAAAAAAAAAAAATGTTTTCCTTAATCTCCAATTTAAGAGCATAGGGCGTCTACTAGGCTTTTCCATCTTACTCTGTTGGGGGCTACAGCTTTTATTTCCTCCCATGATTTACCGAGTTGTTTCGCTTCAGCTAGCATCGTTCTCCTCCATGTCATGGCTGGTCTTCCGATTTTTCTTTTCCCTTGCGGGTTCCAGTCCAATGACATCCTCGTTATATCACTTGGTGATTTCCGCAGTGTGTGGCCAATCCATCTCCACTTTCGTCTCTTAATTTCTGTCGCAATGTCTGACTGGTTTGTTTTTCTATGCAGGTCGATATTACTTATCACGTTGGGCCAGAGCATTTCAGTAGTCGTCGAAGGCATTTGTTTACGAATACTTGTAGCTTCTTTCTGATTTTTTCTGTGTGTTTCCATGTTTCACACCAATACAGTAGTACCGAGTTCACACACGAGTTGAACATTCGTATCTTGGTCTTGCGTGATAGGACGGAGGTATTCCAGACTTTATGTAGCATGTTGAATGTATGTCTGGCCTTATTTATGCGTTTGTTTATGTCTTCCTCTGTCCCACCTGTTTTTGCTACTGTGCATCCAAGGTATACGAATTCGTTTACATCTTCGATTTGTATTTCATTGATGTGGATCGGTGTGGTTATATTCGTGTTGAATCTCATTATCTTGGTTTTCCTGATGTTAATTTTGAGACCAACTTTGTTAGCTAAATCTGATAGCTGTTGTACTTTCTGCTGCATGTCTGAGTGTTTGTGTGTGAGCAGGCATATGTCGTCTGCATAGTCCAGATCATTGAGTCTACCTGTTAATCCCCATTGTATGCCGTTAGGCGATGTAGTGTCTAATTTCCGCATTACACCATCCAGTACGATCAGGAACAGCGTTGGTGAGAGTACGCATCCTTGCCTTACTCCTTGGTTGTTATAGTATGTTTCACTTTGCTTTCCTTTATATTGAACTCGGTTTCCAGCATCCCGATACATTTCTTGTATGAGTTCTATTAATTTCTTTGGGATGCCCATTTCATAAAATTGTCTGCCATATTGCGTTCCTATTTATCGTATCAAAAGCGCGTTCGAAATCGACCAATAGCAGGTACAGTGGTGAATTCCATTCGTTAGATTGCTCAGTAATAATACGGATTGAGTTGATATGATCAGTGCAACTTCTTCTTGGTCTAAAACCAGCTTGTTCGTTTTTTAATTTAGCATTGACCGTAGGTGAGATTCTGTCAAGGATGATCATTGCGAGTTTCTTTATTGTTGTGTTGAGGAGAGAGATACTTCGCCAGTTTTTAAATTCCCTTAGATCAGCTTTCTTGGGGATTGAAATGGTCAAACCTTCTTTCCATTTTTGTGGTATTTTGCCAGAATTCCACACTTCTTGAATTATAGGTGTTAGTGCACTTGCAGTTGTAGATGAATTTCCTTTGAATATTTCGGCGGTTATGTTGTCTGTTCCAGCAGCCTTGTTGTTCTTCAGTTTCTCAATGACACTTTTAACTTCCCGCTCCGTTGGTGGATGGGTGTTGCTAGTTTCGTTATTGGTGCCAATTGACGACCAGAGATTTTCGGTGCTGTCGATGACGTCTTCTTCGAAATATCCTTTCCATCTCTTTAACTGTGCTTCGTCCGTTGTTAAGATTTGACCATTTGCATCTTTTATAGGTGGTATATTTGTAATTTTCCCTGTGACCTTTCTTACACACTGGTATGGCTCGCATATTTTGGATTGCTGCTGCCTATTCAGCATCCTTGAGAATGTGCTCTGCAAATTGTCTACGATCATTCCTTGCCATTTTCTTTACCTGTCGCGCTATTTCCTCATATTTGTGTTTCATCTTTGCCGTGTTATGTTGGTGCATTTGTAACTTAAGTTGACGGCGTTCCTCAATTTTATTCCATGTATCATCACTAATCCAAGGTTTCCGATTGTATTCTTGGTAACCGAGTACGTCCGAGGCAGCTATACATGCTTCTTCAATTTGGTTCCATCTTTGTTCTATACTGGTGGCTTCATTCCTGTGGAGATTGAGTTGGAGCGTTTCATTGAAGACGTGTCTTGTTTCAATATTTCTCAATCTGTTTGTGTTAAATTTCCTCCTATTTGTCTTTGTATGTTTCACAGCTGCTGGCTTGATTTGAAATTGTGCTATTACTAGTTGATGATCATTGTGTACGTCAGCGCCCCTCATTGTTCTGACATCTTGTAGTGAAGTGAGGAATTTTTTGTTGACCATTACGTTTTCTATCTGGTTTTTGGTTCTGCCATCCGGTGATGTCCATGTATATTTATGTATATTTTTGTGTGGAAACCTACTGCCGCCTATGAACAACTGATTTGTGATACAGAAGTCGACGAGTCTTTCACCATTGTTGTTTCGCACAGAATCCAATGCATTTTTACCCATGACAGTTGTCAGGTCGGTGTTGTCTGTTCCGATTTTTGCATTGAAATCTCCTTGTATGATTTTACCGTCATTCCTGTGCGTACTTGCTAATGTGGCTTGTAATTGTTCATAGAACTCATCTTTCGTTGTTTCATCTGCATCTTCGGTTGGGGCATGATGGTTGTGTTCTTATTTTCGAATGGAATCTTGCCACAATTATTCTGCTGTTAACTGGTTTCCATTCCATCAGTGCTTTCTTCGCTTTATTTGTTGTTAATATGCCCACGCCTTGTTCATGTGTGTCGTCTCTACCAGAGAATATCATATAATTGCCATTGCTTGTGTTTATTTCTCCACTGTTTTTCCATCTGACTTCACTGAGGCCTAGAATCTCGATGTGATAACGTTTCATTTCCTTCTCTACTTGTGCTAGTTTTGATGTTTCTGTAAGAGTTCTGATGTTCCAGTTCCCGATGCGTGTCCGTGTACGATAGCCAAGGGTCGATATTTGATTTTGCCGGTTTGTGTTATTATTTCTTCTAGTATTCGTTTCTGTAATCAGTTTTGTTTCAGATTAATGAATGATTGGTAGATTGAATCCTAGCCAGTTAGTTTCCAGGGCTGCTGGATAAGGCATACTGGCATGCCGGGGGAGATTTCGTTCCATTCCATTATATAGTGATTTTCTTCTATGATGTTCCCAAGCGGTCACCCAAATTTTTACTAACCCAAGCAATGGTTGCTTGACGTTGATGGTGAAGTTGTTGTTGTCTTGTCTTTCTCTGCCACTCGTGTTAACCACCGCCACATGAACTATGAGAAATTAAATTAAAAATATTTGGATCGAACCGAGACTTGAACTTGGGTCTACGAAACCAACGTCCATCCTCTAAACACTCGACCACCGCCGCATGATTTTTTCGTTGCTACATTCGTTTCTTATATTAGCAATTTGAATAGAGAAATATGAAAATTTTAAAAGAAGCTAAGATGAACCAAATTAGAAAGAGAAATTAAATTAAAAAGATTTGGATCGAACCGAGACTTGAACTTGGATCTACGAAACGAACGTCCATCGCTCTAACCACTAAACCAACACGATTCTGAAATTATGCGTCCAAATTCCTGATGATTAGTTCAGGCGATTTTGTATAAATTACGTTTTTGTATAAAATGTATTGAAATAATTTAGCAATTCAAATGCATCCTGGCACAGTATTTACACCAGGCACTTCAACGAGGTGCTAAAGGAGCACCTCATCATGGCAGTCGTTGACAAGGCTCAAGAAGATGGGAACATTATGGCCCTTAACTGGAGGAAGGTGGAGAAGGCCTTAGCCGCCACCATCCTAAACATCATAAGGGAGAATCCGGGACATGCTCCATCCTTCCGAAACGGAGGGTGGCACCGGAGTCACGTTACACTGACTGATATTTGTTTTAGATCAATGTAAAAACAGGCATGAATACAACCACACTTAATATCCGATAGAGTGGAGGATGGTAGCATGCAATTTAGATCCTCGTCATAAGACCAGTTCACTTTGGTAATTTAAAATCCCCCAACACTACAAAACAATCACCCGGCTTAGTAAGGTTGTAAATTTCTTGGATTGTTTCAATGCAGTTTGTGTATGTTTCACTTGGTGAAGAAGGTGGTCTGTATACAGTATAAATGTGTATTTTTTTCTTATTGATTGTAATTTTTAGACAGGCATGTTTGACTTGACAACATAGGACAGTTGAAATACTTCACTGGTAATTGAAGCGTTTACGGCAATTAATACTCCTCCACCCGTTAATTGTTTGCTCGTCACATCTGTAGAAGACATAATAACTCGGGAAAAATTCTATGCTCTGGATATTATTATTAAAATTTGTTTCCACAATAATATAGAATGAGAACAAGGTTTTCCGAACGAAATTCAGAAATTGATATGCTTTACTAGATATTTTGTTGACATTTTGCTGATGACGAAACGGTGCTTATTTTGTGGTGGTACCTTCTGGTGTAATCTGAAAAATCGGTCTTTTTTTAAACTCAAATACTTTAATAAATATTCCATATGGCCAAAACTTCAGATGTGATGCTCGTGCAAAGTCTTTATCAGTGAGACTAATCCTAAATGATGAGTGGTCACTAGATATGCCATTAATTGGTTTGGGTATCATCTAGATGCTGTTAACAGTTGATACTTAATTTTGAATTGCTTCCACATACCCAGATTTATGCAGTCTGCTTATAAAAAGGTACCGTCTCGGTTTAATACTTGCAATTGAAATCAATTTTCCGAGCGATGTATATTTGAATTAACTTTTTCATTATTTATATCAACCGGTTCCATTGTTAACGGCCCATCGGTATTTGGTGTTTTAATTTTTTGTCTGTTGTTTTTCTAGGTTCAATTGTTAGGTGTAACTTTTTAGATAGTAGCCAAGTTACTTTTTTTTAAAGGACGTGGCATAGACACTTTTTTGGTCCATAGCCTTACCTTGCAGTCACACAACATTCATTCAACCCATTCATTCATCCCATTCACAGAAGTGCAGTCAGTATACCACCTGCGCATTGCATAGCTCCATGTCACCCTGTACAGTGACATGGAAGGTGGGTCGGCCCATGAGTTCTACATTCCAACAGAGGGTCATAGAGGGATTGGGAGTGGCATTCAATATTTTATTAGCTAAAGCGGCAATTTTCACTATCAAATTCTTTAAGTTCATGTCACAATCTGGGCAGGACCATGATAAGTTCTTACAATTTGCTATGGCATTTTTAAATGTTGAAACAGATTTACCTTTATTGCCAGCACAGGAATAATGTGCCACACTGTTACACATAATCCCCTTACATATGAAAAAAAATTTGTCAATTACGCCAGCATTGCCTATGCAACAGCATTTTTCACCTAAATTAATGACATTCATTTTTCATTAAAAAAAATAAAAATTAACACAATTATCACGTTAAAATTCAGTATTAAAATTTGTAAAAAATATTACTTGCAAAAATTACTAAATTAAGTTAGATTACGATAAATATCTAAAAGTAGAAATGAAGAACTCAAGTTTGTGTTCTAAGTAGATGGCGTGTAATTCCTTATCAAAAGCTGAATATTTCGTTTCGGTTGGTTGTAACTTTTTGGAGAAATATATGCTAGAGGTTCCTTACAACCATCTTTGAGTTGTTAGAAGGCGGCTCCGACTGCTGTGGTCGATGCATCAGTAGCAATACTGAACACTGCGTCTTCTAAAGAGTGACCCAAAAGTGTTGCATGATCAGGCGCACTTTTATTCTAATTTCTTGCAGGTTTTGGCTTTTAGAGTAACAAAACTATAGTTGCGCATTAATCGGCGATACCAATTCAACTGGTTTTGGTACAACGCGATGGTTATAATAAACTATGCCAATAAATTGTTGAATTTGTCGAATGGATGTAGGCACTGGAAAATACGATATAGCTTGAAATCTTTCCTCGTATGGGAATATTCCCATAGGAGTAGTTTTGTGACTTAATTTACACAAATCTTTGAACATTTGGTTCATAAAATTACTTCCTTGATCAGTTACAATTGTCCTAGGAATTTTTATCTACAAACAAAATTTACTGGAAATGCCGTCGAAACTTCATAAGTTTCTTGAGATTTTAACGGTACGGCTAATAACTATTTGGATAAGTCATCTTGCATCGTAAGTATGCATTTATTTCCTTCGTGTGTCGGAACCAGATGACCCACGATATCAGGAACAATTTTTCAAATGGTTCAGTGGATGTCGTAGTTATTCGCATTGCGATTTTGGTACGTCTTCCGGTTTTATTCCTTTGACATAAGGAACATTTTTTAATAAACTTCCTAACGCGAGATTTTTGGAAATTTGTAATAACATTTTATTCGACGAACTGTCCGTAAAACACCTTGGTGTCCACCTAACGGTGTACAATGGAATTCTTCAATGACACGAATAATTTCTGATTCATATTCAAGGTTCGTAATGTTTTGTAATATCGGTGAATGAAATGATGAACCAGTGGATGTAGGAGAACTAGTAGGAACTAGAAGGATAAGGATTCATCGGCGAATTATTGTTTTAACTCTTTGCTTTAGTTTGTGATCTAGTGATTGCTAACGAATCAATGGTGATTTTTGAATTTGGCTGAACCATTTTGCTTAAAGCATCTACGTTTTGATTTAATTTCCCAGGCTTGTACATTATCTCGTAATCATATTCATCTAAGTCAATTGGCCATCTCAAAGGCGAGACGAATGGTTATGATTTTTGGAAAGCCAAACCAATGGACGATTCAAAATTCGTCGCTTTCTAACGAAAAATAACCCGTGTATCGCAAGAAACAAACCAATGATAGGTGAAATCATTCGGAATGAAACCTATCGATCAAATTTAACATGTCGATAAAATAATGGATCATCAAACTTATATCTGGATATTTTGTAAACGGAATTTAAAAGAATTTGCTAGAAAATTGGGTGTTGATGATATTTTCAATTTTATCAAGACAACGATCAAAAACATAAAATTTTTAATGTACGCATGTAGCTCTTACATAATTGTCCCAAAATAATTGAGACATCACCCCAAATCCAGATCTCAACCCCATTGTATTTGTGGGGACAGCTAGATACGGCAATGCGTCAAAATCATCAAATTAAATCACGATCAGTTGAAAATCGAAATGTGCTTTAAATGCCTTTTTTTTTGGAAAAATTACTTAGTGCCGTTGTGCGTATATAGGAAATGAATGTATTATAAGTATTTTATTGTTATAAATTTAATTATGACTTTGACTGGTACTATAATCTCAAACAAACAATGGATTATTTAGTTTTATTATAGTAATAAAATTTGATAACCAACATAAATAATTCATGCACTGGTTTATGTATTTGTAAAAGTGTATACACACAAAACATTACTGTAAAATTTCTTTATTTTTATGAATTATCGACATCTGCCTTAAATATAGATAATTGAAATATTTTTCATTTTATTTTCGGCTTCTCGCTTGGATTAGCAGAAAAAAATTAATGAAAAGCTTTGTATACATTATATTGAACAAAATATTACAAGTTGTTTGATTAAATTTAATGATTGTGATTATTTCTGGTTTTTTGATTAAAAAAGTTGATTTCTCGTACATATTTCTGGTTCAGGGGCTAAAGTATATAGCTATTGTTCCAAATGAATATCATAAATTTGTTAAAGTAACAACTGTTTCAAAATATAAAATAAAATAACAATTTGTTACAGCCTCCGAATTTAATTAAAAATTATTTTTAAGTGTCAGTTGAAATTACATGACTTTAACCCGTGTTACAGAATTAAAAGTGAATCCATGTATAAGCGACCAAAAATTGCCTAAAAAATTATTACAATCAGATAATTAAATAATAATTTATATTTACTTGATATTGGTGTTTTATTACCGGATTTTCACAACAACAAAAATTTATGAATAAAATACATAAAAATATTTATTTTAACTTTGGTTTATAGTAAACATTTATTTTTTTACATTTAATATAATGCTTCTCCTCGTTCAAATGCAACATAAATTTATTTATATTTATGTTTTTATTTATCTGTATTCATTTTTTTGCAATGAAAAATCCAATTTTTAGTTTTTACAAATAAATATTCATGTATTCAAAATCATGCAGCATTAAATTGGAAAATTTATTGAGAAAAACTGAAACGGTGTTATATCATCAATGTGTCTCGCTATGGCCACAGATTGACTAAAATAATTCATAATAAAAAAATGAGAGTTAACCCTTAATTTTGAGGAGTAATAACATTTGACTTTGGCGCGTGTTATAAATATGTACGTTAATAATAATAATTGGAAATTTAAAATATTGCAAACGCGTGGAATACTTTGATTGGGATAACCCGGAAAGTATTAAAAAAGTATAAAATATACCAAAAACATATTGCAATTGTTTATATGCTCTAATTGCATATTGTATACAAATGTGAAAAATTATTTTAATCTTGTTTACAATTGGATTTATATTTTAGTTGTTTGTTTATATCGGTCTTATGTTTTATACGAGTTTGATTTGAAAAATAGTTGTGGTAGTACCTTCAGCTAACATTTCTGTTATCGATTTATATTCTAGCTGTGGTATGCTTTAATTGACATAATATTTGAAAATAATTTAAATTTTAAATTTGTCAACTTTCAATATAAAAAATAACAATATAAATCATTAATATTTTATTTGAAAAGTTAATTTTTAGAGTGACAATAAAATATTTGAATATAGCAATTAATTTGTACCACATTTTTTTCTTAGCTGATCCAGGCTTAAAACAGTTTTAAAATTTTGCGACTGCCATAATATCCGACACTCTCTAACTTCAAACTATATATAGTAAGTGTAACTAGTTTACGTATAGGACGTGCTGTTACTCAGCATAATTCTTGATTATTACATAAATTTAATTTTAAGTTAATAGTTTTTAAAATACGATTATAGTTGTCTTTTTTAATATACCAATTTTGAAAGATATCACCCTTTCCAAATTTTTGGAGCGGCGACTCATACGTGCCTTTGCGGAAACTTTTGATAATTTTTCAATAAGTTCCGACATTTTCAAGTTGTAATTTATTTCCAATTATCAAACATAGAGATGTACACATTTTTTTGACGCCTACAGGACATATTTTAAAATACAGTCCAGCGACACGACCCTAACTAGTGTTTAAATGTGCATAGAAAACTTGTTCAAAATCTTTGACATATAACGAAGTTCGTCATATTACACGTGGAGTAATAAAAAATTCAACCGTCGATAACAAGGAGTCCCACGTTATTATGGGCTACAGATCGTTCGATGATTTACGCACATTAAACGGCGCTCCGTCCTATCAGTTGGCCTACAAGGCAATGGGTTCACTTAGGGGCGACTCTTACTAGTATTTTAGTGTTTTGTTAAGTGTCTGATTCTCAATAACTACCACTCGCACAGCTGAACTTGTCAGAAGACGCCATACACTGCATCTGGACGAGATATTCCGATAATACCCTTGTCGGACGTGGTGAAGCTGTTAATCACAGATTTCAAAGACAATATATGTGATTTAGCTTTGGAGAATCTAAATTATATTGTGAAAGCATTGGTGAGTGGCACTGTGGAAGATTTCGGTCTGTCACGACACGAAATATAATTTTACATAATATATGATCCAACAACACATAGGGTCTATTTTTTTGTAACCGGAGCGTGCTGGGCGCTGTCAAAATGTACACTATGTTTTTTATTCGCTCCGAGTAATTTTACACTGTCCACTGCTTTTTTTTTTGTGCACTGTACTCTACACCATGTACACACTAGGCACAAATATTTGCTCTGAAATAAAGCGAAGGGTAATGAAAACAAAATATAACCTTAAAATATACACAAGAGGGAAAACACTAAATACAAAATGTTGTGACAGTTTAACCTATAAATACAATAAATTATTTAAATAGTAAAGAAACATCGAGATCGGCATTCTAAAATTCTCGCGGAATTGTAAATCACTGAAAGCGGGCACTATTTCCTCGCAGAAATTCTCTATTTTCTCAGCATTGCCTTTAAGAAATTCGTCGTCACTCGAATCTGAATCGAAAACAATGTTTCAATAATTAACTAATCAGTTAAATACGTTTTGATCCATATTATTTTCCTTTTTAATTTCAAAGATAACAAAACGTACACAGAAAACCAATTTCTAACCTCAATTATTATTCTTTTAAACGTCAAATGTTTGTATAAAAATATACACTGTACTACGTCCGGAATAATAAGCACGGTACACAACGGGTAAATTTGCCCTATGTAACTTATGCTCGGTGTATTTCTGCCCTGTAAGCTCTGAGCAACACTGCACCCAATAGATCCATAATATGGAGTTTCTATAAAAAACATCATATAATCCATCTGTCATACTACGGGTTGTAGTCGACGGTGAATACAAAATTAATACAGGATTGATGATTTACGACAGAATTTTATCTAGAGTTCGCGAGGCGGTGGTAGGAAAATATTCCAATATTCCTTCTAGATAATTCAGAAGAAACGGAAACATTTTTTTTTTCATTTAATGCACTTCTAGCTAAACTACAATCCTACAAACATACCGCACTGGCCGTGGTATTATCCGGAATGGTGGTTCATGCGACTTGAAAATTGCCGTTAAATATCTACAATGGCCAAACTGTTGCCTGCAACGTGTCAATACAGACTACCATAACCAAATCACTCCAAAATGTGTTCTAGGCTGACAGTGCAATGGCTCACAAGATGTCTGCAGAAGAGCAAAGCAGGACGCTCAAAGTTTTTGAAGACCACCGAGGCTGCCGCTCATGGGTAATTTTACTGTGCTATTAGAGGGAGACTATCCGAGATGAAGGTGCCAATGTGATTAAAGCGTGTTTGAAACGTTCCTACATTTAGTCGGACGTGGTGAAGCTGTTTATCACAGTAAATATCCGCGCCTCTCTCGGCGAAGACAACTTGACGTATTTGCTGACCTTTTTATGAAACTGAGGAATGGTGATCTGCCTAACGGGAGCTAACGAAAAATATCCGTCGATAATTTTCAGCAATGTGTCTGAGTATGCAGCATATAACAATTTACCGGGTTCATATATCACAAGGCTGATATTCGGAATCCTCACAAAAACCTTTGGCCTGGTTCAGAAAGATTGAAAGAGAGAGAGAGCGAGATGTTGAAGAAATGTTGAACAATAATAATGAGTATATCCAGTAGAATACAGTTGTCGATCACCAAAAAACAATTCAATATCCTGTTGTATATTACTGAACCGATCTGGTATACCTGCTCACAATCTGAAACTAAAAATCGCAACGCTTTTCATTTTGCTTCGAAACCTTAATCCACTAAAACTTTGTAACTACACTCGACTACAGGTAACCAGTAGGAAAAGCTTCTAGGCTTCTATTATAGAAGCGCTCACTGAACGCAAGGGGCGCGAAGGTATATTTTGATAAACTAAAAAGGAGCAAAGAAACTTTCCATAAAAAAGTTTCTAATATTAAAAAAGGTTTTTAATATTAAAAAAATTATTTCATTACAAATGTACACATGTACTCGGAAGTTACAAAAAATTGTAATATTTGAAAATTAATTAATTAATTTCATATACATACATATTTATGTATAAAACATTTTGTACATACGCATTTCAATAAAGCTTAGCCACAATGCGGAAAAGCTTATTATAGCCCTATTGTAGCTTAAATAATTAGAACTTTTTTTTTTCTATTATAACTTATGACTTCCTGTTAATCTGTTACGCTCGGCCACAAAACTTGAAATGTCAATGAAACATACATACATAATACAAATTTAGTCTTTGCAATTCAATTATTTTTCATATTTTCATTTTAGTGTATTTAATTTAGACTTTATTTGTTTATTTTTATTTTGTTTATTGTAAAACTTCAAAAACAATACGTAATGTTATTAAGTTTGTTGTTATTTTCTGTCTGAAGAAATACACAAAAATAAAATTATTTCACTTTTAATAAAATTATTTTGTATTTTATTTACTGTTATTTTTTCATATTTATATTTTAATGAAAATGGATTTTATAAAAAGAAACAAAAATAATATTTTTTTCTTTTAATAACAGTTGCAGGAAAAGTACAAAAACAAAAATAAACGTTGTTTTTCTTTCAGTATATAAAATAAATAACAAAATTCAAATTTATAAAAAATTTCCTTTATTTTTTGTTTATGTTGTATGCATATATTTTTGCAAAGTAATGTTATTACAAATTTTTATTTAAAATAAATTATTTATGTTTTAGAAATTAATTGAAATTTTGAATGCAAAAATAGTTTATACAGAAATATAATTTACATAACTTATTTTATTTAACTTTTGATATTATTTAGAATGGTACAACCTACAACATCTCTTGGTAGTTTATACGGTTAGTCAAGTGAATTATTACAAAACTTTTGGGGCATTATTTGAAATATAAAATGTAATATTTTCGTTTACAAATTATTTGAAATTTACCTAAAACTTTTATATTTGTTTTAGAACATTTAAGTTCAAATTTTGATTGAAGTTTGAACGATTTTGCCTAGTGTAAGTAGGTTTCAGGAAAACTAAATAGTCCGAATTCCAATTTAACACCAATCGTTAACAGAACTAAATCTTAGTATATTGACTACAGAACAGTCATACTTTAACCGGGCGGGGTTTTTTGTAGTATATAATAATCTGGTTAGACCGTAAAAAATAGTTAAAGTTAAAGTTGGACTAAGAGAAGAAAAAAATGTGTTCACAAACTGGAGCACACGCACGGAAATATCACTTAATCTTCATTGAAGCACACTATTCACCTCATGCTCGGTACTACTCACTTTTAAATTATCTTATCTCTGAAATACAAAAATGCGACCCAAAGTAGAACTAGCACCCAATAAATAAAAACAATTCATTGCTACTTTAAGATGCACTCTTGTTCTCACTATTAAATTATAATTTTTATTTGGTATAAATTTCAACAAGAGAATTCCTAATAGCGAAAAACAAATTATTTAAAATCCCAAATAACCAAAAACAAAATTAAGGAAAACTATTAAATAAGAAATATATTTATACTTAGTATTAATATTAAAGATTAAAGTTAAAGTAATATATAAATACAACGGTTAAATACCAGAATGTTGTTCAAATCATACGGTAGACATGCACACACAAATTATTCGATAGCTGTCAAAAATTATCATACGGGTGGCCGAGACCAAGTGTTACCAAATGAAAACGCTGTAATTTTTTTAATTTTGATAATTTTTTATTGAAATTTCGTGGAATATGTTGAAAAACATGTTACTGCTCGATATAACCTCCTTTGGCTCTGATTATTTGATTCAGTCTTCCATAGAAAGCATTGCATGCTGACCGAACGTGGGCTTGCGGAATTTTATTCCATTCTCGAACAAGAGCTAACTTCAATGCATCAACACTTTCGTATTTTTTAGTGGACACCTTACTCTCCAAAATGGACCATATGGAGAAATCCATGGGATTCAAGTCTGGTGAATATGGTGGCCATTCTTTCGATGAAATAAGCCGCGGAACGCAATTTTGTAAAAATTGCTGTGTCGCTCGAGCTTTGTGTGACGGTGCCGAGTTCTGTTGGAATGTCCAACGGTTCGTACCAAAGTGTTTACGTGCCCAAGGTAGCAAAGCATCGTTTAGGATCTTTTGGCGGTACATCTCTTGGTTTACCTTGACTCCATGTTCGATGAAAACCAGAGGAGTGCGTCCATCTGCAGTAACTGCAGCCCAAACCATAACATAAGCTGGTGATTGCTTGCGCATGGCAACTCTTGTGTCCAAATTATCATTGGACTTGTGCTCTAACCAAACACGATCATTTTGTTTATTCACATACTGTTGAATGGTGAAAATTTTCTCATCAGAAAAGGCAATTTTTGGAATCTCATCACGTTCGGCCAAGGCCTTCAATGCTCGTGTTCTTTCAAGCCTAACTTTTTTTTGTGCCTCCGTAAGATCTTGAACTTTTTGTATCTTGTAGGGCTTCAAGTGTAGTTCATTTTTCAATATGGTTTGAATGCTGTATCGTGAAACATGTAGATGTGGGGCTAATTGATTGGCACTTTGACGAGGATTTCGTTGGATTCGTTTCTTCACCTTTCGTATCATTTCTTTTGATGTTGCTGTCTTTTTAGGACCGCCTCTGTTGCGTTTAGCGATGCTACCAGTTTCGTTGTATCGAGTTATGGTTCGATACACAAACATTTTATTCACATTCAAATGCTGGAGCTGACGAACTATTGCTGTTTGTGAATTTCCACCCAAATACAGTGCAATTACACTATTACGTTTGAATTCCATTACGATTTTTTTATTAAGATATTAATTTAGAACAATTATTTATTGACCACATATAAACAACTAACCAAACTTCAATCTGTCAAAAAATTGACGCGCGAAAATGACAACTACACAAATGACAGCAGAGTGAAGTTAGTAACATTTGGTCTCAGCCACCCTGTAGTATAAAACTCGAATAATTTGGGTGTGTTCGGTATTTTCAAGTAAATATCAAAAATTTAATTCACGATTTTTTATCACAGGTTTCGGACACAGTCTAAATAATAATAATAATAAATATTTAAAGAAAACTACGTAACTCGAGATAATATCTTAAATACTACTATGTACAAAATAATTATGACTAAATATAAATAAAATGCTCACTCAAGCTCATGGGCTAACGAAGTTACATAATAAGTTGTATGTTGGTTGATTGATGGCAGATTTCGTAGAAATAATTTATTAATTTTTTTATTGCACTGTATACAGGCCTCATATATGTATGAATATAACGCATACACAAAACACTTGTTTGTAGCTTATAAATAGTATCATCGGATACTATCCGTATGTAAAACTACTTGGTCTCAATTTGCAGTTGTTTTTATACGGATTAATTTGTATTTTTATGAGTTTTTATTTATTAGATACATTTTATCAATTTTATTAGGTATAGAGTTAAATTAATTTTTATTGTTATTCACTATGTATTATTTATAATTGTTTATTTATTATGGAGTTAAAATGTTTAACTTGGTTTCCACTGTATTAGAGTTTGTTAAATAAATGGAATTTATATTTTGAATTTATTTGGTAGTTGTGATTATTTTATAAGTAGTTAGTAGTTTAGAATTATTATTGAATTTCATGTTCACTTTTTACATACGTTTAATTGTTTTAAGCATTAATTGATTTTCCACTATTTTGTCTAAATAATAAGAACTTTTAGGAGAATTCTATGACTATTGAATTTATGTTAAATATTACACAAACGGTACATCATTTTATTTATTATTAATACCTACAGGGTTACAATCGGTAACACGACTTAATTTCAACTACATACAAACTTAAATAAAGCATTTATTCCTTCTGAACGAATCTGGAATGTGGAAGTCAAAAATCCCAAACATTGTTTTGAAAATCCGCGAGGCTCTCACGATTGGTTCCGAAAGAGCGTAGTGTGTTGCTGGAGAGTTGATTAGCGTTCGGGAGCATACAAATATAGGCGCGCGAGAAGTTCAGCACAGGCAATGCGAGAATTTAAAGTATCACTTATAAAAATTGCGGATGCTATATCTCGTCGATGATCTAATCCTTGTAGTTTTAATAAATCACAACGGTCTTGATACGGTCACAGAATATAGTCGATTGACTATTGACTTATGCTATAATCATTCACGCATAATATATGCGTTCGTTAGGGTTCCACCCATAAGCCTGGTTGCATCAAAAACCTGGTTTTTTAAAATCCTTATTTTCAAAACCCTGGTTTGCAACAACAAGAAAACCTGGTTTTTGGAAAGCCCGGTTTTCTAAATTTAGTATTTTTTATGTTCATAAAATTTTTCTTTTCTTTAATATTTGTTTGGTTGTTGTGAAAAGAACATTTGATAATTCAATGATAAATATAAAAAAACGATATTCCACATTATTCCAAAATACTAGAAAAAAATTATAAATAAAACAGCTATATACATTATACATTACAGATATTCACGTTGTGCGTGTGGGGATGGGGTTGTTGTGTCGGGGGGAGAGCGGGATGTTAGTTAGTACCAAATACATCGAACTCCTGGTTTTTGGAAACCTCTTTATTTTTATTAATTCGGGCGGCCCAAATTAATAAAAATAAAGAGGTTTCCAAAAACCAGGCTTTTGTAAACCGGGATTTCCTACTATATCCCGTTCGTTATCGTCATACAGTTTGTTTACCTACTGTATAATATCGAGTCATATAGCTTATGTCCTCGTTGCTATTTTTTCGTTCAATAATAATGTATTAGGGCTCTGCTTGTATATTTTGAGTTCTTCGAGCCTGTCCAACATGTCACTTTTACTATGTGATGTAATATTTGAAAATTTGTTTTTATATTGGTGTAAGATTCTCAATTTGTAGAGTGTGCGCGTAATTCGATTTAAAAATAGTTTTTGTGTGTGCATGGTTTAATTCCTGTGTGTGTTCTTTAAATCTTATGTCGAACGTTTGGGGCAGTAATTGCATGTCAATTTGTAGACACTGCTGTCAACCTTATTATCATGTTTTGTTCTTAATTTATGTTGTATTCTATTACTGGTATTGTGTGCTATGGTGTAATTGTATTTTTTAAAAAACTTCTTTATTATTTTGCTTGTGTTTATTCAAGTGTTGTATGAATCCTGTTGTATTCAAGTGTTATGACTTTTGTGACATCGTCTGTAATGATGAACATGGTGGTGGAATATTTTAATCTGATGTTAATTACGAGTTTATTGTTTAGTTTGTCAATCGTGCTTTTACTGAATCCATTCTGTTTTGCTATATATGTGATTATGTGGAGTTCATCCGTGTACTCATTTTTGGTCTTCGGAATGGTGTTGAATCTATTTACCCTCCTCTGCTGGATTTTTGAAGTGGAACTTCTTAGTAGTCGAAGGTAGTGAGTCTGGAACAAATGAAACACTAATCACAGTAAAACGGTTTGGCGGTAGGATAAAATATCGAATTTGGTCGTTTAGTACATTTTTTGATTGTATAAACAATTTTAATACAGAAATTGCGGGGAAAAGAGCTATAATTCATAAATTTTTCAACATTTGCCTACTTTTTAGTACTAGCTATGAATCGATTTTTTTTTTTTTTGTTTGACCGAGCAAGTAGCGCAGTGGTTAAAGCTGCGACGTTTGGATCGGGAGGTACCGGGTTCGAATCCCAACAGAGGCGGGATGCAAAAGGGATTTTTCATTTCCTGATTACGATCGGTGATTAAATTGAAAACATCTATGACCATTTGTTGGAATGTAGAACTCACTCTACGACTAATGTATCTATACGTACATATTGAAATTGAATATTAGATAGTGTAGATGTTACATTCAGACACTTGTAAATGTGTAAGGATACGTGAAGTTCAAATAATGCATTTATTGGAAGAATACCAACGGCAACATTCCTATATAACTCAACGGAAATAAATAAATGTGGAAGTTTAAAAATAACTTTGCAACTTTTATTTTGCATAATTTGCCATTTGTTTAATTTGGATTTTGCTGCAGTTCATAAAGTTGAGATGGCATAGAAGAAACGTGAATGAATAAATGAAAAGTAAATCGTTTTTAAGCTATGCGTTGGAACAAACCGAACGAGTTTTCTATTCAAAACGATAAACGGACATATTTTAATTCTCAAGATACAAATATGTTTATTATTAAATCACAATGTAGTAGGAATGGGGAGTGAAATATAATACATTTTGTTTTACTTAGATTAACTGCTATTTTGTTGTAATTAAAATACATCAAGAGTGTCTGAAAAACATTTTGTATATTAGTTAACGCCTGCGAACAGTCACTGGAGTTATAAAAAATTGCAGTATCGTCAGCAAACATTCTGATTTAACCAACCAGCGGTAATTGGGCCAAATCATTTATGAAAATCAAAAATAATAAAGGCCCAAGAACACTGCCTTGCGGTACACCACAGCTGATGGTTAAGATGCTGCTTGCGACACCATTTATTACCTATATGTAGGTCCAAGAATAGACTACACATATATTCCTGATTGTCAAATGCACTATAGATTAAATCGGTAATTTCAACTAATGCAGTGTCAGTGCCAGATCCCTGTCTAAAACCATATTGATGACAGTAAAAAAGATTCTATTACTAAGATATTCTATCATACGATTTGCTATTAATTTGTCCAATATTTTGTCAAACACGGATAACACAGAGATTGGGCGATAGTTTTAAATAGTACTTGAGTTTCCAGATTTAAAAATTGGTGATACTTTTGCAATTTTCAGGCAATTAGGATAAATCCCGGTTACGAACACTACATTAAATATATCAGCCAATAAGTGTGAAAAACTACTAGCATTACACTTCACAACAATGTTAGTAATGATATCATACCCACAGCCCGTATTATTATCTAAATTACTAATGATATTAAGAACTTCAGTGTCCTGAACTGGAGACAAAACAATGGAATTCAAGTCAGTGTTAAGTTTGCAATAATTATTTAAGTTATTGTTCATAATCACAGAGGTTGAAGATGTACCAACATTTACAAAGAATTTATTGAATGCATCAACAATACTACTCGGCTCTTTATATTCAATATCATTAAATACAATAGATTGGACATTAGCACTGGTGTCATACTTCATAAACTGATTAATTATCTTCCAGACTTCATTTTGGTTTAACTTATTGAATAAATTTGCGAAATGATTTTTTTTAGCATGATAGCTATTTGAACGATTTGATTTTTTTGTTAAGGAATTCCAACCTGTCTTTTAACACATGATTGGTTTTGTTTTGCTTGATTCGTTTATGAATGCGATTTTTTTGTTTGATTAGATTCCAGATATCTATACTCATCCATGGGCAGTTGTTAGAATTTTTTATTTTCACCTTAATCAAATAGCGTGATCTAAAATATTCCCACTCGCAGGTCGAGTAGCAAAAGTAGTCGTAATTATTCGTATTTTCACCTTAATCAAATAGCGTGATCTAAAATATTCCCACTCGCAGGTCGAGTAGCAAAAGTAGTCGTAACAATCATGCCATGGCTGAATAACGTAGAACTAAATGTAGAAACTTGACTTAAGTCCTTGTTATTGGTTGGATCCAGACAAATGAAAAATCTGCTGAATGGAAACAATATTAAATTTCTTTGGTTAACTGTTATTTAAGAAATTTAAGTCTAGAAATTGTTTTATTGATATATTCCAAACCGTACGCAGACTTTGCAATGATTTATAAAGGTAAAACAGAAAACTTCTACTTCACTGGAAATGTTATGAAAGATGAATTTAATTTTTATTTGTATTCGTTAGTCAAAATTTTAATTATATTAATTAACTTTATAACAAATTGATTTCCAATTATATTTATGTGACTTTTCTTAATTTTTCGTCAATTACATACATCGTACGCAGACTTATTTTGATGAGTGTACACATGTATACCATTCTCGACATAAGTCTTGGCATTTTTAAAGAACACCCTGTGTAATTTATCTATATACTTTCATATATATGTATCGTATACATACCTATATACATTTTTTTTCATTTTTCTTGTTTATATCCAGCCATTATTTCATTTATCAATCCCTAAATTCGTCCATCAATTTTATTTTTCTCCAAAAATAAAAGTAAAAATGTATACAACAAAAAAAAAATCAGCAACAAATCAAAATGAGTTTTTTTATTTTAGTTTGGATATAGCTGTACAAAATATAAATATATTGATCGATTTTTCCGTTAGCACCATTTTGATAAATTACGGGTGTTATTGATAAATTATCGAATATAATTTGTCATATGTTATTGGATCCCATTAAGTAGCATACATTCACTAACGTAATAATTGTATTGTATTTATCGTGTCTTATCTGTATGTTGATCGATCAATTATTATTTTTTGTAAATACACACCATGTTATGTTTGTATGTATGTTTTACAGAATCGACATAACTTTTGTGATTGGCGTCAGGTAGTTTCAGTTAATGAAAGAAAAAAATAATAAAGTGTGTTAATTTAGAAATTGTATCAATTTCAAGGGGTGAATCTGCAGATAAAAAATTGTAAGACGTATATGTATGTTGTAACACATAGGCCTCCATTTTGTTAACCTATGTGTTAGCAGAATATCGATTCAACATCTATCTACGACGCGGTTCGTTTTGCCAGCTACGTTTAGCCTTGGGGGGGTCCTACATTTGCTGATTGCGTGAATCGATGTTACTGTGTTACTGTTTCCATGTTGTACTTTACTCTACTCCATATTATATATCTCAATATTTTTGGAAATTAAATGTAAAAAACTCAATATTTATTTAATTTATGTACTTAATAAACAAATAAGTTCGAGCAAAAAAAAAAAATTGAACAAAAAATTTATAACAAAAAAATTAACTACAAAACTTAGTAATAAATTTAAGAAATAATTTAACCATGCGAACTAAATAAATAAATAACAATCTTAAATAACGACAATTATATATAATAATAATAATTTATAAAAAATATTTAACTTAAATTTTTTTGATTCTCTTTCAAATCGTTGTGGGGTTTGGACGTGGAATCGGTGAAGTAAGCGATAAAATAAAAATAATCAAAAAGTGCAGTGAGTGTAGTTTCTTTTTAATTATTTTATGTATGTACATATTGAACATAGTGAAAAAAAAAAAAATTAAAAGTGCAGTGTTAGCTTTTATTTTATTTTTAAATTTATTTTATATACACTCCCGGCCAAAATTATTGGGTCGATGGGGAACATCAAATCCGGTCGGTAAAATGAGTGACGACGAGGAGCCATTTTCTTTCCAATGGCGCTCTAATCAGAAAAAATCCCAAGATACGTTGAGGAATTGTAATATACGAATGAGTGAAGCAGAAATGGATAATATCGATCCTTTCCAAAAGAGTCAGGTTCTACCGAGGTCTCCTACGAGAGCCTGTAGCACGTTCACCACGAAAATAATACCTACAGAACTTGTGGAGTTACCGAGAAATGCTTTTCCAGAGGACAACAATTGTTCTAAAAAAGAAGAAATGCTGTATCAATTGCGTAAGGCCAATGCTGCATTGGATGAATCTAATAATTTAAATAAGCAATTAAATGATACAATTGCTTGGATGCAGGAACATATAAGGATTCTTGAAAACGAAGTTAAAGCTCTTAAAGCAAAGGAAAACGTTGATTCTCCTCCTACCCAAAAAGTAATGGAACAAGAATACCATACGGATGAAGAAGAATTAGCTCACGAAACTGAGTGGATTAGAGTCAATAGTCAGAGAAAAAAAAGGAGAAGGAATGATACACCTACTCCTCCTCAACTAAAAGAGACAATTCCTAAAATAATCCAAAACAATCCAAAAAAATTACCTCCACCACCCCCAATAGTTATCGATGGAGTTAAAAACTATGATCTACTGTATGAGAAAATTAAAACAATAACTAAAACTGATAAGTTTAATACAAAATTGATGAGTGGAAACAACATCAAAATAAACTTAGCAGATGGTGAAACCTACAGAGAAATGACAAAAATATTAAGCAAAGGGGGACATTCCTGGCATACGTTTGAAAACAAACAAATCAGACCAATTAGGGTAATGGTTAAAAATCTGCACTCTACATGTAAACCAGAAAAAATAATTGAGGACCTGAAAGGAAAAGGTTTTAATGCAACTGAAGCATCAATTAAGCTAAAACGAAGAAGTAAGGAGCCTCTGAACATGTATATGCTGACATTCAGCGCAGATGATGATATTGAAAAAATACATCAAATCAAGTACATCTTGGGATGCAAAGTCAATATTGAGCTCCTAAGAAGATCTAGGCTTATACCACAATGTAAAAAATGTCAAGCATATGGACATACTCAAAAATACTGTAACAAAGAACCCAGGTGTGTCAAATGTACAGGTAAACACCATACTAGAGATTATGTCAAACCCACAGATGTACAGCCTAGATGCGTACATTGTGGAGAAAACCATCCAGCTAACTACAGAGGATGCAGTGTTGCTATTGAATTGCAAAACATCAAAAATAAAAACATACATGCTAAAAATACAAATGTAATAAAGAAGCAAACTGTTGGAATAAACAGGCCTGAATCATTTAAAGGAGAGTTAAGGCGTAAAGCGTCGATAGCCTCTCAAGCAGAAGTGGGCAAAAAAACTTACGCTCAAGTAATGATGAGTAACGAAAACAAACAAAAAACTCAAACAGACGACATAAATCAGACGCTTAAGCTGATATTAAGCAAACTTAATACTTTTGATCAGCGATTACAGAAACTAGAATACAGTACCAAGGGAGCCATCCCTAAACAAAACCATGTCTAACGACTTAAGGATTTTATGCTGGAATGCCAATGGACTCCAGCAACACCAACAGGAATTGCAAATGGTTCTGGACGCAGAGAAAATCGATGTCTGTCTCATCTCTGAAACTCACTTCACTAGGCAATCAATTATCAAATTTAGAAATTATAAAACATATCACACTATTCACCCGGGAAATACTGCCAAGGGAGGTAGTGCTGTTATAATTAGAAATAGTATTAATCACTTCGAGGAATTAAAATATGAAACAGAACAAATACAAGCAACAGCTGTTAATATCAAGACCAAAAATAACTCTATTAGTGTTATTGGAATTTACTGCCCACCGAAATACTCTCTAAAAGAAAAAGATTATCTTGAATTTTTCAGTAAACTACGGAAAAGATTTGTAATTGGAGGAGATTTTAATGCAAAAAATACTCACTGGGGTTCTAGACTAACAACAACCAAAGGGAAAGAACTCCTCAATGCTATCAGAAAATACGGTTGTGAAGCCTTATCAAATGGTAAACCGACCTACTGGCCAACTGATCCAAATAAAATACCAGATCTGATTGATTTCTTTATAGTGAAAAATATATCTGTAAATTATATACATATAGATGAAAGTTTTGACTTAAGCTCTGATCACTCCCCAATACTTTTGACATTAAGTGAAAGGATCATTAAAAAAAAAGCTATCCTAGTTTAGTAAATAAACACACAAATTGGGAATACTTTAGACTATCTTTAGAAAGAAAAATTAATGGTTCCGCTAAGGAGTGAGGAGCAATTAGAAAAAGAAGTTCACAAGTTCATATGTGACATACAGCAGTCAGCTTGGGAAAATACTCCTGAAGTTAAAAAGAAAATTAAGGGAAACAACCACCCTAGAGAAATTAGAGAGCTTTTGGCAGAAAAAAGAAGGGCAAGGAGAATATGGCAACAAACTAGAGCCCCCCAAGATAAAACTAAGCTAAACAATCTGACTCAGCTACTTAAAAGGGAAATCAAAGATTTGAAAGACGAATCTATCAGTAACTACCTCAGAAAATTATCTAATGATGCTAGTACTGATTATTCTCTCTGGAGAGCAACCAGAAGAATTAAAAGGCCAATAATGCAGATTCCTCCAATCAGAACAGAAGATAACAAATGGGCCAGAAATAACGAAGATAAAGTACGAAATTTTGCTGAATACCTGGAAAAAATATTTGAACCACATGATGACCAATCATTGGAAGCCGAAATAATAACTGGAGAGGTTGTACAGGAAAGTGAAGAAATCCGACGAGCAACACCAAAAGAAGTCATGTATGAGATAAAAACAAACATGAATCCGAGAAAAGCGCCGGGTTATGACCTTATCACAGCAGAAATTTTAAAAGAACTACCAAGGAAAGCATTATTAAAGCTCACCAATATTATAAATGCCGCCTTTCGATTGAAATACGTACCCAGCCTTTGGAAAATTGCAGAAGTAATTATGATTCCTAAACCTGGGAAACCACCACACAAAACTGGATCATACAGGCCAATATCACTATTACCAGTTATGTCTAAACTCTTTGAGAAGTTATTAGTAAAAAGACTAAATCCGATAATTGAGAGGAAAAACCTGATTCCAAATCATCAGTTCGGTTTTCGCAACCAACACTCAACATTAGATCAAGTACACAGAATAACTAATATTATTAAAAGAGCATTAGAGGAGATAAAAGTCTGCTCAACGATATTCTTAGACGTTGCACAGGCCTTTGATAAAGTTTGGCACGAAGGACTTAACTATAAGTTAAGAACTGTACTACCAATGCAATTCACTACGATATTAGAATCATACTTGAAAGATAGATTCTTTAGAGTAAAATTAGACGATTCCTATTCTGGATTGAAAGAAATCAAGGCAGGAGTACCGCAGGGCAGTGTATTAGGTCCTGTCCTATACCTATTGTACACTAATGATCTCCCTGTATTAGAAAACAACACTGTGGCGACATTTGCTGATGACACGGCAATCTTAGCTGTTGGAGATAGCAACGAAGAATCAACTCATAGTTTACAGTTAGCTATTACTCAAGTACATAACTGGACCAAAAGATGGCGAATTAAACTTAACGAAACTAAATCAGTTCACATCAATTTTACAAACAAACGACTCGAACATATTCCGGTTACAATTAATCAAGAAATAATACCGTATGCCAACACGGCTAAGTATCTTGGCATGACACTAGATGCAAAACTACGATGGAAAGCACACGTCAAAAAGAAAAGTGAAGAACTGGGGCTTAAATATAGAAAGATGTATTGGCTCATAGGAAGGAGCTCCGCTCTATCAACATACAACAAACTTCTATTATATAAACAAATATTAAAACCGGTTTGGACTTATGGTATCCAACTTTGGGGTTGTACCAAACAGAGCAACGTGGAAATCATCCAAAGATTTCAAAACAAAGTATTAAGGAACATCGTTGATGCACCATGGTATGTTAGAAACAGAGACCTCCATAGGGACCTTAAAGTGGACACTGTTTCAAAGGAAATCCAAAAAAATGCAGTGAGACATAGGCAAAGGCTCGAACAACATGTTAACACTGAGGCAACTAAGCTGTTAAACAACACAGATATTGTACGCAGGCTTAAACGAACTAAACCTTTTGAGCTGGTGTAATTGCTAGTGTAAACAGCGTAATGCTGATGTAAAATCCACAATAACGATGTAGTTTAATTCAATTTATCAGACACTATGGAACACCAGTGGGAAGAAGCCATAGATTAATACAACATAGTAAATTAAGTTAGAATAAAATTGCTCATTAGTCCAGGTGACTAGATTGTAATAATTGTTTATTTAAAATATTTAAATAAAATTGAAAAAAAAAAAAAAAAAAAAAAAACTTAAATTTTCATAACAAATTTATAATAAAAAAAAACTGAACACTATATTTGGTTTTCGCAAAAAAGTTTTTATCAACTCACGCAAGAATTTTATGTGTTGATCATCATGTTGAAATAAGTTGATGTTGATTCTATTATTTATGACCCAAAGAATTTTTGAAATAAATTTAATTCGAAATTTGATACTTTTTATAATTAGTATTTTCATATAATACAGATTCAATTTAGTATTACAGTTTCTATTAGTTATGAGTTTTAGAATTGTTTTTTTTCTTTTTAATTTTAATTTTATTTCAATATACCACATATGTATGTACGATCACATTCTCTTTTTTCTTTTGATTTACCAAATATCATATACATATTCTTATTTAAATTCATAATTGCATAATATAGTTTTTCTTTTTACAATAAATATATTTATTCATTTTAATGCTATTTGTTTACAATAGTTTAGCGTAGATCATATTTTTTTTCCGTTTTTTTGTCTTTATATTTCAGAATATAATATAAAAATTATTAATCAACTAAACTATACTTTAAAACATTTATTTATTATTTTTATTTTATTTTTTAATTGCACAAACAGTTTGTAACCGATATGCTTGGGTGATGTCCGTACATGTGGTCGCACACTATTTAAAATGGATAACTCTAGCCGACTGGGGGGTCCCGTTATATCCACATGCACCGGCAGCCACATCTTACATAAATAAAAGTTAGTGTGCTCAATGAATAACTGAATCTATACGTAAAAGCTAAACTGAATCTGTATGGAAAAGAATATGAAAGACATGATTAACACCATAACCCCACAAAAAAATATTAATTAGTTTATGATCCAATACCCTAACACGAAAATGCTCTATGTTCGTCATACGTAACACAAGAACTAAGGAAAGATCATTTGCGAATATTATTTCGTAAAAAAAATTAAATATAACAAGAAAAGCTCAGCAAAGATAAAAAAAATGAAATAAGTAATCTAAATTTGGAGATAAGTACATAAAATAAAGTTAAGAAAAATTATAACAAAAAAATGGTTCATGCAAAATACTTAAGTTATAAATATGTTTGAAATCCCTTTGAAGTAACTCGACCGACCGGTGTCTGCTTAATTTTACGCAATCCAACTGCATTCGCCGCATGAAATCAAAATGGAGGAATTTTGGGGGTCACTTAACCATCCAGCGTGTTTTAAATGTAGGAGGTATGATGTCACGTTTACCGCTAATCCTCGTTCAGTTAACGAAGCTAACCAAATATGCCCGCATTTGTATTTATATACTGGTGGCACTGCAAAACTCGCCCGATCTTTTCTTTTGTACCCACCGCGCAATCACACAAATTTTGGGGGTAGTGGAATACGTATACCACAAAAAAATAATTTTTCACGCAAACAAAAACAAAACTTGATGGTTTTCTTTTTTCTTAATATTAATTTGATTATAATGTTTTAAGTCTTTTTATTAATTTTCATTAAATTGTGTTTTATTTCTTAACTATATTACACTTCGATAAACAATATTTCGTTAAATCTATTTAACATAACAATATTTCATAGTTCACAATCTTTACATTATTCACAAATCAAACAGATTTACATTTTATAAAACTATTCACAATTCAAGACAATTTATTTATCTTTTTATTTTAATTTTTAAGCACATAAATATTGCTAATTCATTTTTATTTTTAAAGCTTTTCGTTTTATGCTTTAATCCCGACTGGCCATCTTTCTATTCTCCTAATTTTCTTGTTGCCTCGTATTACTTCTTTTTTTCGCGCCTTTTTCTTAACCGCGTTCTGGTTTCAATCATTCCGGTAATTTTCCTTCCAACGCTCCCCCCTCAAACGACAACATCAATATCACCACCAATACCGACTAATTAGCTATGCAAGTCATCGGATAGATGATTAATTGCGGTTAGTTGAATATAAAGAGATCTACATGTATGCCTCGATTTATTTAAATGAGACACTGTAAATTCGGTCAGTAAAAAATTTATTAAGTAAAATTTGTAAGCGCAAAAAAAAATTTAGTGAAATCGTTACAAGTTTTACAACAGCCCACCCCAAGTTCAAAGATGTCTGGTCATTTTTATGCCAAGACAAAAAAAACTTATTAATTTGTTTGATATATAATTATTTTATTGTCACAACATTTAATTTAATGTTTAACTAAGAGAATTATTTAGTAGTTTTTTTCTACTTCAACATTTTAGTTTTAATGATTTAATCATTATTATTCTATTTATTTTTATTGTTCTAAGCTTTAGCTAGATAACACATCACAAATATTATTTATTTTCTGATCAAAAAACAATTCTTATCCATCTCACTCTGTTCTTTCTATTGTTTTTCTGCCTTGTCACGCAACCAAGCCCGGTTTTTATACCTTTTCTCAACAAAAGCTGACCAATAAAAAAATCATCCCGACTTATATTTTTTTAATTTTTTTTTGTACTTAGGGCAATTGTTATGGATAATATTCATTTTTATGGCAATTAAAATCTACTAAATTGTAAGTTGACTCCCAAAATATTTACATGGAGACCTTACAATGTTGGAAAACAATATGAACAAACAATATTTCATATGAATTACCAAAGTGAATTACATGAACTGGCCTAATCAAAATCATTAGTCGCTATAATGTATTAAATAATGTACAATTCTATCTACTTATTGCTCTTCTTTTGAAAAGTATTAAGATGGTGAACCTGAATGAACTCCACTATGATTTTTTTTCCTTCTAAAATGAAGATTTTTTCTTATGCAAATATTACATCTAGTTGGTTTATCGTCAACTTTTTGACTGAACAAACGCGGTGATAAAGACAAACCATTTAAAAAATTAACAAGAACAATGTAAAACACTTGAGTACTTATAATAAAAATATTAAGAAGGCAATCGGTCTGACAATTTACCATCAACTATAATTAACTTTCCAAAACTCAACTGACTCAAATTACATTACCAATTCTTTTGCGACTAAGCTTTAACCAATACATTTTAATTAGCCCTGATGTAATGATAGGTTAAGTAGTATTTAAATATGTAAAATAGGATTTCAACTTTATGTGTTTGCCAGTTTTATATTATTCTACCGACTAAAAACCATTCAAAATATAATATAGGAATAATTTAAATTTAAATTTAATTTTCTTTCAGAGAGTATTTGCCGTATTTTTCTGCTCTGTACATTGCCGTACAACAAATTATTTTAATGTTTTATATTTTAATTTTCATGTTTTCACATTGTATTTAGTTTATATATTCAATTTAAATTATACATTTTTATTTATTTTTTTTTTCGAAGAAACGAACAGACAAAATAAAAATAATAAAATAATGAAAATTTAAATCTCATTTAAAATGAATAATAAAAAAAAAACGAAAATACTGGGTATGCTAATGCTCCTTTCAATGCTTCTTATAAGGTATCTATATAATGTAATTTTCTATTTAAACGAATTGAAGAGATTTGTTATTTTATTTATTTTTCTAAAAAGAAAACGAAAATATATTTAATCCTTTCTCGTTCACGTCGTAATTCCTATTTTTGTGTTGATAAAAATTTTATGAAATGAGAATGTTTTTATGTGCCTTGTTTGCTGGTTGTGATTCACCTTTTGCATTTTTGTAATTGTTAACGATAATCCGTTTATTTTTATTTAATTTAAAATTTGAATTAAAATGTCTAGTAGTTATATACATACAACATATGTACATAATAAATTATATTAATGATGATACTCGTATAATAGGGACAATAAATAAAACGCTTAGTACCACCATGTACCTTGGAAATATAATTATCTTTTGGTTTCACGCTTATACTGATAAATTCCATGCCTGTGAAGTCACTACGATCAGATTATTCCCAATAAACAATTTTACCAATTTTTGGTAACTGCAAGAGTTATTTTATTTTATAAGGAGTATATAATGGTTACAACAGTTATATAAAAATGATGGTGGTTATTTAAAAGTAATGTAGTATTACCAAATGTTATATTAAGGTTAAATAAGGTTACCAATGGCTATCGGAGAACTTAAGTTACTAAAAGTTTTATATGTTGGTGATGAAAAGGTTTCTATCACCGGTCATTATAACTTGTTAGAGTCGTTACAATAAGATATAAAAGAACAGGTTATAATTGTTAACATCACCACATTATATAATTAATTATTAATTAGCATTTATAGCGGCATCAACGGTTATCTTTATAAGCTTCAATAATAATCAGTTATGACGGTGACTTTAATAAAAATCAATAACTTAGAGTAATACATTTTTATTTTATAAAGAATTGCAAGTATTTTTGTCTGATATTGTTTTAAAAACTTATTACTTTAAATCAGGCATGGGCCCATTATAAAACTTGTTTAATTAAATATTATACTTTTAGTATACGACGCACACTGTTATATAGAAACCGAAAATATTTTTTATCGTTTAATTTTACCGCCCATAAATGCACGTCATTTCGTAAACTGTGCCAGTTCTGAGTGACCATTTTTTGTTTTAACATTATATAACTATGGATTTTCCAAATACAAATTGGAAAATAGAACATGTTTTCGTCAGAAAATTTCAAAAAATTATTTGAATATACAAAATAATTCCGTAGCAAAGGATACGTCAAGTATTGCGTTGGTCATGCCATCAAAATCGACATCAGACCGGCGAAACTAAACGGTATTCAGAGTTTAAAAGTATTAATATTTGGGTCACAAAATCCTATAAAGGCAGATATAGAGCCTAGATATACGAGTAGTATCAGTAACGATAAAAACCTAGAGAAAGAAGACCAAGAAATGAGCGGAAACTGGATAATTGAATTAAAGACTATCGATGATGCTGATGCAAGATGAGCAAGGAATTATTAAGAGCTGAAACATTTCAAAATAATGTGAAATCTTGGGCCAATAGATGAAATATCAGACAGGGCGAATTGAAATCTTTGTGGAAAATAATAAATCTGCTCATAATAAAGTTCATCTCATGGTGATGGAATTCATTTTGGCAAGGAAAAGCCATCTGATCTTACAGCATTCATCATATCTTTTGTGGACGGAGCACAAATTTTTTTGAAGAAAGGGGTTGGCTTTAATGATCAAAAAATGAAGGTTACAATTCGATGTGTTATTTGCGACTCTCCTGCGAGAACTTTCATTAAAGGTAACATGGAAAGTAGGAAAGTATATATTACGCCAAAAGTGGGGAAGTAGGAAAGTATGTATTACGCCGAATAAACTTAATCTTTTTTTATAGGTACTGCGAACTTCAACAGCCAAAATGGATGTTTAAAGTGTACAACTATTGGCGATTATTCTTACATTACACATTGTAACATTTTTCCACGAACCCAATGTCCCAAACGAACTGATGAGTGATACCGTCCTAAAATACACGAATTACATTACAAACAGCAAACACCTCTGAAAGAACTGCCAATTAATATGATTGATGATTTTCCGATTGGAGATTCTCCTCACATTATCGAATTGGGAATTATTTAAAGGGTTCTGTGGGATGGAGGGATTTGGCTTTTCGTAATTATCGAATGAAGTGGTCTGCACGCGACATAACAAGCATTTCAAAAATCGTATCCACCTGCAAAATGCCTTCAGAAATACATCGTGCAGTCAGAGGTCTTGATTGTCTTGCTCACTGGAGAGGTTTGGAATATTGCACGCGTTCCTTTATTATCTAGGAATCATTATATTAAAAGATAATCTTCCTTACGAAATAGATAGATGAACATTTTCTTGTTTTTTTTGTGCCATTATGATTTGATTTTCAAAATTGTAAACACAATTTTTTGAAGTTGCCGACACAATGCTTGTACAATACATTGAAAAATACTTCTTTGAAATTATTCTTTGAAATCAACGGTATTATTAACATCTATACGGTAGCCAAAATAAATAAAGTTTTACGAAAAGTTGTATAACAACACCAGTGTTGCCTTATTTTTACTATAGGTAAGTTATATAACGTCACTAAAGATAATACTATATTACTAAAATGTATAATAAGAACATGTTTTTGACGTACAGCAGTTACTCTAGTTCTTATAATATTTCTAGAAGTTTTATAAAGCTAATTTAAATTATATAATCTACCCAGAATTCATATTAAAGAAATTTAATTTTTCTAAAGTTAAAGTCATAATCGGCCATTTTTTATCAATGTTTTTTTGCAAAAAAAGAAGATGGCTATTATAGCATCTTTTTAAATTGCAAATATCTCTTTTGTAAAATATGTAGTTCTGGTACAAACGGTAAGATATCATTATCTTTAACGAAACTATTTTGAAAATTTTAACTTATAGGAAAATATTTCCAAATTGTTATCGGTTCAACCAATTGGGCCATTTGGATTTAGGTCTTTTCTTTTAAGATAAATTAAATAGTTCGCCTAAAATAAACTATACATGGCTTTAGTTAGCATACACCAAAACTGGTTCGAATTAATTTCGATTTTGAAGTGATGATGCCACTGTTGCTTTTTTTTATTGATCTATACTAAAGTGGTTCCAATTCGTTTAAAACACTGTGATAAATCTAGAATTAACGTATTTTTAAAACGACTATTTATTATCTATATATTTAAAAAGGTTTCACGACTAAGAAATCGCTTACTCTTATACAGGAGATAAATTCAGCAAGACACTAAGAAATTTATTTTGATAAAATACATAACGTCCAATTAAATGATTTATTATTATTTATGCCATTGTATTTACGTACTAATTAGTGATTAGTTAAATTAATTATAAAACAAATTTTGCATTTGCAGTTTTCGGATGCTCTAAAACTAAGACAAATATTTTATTGCACTAATTTATTTTCTTAATAAACAAAAAATAATAATTTTATCACAGAAGTTGTGTTGCAATACGTTTTTTCTATACACACGTTGATCATAACTTCTTAATTTATATAAATGATTAAAATAAATAAATATTGCAACAAAAAAAAACTAAATTTTAAGCACGTATTTCAATTTCCTTTAAAATGAATAAACATTTTATTTTCATTTTCTAAAATGAAAATAATTTTATAACGGGAATAAAAAATAAATAAACAAAATCAAGAAAAATAAATTTTCATTCAAAAAAAACAGATGAAAAGTCTAAGAATTAAAGCAAAAAAATAATACAAGAATTAATTTTCTTAAATTTATTGAAAAAGTTGTTTGCTCCTTTTAACATTATTACTATTTGCTATTTCTTTCAAAAAAAATTTTTATTCCGTTATACATATATGTAGCAACATTTTATATAGCAATTAAATTAAATAAATTGATAGTTTTTTTTGACATTTTGTAGAAGCAAAAATGTATATGTCGTAATTTACTTTTCTTAGTTCTTTATGTTATTATCGTTATTGTTTACATGATTACCTAATACATTACATGATTACCAAATACTTGATGGAATGGAAATCTTTGGGTCAACATCGAGTGGACACTTTACCGACCTGCTGAGTGTTTATCAGAAGCCACAGACTGTAGTAGAGTCACCTCAAATACAGAGTGCAGAGATTTGCATTGAGGATCCATCCCATAAAGAATTCACTAAGGCCATGCCGAGATTAAAACGTAACCGCTCACCTGGGGTGGCTTTAATTAGGTGCTCTTAATATTCGGAGTTTTTTGACAGGCCTATGACTCGATCAATCGAGGGAGTTTGTGATCTGGCCTGGAATACCCAGCAACCCCAACAATATTGGTACGATTGTGTAGAATGAAAGTAACGCAGTCTCAATGCTGTGTAAAAGTTGAGAATTTTTGCCGTAAACTCGGGTGTTTGGCAGGGAGATCCACTGTTCCTGATACTTTTTAATCTCATGTTGGAGTACATCTTTTATAAAGCTGAAACACCACAGTGCAACATCTTATAATGCCAGCCGAAATAAGTGCTTGCAAATGCGTGATTGGACTGGATGGCAATAGAGGAAAATACTTGATCCGCTTGTAGAGTTTTAGAGATCTTTTGGACTCCAGATCAATGAGTCCAAATCAAAATACACCACCGCTGGTAATAGGGACAATAGCACACCAGATTTTAGTAGTTGAACCTATTTGAGGGAGCTAGGAGGTTCAAAATTTTCGGCTCTCTTATCACTCACGATAAGAGTGTGAGCGAGGATATTAAAGTGCGGCTGGCAGCTGGCAGTGGTGCTTTGTATACTCTAAGGCCACTGCTAAAATTTTAACACCTAACAAGTGCCATGAAACTGCAGCTGTATAAAATGTATGAGTGTGAAAGTTGAGCGTTGACTGATGAGTACGAGCTCTTTACATTTGAAAGAAGAATCATGGGTATGATGAAGTAAGATTTAAACCATTATGCTGGCTCGGTCACGTTTTGCGTGATCCGCCATATTCTGGGTGCAGAGGTCATGGCATAGGAAAATGGCTCCATGGTGAAAAAACGACTTGGTTTTTTCAGATTGTCTAAGATATAATGAAGACCAAGCTCAGGATTGAAACCGCTGGAGCCAAATTGTTGAAACGTAAGGGGCCAGTACCGGCCTTTAAAGACTGTTTACTACTGCTATTTAAAGATAAAGAATTATTTGTTCCCACTGCTGTGACCAAATCTAACAAATATCCACCATGGTATGATAACAAACTGATTAATCTATAAAACAAGGAAGATAAAGCATATAAAAAATATCTCAAATTTTATTCTGAGCATAAATTCACAGAGTTTGACCAAAATTACCTCTATAAACTTTCATTAACTAGAAAGAAATCTCGCGATCAGCAACTCATATCGAACATATTTGCTGAGTTTTTCCAATCCAAGTAGTACAAACAACGTATCTATACTAACACCATGTATGGTAGTCGAGCATATTCAACTAGAAACTTTTGAAGATGGATGCAATTTCTTTGTGCTTACTGTTTAATCAAAGATTTAAATTAATTGAGATTTCTAAGGAATATAAATTAACCAAAATAACTCAAATTTTTAAAAATGGAGCAAGAAATGATGTCTCATATTATAGAGGTATAACATTAATATCTTCAATACTTAAGCTATTTGAACTAGTTCTATGCAACTCATTCAAAACAAATTAAATTTACCAGCAACTGTGTTAAAGAAATTGAAAGTCACAAGCATGTTGATGTGGTGTACGAACTTTGCCAAGCCTTTGATTCGAAGCTGAAATTCGGCTTCTCCAAATAGTTCGTAGCCTGGTTTAAATCGTATTTGTGTAACCGCATTCAATATATTGAGCTAGGAAATAAAATACCACAAGGTTCTCGTGTTGGCCCTTGTATCTTT
This sequence comes from Tipula unca, assembly GCA_951394425.1. Classification (NCBI taxonomy): domain Eukaryota; kingdom Metazoa; phylum Arthropoda; class Insecta; order Diptera; family Tipulidae; genus Tipula; species Tipula unca. The sequence goes on from OX596380.1 coordinate 104,366,210, forward strand.
ATAATCTTCATATGGGATTACCGAAGTAATACAGTATTCTAAAGTATTGATGTCTGCAGATGATCTTAAAATTTACAGAACGGTTGTTATATTTGTGATATTTAATTGTCACAAATATATTATAATAGGATAGCCGGTGCTTGTTTAGGTGTCGGGAGAAATATCTGTGTTAGTTGGAGAAAGATCTTGGTAGACAACCGTAACTACGGAAGCTTGAGCGCTGAAACACTCTTCCGTCTTTCCCCCTCGCTTCGCCGTACGAGGTTCGTCCGCCAATGTTTACCAAGATCGGTGCCGTTTATGTTAGTAGCTTGATTAGAGTTTTGGTGGTTGTGATGATGTTAATTACAAATATATATAAATCACAATAATAATCTTGATACTAATTTGGTCGCGTTATTTATATAATAATTTTGCATATTAATTTAGTTCATTAGTTTGGTCTGATTTAATGACCTTATTATGTTTTGCAAAATATAGTACATATTTTAGAATTGTGTTTTACGAAATATATTATTTCGGTTAACTTTTTGCAATGTATGACATTATTTCAATTATTTATTATGAAATATAGCATTTTGTATAATGTGTGACCTAAAACAAATATGCGCTTTATGTTTATTATTTCTTTCAAGTGTGCATTTAGGTGCTTTAAATTTATACTTGCGCGTTAAATTATTTATTTTGAATATTTTGTGGGTGGATACTTTATTATACTTTATTTCATATTCGTGGGTGGTCACATTTAGTTTATTGGTATTCTTTGGAGCGGTCGGCAGTTGTTTCACAACACGGTGGAAGCCCTTGGTCTGCATACAAACAAAGTGCAACAAAACATCGACAATCTATCGACTTGGTGTGAGTTGAATCTTCTTAGTCTCAATATTAACAGAAGACATTATCGTTCCATCGGAAAGTGAATCCTGTTATACAACAATATCAAATTAATGGGATCCTTTTACAACAATTATTCAAAATCAAGGACTTAGGGGTTACTTTCTTCAAAAACATTGTAATGTAATTAAAATAATCTGATTTTCTTGTTTAAAAACTGATGATAAATTTATATTCATTATAAGAAAATTAATAATAATAATTGATGTACTCCACGGTACATTATAAACTTAATAATTACATAACTAAATTAAGTTAATTCAATTTTTAAATAATTTTAGTTAAATTTAAGAAAAACTAAACCTAGAATTTAATTATAATAAATAAATAAAGATAATTTAAATGCTGAATTCAAATACAAATCTTAATAGATTGTGGTTTAAGAGTAGGAAAAATAAGAAAGTAATAAATAATGATAATTAATAACAATACATATGTACTATAACTAGTACAGATATATACATATATATAGTATATATATACATAGGCCAGGTATTAATTTTGCAACAAAGAATGCGACAACAAACCAATTTTAAATTAATATTTGTAGAACCAAAAAAACAAAAGTAAATTTGTATAAAATAAAATTAGCTAACCTGAATCTCTAGTACGAAGAGTGCTCCCGATAACAGAAATCCGGCGGATCTTGCTGAAACAAAAAAATTCACTCCTGTTTGGTTTCAAAAACAAACTAAGAGGCACTTCCCAGAATCACTCTTAATTGGTAATAAATGTTTTTTTAACTATGTACTAATATTTTATAATATAAACACCTGGTCTACCCATATGTATACCAATACAGCAATAAAAAAAAATGAATTAGTTAAACTAGCACTAATAATTTTTCTTATTTCGAAACTACACCAAAACTAATGTAAATTAAGCACTATATGATTGAAGAATGTTGTTTTCGGCGCGATTTTCAAGATATGTAAAGATGAAACCGGTGCAGGACTGTGATCTTAACGGGAGGCGAGGTTACTCGAACCGGAATCCGAATCAATTTTACCACTATATATTTTTCTGCTCGTTCGGTCAATCTTTGCAATAATTTGCGCAAGATAAGTCGATTTTATTTCATTAAAATTTACCGTACGACGTTAGGCGGATGCGAGCTGTGCACTGACAAAAAAAATATGACGAAAGAGTTATTTCGCGCGCTTTTCAATTATTGTGTATAAATAAACCTTACCTATTCCGCTATGTAAGTGTACGAGTATATATTTATTAAAAATAATATACTATACAAGTTTATTTTGAACCGGTCAATTAAATTGACGGCCAAATCTTGTAGTTTCCAAAAAGCACTACAATAATTATTGGTTCACTTATAAATAATTTAGAATAATTTTATTTTTAATTTAATTAAATTTTTATTTTTAAACACTCCTTTTGTTGTTGATTTATTCAGAATAATAGGTAGGCAGCAAGTGACCGACTTTTTACAATCATACGATTTTAATTTATTTTAATTTTATTTTTTTGTCCGTCCTATTTTATAGCTAAAGGCAATTTTTATGGCATGATATGCACATTAGGGTTGAACAAAACCTAAAAAACGTAATTTTTTTATTTTCTAATTTTGATCTATTTCCGAACCATTACAACATGTGGTTGAACGATGCGTCGCTAATGTAAATTCCATGCTTGGTTCTATTAAGCGCTGGACAGGGGATATTTATGACCTCGAAACAATTAAGATCGTGTATTATGGCTATAGAATATGCCTTCAATGTCTTTTTACAACGAACATATCCGAAGCATTGATCATATCCAAAAATAGTTTATACGCTACATAACATAGATAGATGGATAGAATTACAATCACGACACGACATACCACCTTAACTTGAAGCAAATATCACCGTACCTTACTGGATTCAAATGCTACAAAATGACAACCCTCCAAAACAGGCGAGAGTTTCTAAAATCATTTTTTGTTGGCAACATCTTACTTGATCAAATCGACGCACCAGTTATACTGGAATCAATCAAAATAAATGCACCAAGTAGAAGTTTAAGAGATAATGAGTTCGTTCATGTGAATCAACACGAATCAAACGAAATTTGATGCAATATTATGCATCGACCTGAATCAATTTTTATTCATTTTTTATTAATTTTAATTTTTTCTGTGTATGTAAGTATTTAAGACGTGGTACAGTAAAATTTGCAAATTCTAAAACGGCAATAAGTATTTCATAAACAACAACGAATTTTTTAATTTATTTTTTCCATTATGTTCCTACATATTTGTTATTAATGAAAAACCATCTAAACTATTTATTTATTAATTGCCGGCTGAATAGTCGAACTTTGGAGCGGACGGCCACCATTAAGGCACGCACAGATGAATTTGAAACCAAACTCTACAAGGGATTGACAAATTTGGGAACAACACCCACGTTGTTAGATTCATACCATTCTTCTGTATTTTTAGAGTAATGACATGACGCTAGATCAGGCCAAAACAAAGTACCAACTTGGTGCCCGCGTAAAAAAGGCAGGAATCGCTTTTAGATGTACTCGTTAATGTAATTTTAGATATTGTCCCTTCTGAAGATATTGTCCCTTGCATGATGTACGGAGCACTTCTAGAGCCATATTGGCAAATAGCCTGTCAAACCAAGTATTTTTTCGGAAACTTTTCATGTTGGATAATTTTAAATTTCATGTCGACACTCAGTTTATCCTTTCCAGAATAATATTGGTTACCTGGCAGAGATTTGAAATCAGCTTTAACGTAGGTTTCATAGGTCATTCATTACCAAACAACCATCTTTTTTGTCCACCAAAAGTTTGTACAGCATTCGGCTTCGTCGGATTGCCGTAGCTTGCTGTTTATCTTCACGCCGTGGTACTTTGAATTTACTGAACGATCGAAAATCACACCTCTTTTTAATTCGAAGAATTCGTACAAGATAAGTATGTGTTATTTTTTTCGCTAAATCCCTCAGAGATAAGTTTGGATTGTTTTTCAGAGCGCGCACCACTTTAGATTCCAATTTTTTATCAATATGGCTTGCTATGCCTGTTCCAAATTTTCTATTGACGCTCTGAGTCTTCATAAACCGAATTATAGTCCTTCTAACGGTAGGTAAAAACGGTAAAAAATTAGCTTTTTTGCGATGGATTTGTATGTGAGACTTTGATTTTCCAAATAAAATTGCACAATTTGTTTGCGAACTATCTCTTGATTTGATGACATTTTGCAAACGACTGATTTAAAACAAATAAATATTACACAGCCTGCTTTGTAACTTAACGGCAAATTACAATTCATGTTGGTTTTTTTTTGATTTGGTGCGTTCGTCATAAAAAAGCGACATTGTGTGCAAATTTTACTGTACCACGTCTTATACCAGAGCCACCTATATATACAGAGCCGTAAGGATCAGCCATGTTTTTTGTCGAGCTTTTTCTAGAGGAACTACTTTTTGCATTATCCCATAAGAATCAATGTAAAAATGACCATTTTCAAATTACTTTTCATCAATGAAAAGTTAAATCTTTCATTTCGATAAACACTTTGTGGAATTGATTCTATATTGAAGCAGCACATATCTGAAAGTCAGAACCTTAAACCTTTTATTAATTTAATAAACATTAAATCAAAATTAAATATGAATTTATCATATTTATGTAAACATGAATTTATTTGAATGTGTAGGTAAAATAAATAAAAAAAAAACATATATTGTCATCCTTTCGATCGATGATTTTGTCTCTTTTTTAAGAATTAAATCTCACATTTTTTTTTTAATTTCGCTTTTTCTATTACGATCGCAGCGTGCTCGTATAAAGCATTATTCTATTTCCTTTTATACATTTGAAAATGTATCACCACATATTTCTATTTCATTACCTTGTAGCGAAATCGGAAAAGGGATAGAGTGCAAAATTATTCCAATAGGCTGAGATCGCAATAGAAAAAAATCAAAATTTAATTCACGAAATAGCGTAAAATTTAAAAAGAGAACATAAACATCGATCGATAGAAAAAAAATTGTGATATTGACAACTTACAACATGTCATAGGGAGTTCCAATAACAGCTGCACAATTTATTTAGAACCATAATTATGCACAAATGCGTAACAAAACTTTACCAAAATAAAATAGAACCGTGCCAGAAGAACTGTGATAGTCATGGTGTTCCATTTATAATCGAAAATCCAAAATTTACGTTGAAATTGAAGTGAAATTAGTTTGAGATTTATTCAAACAAAATTATGCAGCTTTTATTGAAATACCCTTTAAGTATTTTATTTTATTAACAATAATAAAATTCAATAGGAAACACAACCAAATTTTTACTGTTTTCTCTTTTCGTCGTGCAGCTTAATTTTTATTGCGTTGGTATTTGTGTGTATTTATATCAATTCAATGTAGAAAAGCTTTTTTTTCTATAAATTTTATTAATAAATATATCAAAAATTAAACAACTTCTTTGATCAAGCTTTGAATCAATTATAAAATGATAATTGTAGATTCTATTTCAATTTTAAAATACTTAATCCATCGACATTTTCATTGAAAAATATCGCACCGAAAACAATTTATTTTTTCATATGTTTTGTATGGAAAAAATGTTTTTTTCGTCAATTTTAGTTCCTCTAGAAAAAGCTCAATTTTTAACCTTAGGGCTCTGTATATATAGGGGGCTCTGCTTATACTCGAACTATTTTTTATATGTTTGACGCTCAAGTAAAAATTTGTAGACATTTCTCAAAATAAATAAAGAAAGAATGAAAGAAATATTTTGCTGTTGGACAGATGTTTTTTGAAATAATGAATTCTACCGATTTGGATCTAATGAGAAGCGAATAGTTTTAGATACATGGTCAAAACGATTAAGCATGGCAGTTTGATGGTGTAGGCTACGGTGATAGCCATCGTAAAAATTAACTGAACGATAGATCAGCATTTGTATTTGAGTATATTGCTAAATCAATATTTATGCATGACAATGATCCTAATGGGCTGGATGATCCAGTGGCTTAGTGATACAAAAATGGAAGTTTTTGCCTAGCCCGCATAAAGTCCAGATAAGATCCTCAATTGAGAATCTTTGTAACCTGAAGAAACCGAAAAATTAGTCGATTTTGTCCACAAAACTGAGATTAAGAGTAGAATAATTCTCAAATTAATAGTGGTGGTGAATATAATTATGTGGATTAGTGAGCATGCGCATCATTTTTTGATTATTCAAATTCACATTTGAAACGGCCATTTAATCTAGTTTGCCAAATTTAGTGTTGTCAACCATTATCCAAAAGGTGAACTGCAAAATGAAACAGCCGATGATACTGGTTTATAATGCAGAGGAAGCGGGGAACTATTCATCAAATTTATATTTTTTAATACAAATTATTTTGTCTGTAATATTTAATTTATAATATTATCAAATTAGTCTATAGGCGAAGCTTGAAAAAACAACCGTTGATGAAATGTTAAATCATACCCGTACCTTCTTCTTGGGATTTCGTAGTTGGCATTACATTGCGGAAATGGCGACCACGACTATACGGAACATTCAATGTTAACATATATAAATAAAATTAATTATGTTTAAGATCGAAGCCGGTTGAATATCGAGAGAAAAACAAGAATAATAGCCTCAATAAGCCATAGTGTTCTCACTAAGATGAGAACAAAGAAATACAGCACTTCATTTTTAAAAAAATCATATCAAGGGATCGGAATTGTACTCCAAAGTTATTAAATGGGGCATAAACAATGAAGAGATTGCTAGTAGAGAGTATTGTAGAGTTATGGTGGAAAAATATTTAAATGTGGTTTATTTATAGACTTAGATAACAAATTTTTTAGCGGTCACGCCTGACGTGGTGACGGGATTAATGCAGGTAAAACTATTATCTTAGAAAATAAATGTTCTTTTAGCTGCAAGAATGGTAAGCCATGAGTGATTAAAAATAAACCATCCATATTACACTCAGTGTTAGGTGTAATCCGTAATTTTATAATTCACTTTGGTTTTAAAATATGTTGGTACGGAAACCGATGAAATTTTTTGAAAATTTGCGGATTAATCCAGCACTCAATGCCACTAATTGGCCCACGGTGCAATACCCGGACAAACACATAGACTTACACATTAAAAACACCCAACCGTGATTATTGGTCACCACCGGGAATCGAACCCGAGACCCTCGAATAACAAAGCGAGGACGCTACTTACTGTGCCATCGAGGGCGGCTAGCCATTTTGTAAAGACATTTTTTCAAATAAAATTAAACAAAAGAACAACTTTTTTTTAAATAAACAGGAAATTAACTAATATTTTGTATATTTTTCTCCTGTGCTATTGTTAATTTAACTTTTAATATAAAAAAAATGAATAAATTTATTAGACCCACCTAAAGTATGCTTTAAAATAAAATACCTGGTGTCTGGTGAAAGCAATAATTTGATTTTGCATACCCATTGAAAGCCTTATAGCGCGGTAGCAGTGTCTCGAATTAATTGTCTCAATTTTAATTCGTTTATTTTTTTCTTCGTTCAGTAAGAGGCAGCACTGCATTTTTATAATAATCATAGCGGTGATTATTAAAACATATATATAGCCAATGACTTCTTCTTTTGGACCTTAATGCTCTATTAAATTAAAAAAATAATTGTTTAAACAATCCAATGGTTTTAAATTTAAAGCAGGGATGAGCTTTTACGCGTCATCTATTATTTTCTACAATGAAGTGTCGAAAACCCGTGGACAACGTCAACAACTCGGATAATATAGACAATTCCTGAGTGGTTTTGTCTAAACTTGGGTGACCAAATTTCTTTTGGAACAATGCGTTACTGGTGACAGTTTTACAGAATTTCTGTTAATGCATTTTGCATTGGAATTGAAAATTAATTCTGCTCAAATACCATGAATCTACAAATATATCATATAAAATCATTAAATTGACGCAAAACAACGATATATAGCGTTATATATGATGTCACCCTCTGATGTCGGCTCACAAAAATCAGGCACATGGCACAACTGATAGAAACCTTTACAGAAAGGTTATATCTTTCATTAAAAGTAATCCGTGGAACTTTGACTCTGACCGTGCCATAAAATTTAACACACCCCACTCCAGCTAAAACGAATTTCAGAATTATAAAGAAGTGAAATTGTTCAGATAACCAGCACTTGTTGGCTAAAAAATGTGCCGACTGATGACCAAATTTGTACAAAATTTTGTGAATATGTTTTGATGAATGATGAAATGTACGTGAAATTAGTTTTGAATCATTTTATTAGGTCAAAAATTGGATCTTACCAAAAACCTATACAATGCTCCTGCCAAATGTATGATTTGGCCAGCAATTGGCAGTTGTGGAACCAGGTTTTTGTCATAATTTTCATAATGACGTATTTTGCCGATAATTCTCTCGATTCAGCAGTAAAGTTTTGACCATTTAGCTAGTTCACAGGACTCTAAAGAAGCAATAAATTTGTACGAAATCAATGTTATCTCAAAGAAGCCACAGGTTTTCGACCTATCGAAAAATATTGGATTATAGTTATAGTGGAAAGAGTGCTGAAGAAGAATCGCGGATGCGTTAATGGAACTAGTTGTGCCAGAAACAGGGAGCACCAAATAACATGTGTGTGATTTTATTTGTAATAACAAAATCTATACAAAATTAATATATACTTTAGCATATCGAGTGGTATCAGGGGAATGACAACCTAGGGGTGTGGTAAGTAGTATAACACTCAATAGCACTCAATAAGTGCATTGTTTCGAACGCTATATGGCAAATCTTCTTGGAACCAAATGTCGTAGAGGTCTGGCTTCAATTTTAGGAAGCAAGTATTCCGTTATCATGGGGCAATTACGCGTGCTATTTATAGGTACGTCTTCACCGTCATCATTTTTGAAGCAATATGGACCGATGATTTCACAGGCCCATAAACCACACCAAACCGTCTATTTGGTCGTGTATCATCCAATAGTGTAAATTGGGAATCCAACTTTCCGATGGTATTCCCAATATTGGTCTCGACAGGCCGGTTATGTCAACCGTAACTTGGACTAAATGCACGAAACACATTCCTCACAGAACGCTGATTTTTGTAATAAAGCTGAACAATTTGTAGACGCTGTGAAGTGCTCGACATGTATATGACACTACTCATGCGTCATTTGTCAAAGAGAAACAAATGAAAAAATCACCTCTAGATGAACGCTTTTACAAAATACACCCACGAACTGGCGCATTCGATTTCATATCGCTAAAATATCGTTGGTTGTTGACATAATTTTAACTGTCGACGTTGACAAAAAAAAATTACATGGCGTAATCTACCTTGCCCATCCCTGATTTTGGGAATTACATACATAAGAATTTTAGAATTTAAGTTAAATTTCCTATTAATGCTATGTATAAATTTAGTTCTTATACTTTATTGCCTATTTGCATTTTTATTTTGAACAGTTTCAATCTGGGTTTAACTCAACTTTGATTTGCCTCTGCAGTATTAACACAATAAGAAATAAAACTATATATTGAGTTAAAATTAACTACAAAATAACTCAACCCCATCAAATTGTACCAACATAAAAAAATTAACTGAAAATACGGTAGCATTTTAATGAAAACAAATTAACTTTATTTTTAAATTTTGATTATCATTCAAGGAAATTTTTAAAAATAATTTTGTTAAGTGATCTACATCATATTACTGTCGGTGGTTAACTCCATAATTATTGTAGAGTGTAAGACGAATAAGTGGAGTCAACATTCGCCATACATCTTGATATAACCATCAAAAACTCAAACAACTGTGAAATTAATTTTCATGATTGTTGCTTTTATAGTATAGCTCTATGTGTGTTAAAAAAAAGCTTTTCGTTTCAAGTTTTTATTTTATTATGTGAGAAAAAGTTTTCACATTTTCCACTTCTTATTTTATTTCATTTTTATTATAACGAAAATGAAAATTCCAGCACAAAAAAAAACCTTGTGTACATTATATTTGCTTATGATTTTCCTTTTTCATTTTTTTATTTCACGTTCAATTGAATGTGTACCGTATATGTATGTATAAGGAATTTTATTTTCTCGGAAGAAAAGTGGTAAAGTGATATCATATGAGAATCATATATTGAATGATGACTTTTATGTTACACAAATTTCTGGTTGTGCGTGTAAAATCTTTTTGTCTTTTTAAAGTGATATTCGGAAATATGTATATGATTTCAATTATAATTAACTTAAGTTAAATCAATATCGTAAATCCATAATCATTACTATTAAATCACAGAATAAAGAAATTCTTATATCATCACAATTCTATTAACCTAATTTTGTTAAAAAAGAAACAAAAAAAAATCAATCACCACCACTAACAATGAAATATTGAAAGAGAAATGAAATTTTAGAAGTCATAAATTTTCAGAAACTCCTCTGCCTTTGTTGTCATATACATTGTACACTCATTCCAATGCTAAAATTGAAAATAGTTTTTTATTTTATTTTATTATTTCAACTACCATTGAAAATTATCATCCTTCACCTAGTTTACTTCGCCAGTTTTTTTTTCTTTTCATCATCACATATTTTATTTTATCACGCTAATAGTGTAAAGGAACGTAAGGAGTTCGATATTATGTATGTATGTATATGTAAGTATGGTATTGATTTTCACTAAAATACATTTTCGTTCGATTTTATTTTATGATTTTTCGTTGCTTTTATTGATGATCTTAAATTATTTTCTTCTTTAAGATGAATGGAAACTGATGCTGAACATTTTTTTGTGTTAGTTTTTTGCTTTGGTTTTTGATTCTCGTCGAATGAAAATAAAAATTTCTTTCCTTATTCAATTGATTTTTAATTTTATTGTTGAATGTTAAGCATAAGAGATTTTCTTTTTGGCAATAGTGTGAAAGAACAAAAAAAAGTTATTAATTTTTTTTTTGGCTATGAAACAAAAGTTCAATATAAATGTAAGCAGATGGAATGATTTATCACAATGTATAAATAAAGCAAAGAAAAATAAATCGAATAAAATTTATTGTGCTGCTGTTGTCTGTGCGATGAAATAAAACGAATAAGAAATTTCTGTATATGTACGTATACATTCTTCTACGGAGATACGGTTTGAAGGAAATAAAATAAATTAGATTTCAACTTAGATAGTTGAACAATTTTTGTAAAAACATACAATGATTCACAGTTATTGTTTATAGTCTATTTGATTCGTATGGGCTGCCGGCATATGAAAGGCTCTGAAATTTAATGCCGAGTAATTATTATTAATGTCTTCGTCAAATTATTGATCAGGACATTAATACTTACATAGAAATGTACACATTAGTTATAGTGCTCAATTAGTTAATGCTCGCATATAGCATTTTTTCTTATTATTTTTCTATTCTAATTTATGGATTAATTACATAAGTAATTCACGTAATATCGATGTATAACATTCATCACAAGGCTAAAATTGAAGAAAATGGTAAAAGATACAAATACTAGGTTCGAGCAGAAAAATCTATGAAAAAAACAATAATTTCATCACTAGGACGTTCTTAAATTCTTTGCCAATTAAACAGAAGTACTATGTTTACTGTACTGTATCATTTGGGCTTCATTAAAAATATGTTTCGATCTGACCAGCCTTCTGTTCAAATGAAAAGTTGACTACATGACGTTCGTTGAGAAGTAGTTAGATAATTTAATTTTCCGGTGGACTTGTGCGTTGGTTCAACATGAACGTAACATGCGTTGATTTATTTCCGATTGATAGGTTCCTTACAAAACCGTATAACTCGAAAAATTAATTTTCATATAGAAAAACCGTGAAAAACGAAAATCACTATAAATAAGCCTTTTTAGTCATTTATTTAATACAAAATATGAATAGCAAACACATTTAATAAAATATAATAATATCAATTCATTTCCAAAATTAAACAAATATGAACAAAATCTATTTCATAGAAATAACATATGTATCTTCTTTATAAATATAAATTAGGTATTCATGTAAACCTAATGACTATTAATAGGACTTAACATCCTAATTTTAATTAAATTTAATTGCTGTCACTATCAGTTTCAATAATACGCCTTCTTTTAGAAATTTGTACAATATCACGTTCATCACTAAACCACACTATCTCATTGGATTCCTTTTCCATAGGTAATGTAGTTCCGTGAGATTTCACAATAAAAAAGACTAATATGAGCAGTGGCTTATTTTTAGTCATACCTTCGTAGACCTCTTCGTATTGAGATAAAAGTTGCTTAATATCCCGCGGAAATTTGAGAACTCGTTCAACATTCGTATCATGTTCTTGAAAATAGTTGCCTAATTTTCTTCCTATCGCACGACCCTCACGCACGACCTTCGCTGTAAACATCAGATTCAATATCATTTTCATTTTCAGTATTTTTTCCTACCATTTGTATTAGGTCATCTTCATGTAATTTTTGATCTTCCATTATTTCAGCAATATCTAATTCTGTCATATCCTCGAAGCATTCTCCACACAACGTATGACCTAACTCAATTATCTGAGAATATTCATTCTCTAAAGACAGTCTATAATTCTTATCTTCAAGTATAGCAGGCCATACATCAACATACGACATTCCTATGTGCATTCAGTGGCTTGAATGTCGAAATTATCCCTTGGTCTAGGGGTTGCAAGAGAGAAGTTGTATTTTTGGGTAGAAACACTGTAGCGACCGATATAATTAATTTGGCAATTGTAACGTAATCACTACAAATTCGCGTTTGCCCATTTCCACTTATCGACGAGGCAACCCGTTACCATTGCAATTATTTACTTTCTATATGCAACTCATACTCTTGCTATGTATATAGAATATTTTGCATTCTCTTGTATTCGATATTCTATGTACAGCCAAATTTTATATAAATTTCTCTCTCTAATAAAGACGCGCATAATAATTTACGCACGAGAGGCGATATCTTACTCTTGGTGCGTTTTTATTAACAGAACTTCAAGTTCTATAAGAACATCGGGAATAATACTGGGAAATTTTATTTAGTTTAACCAATATATTTAATTTAAGTTCTATTTATTTGAATAAATTTCAACTTCTAACTATATTTTTTGACGTCTATTGTGAAATAATACAGGTATCAAGCATAAAACAATGAAAAATATTTGTTTAAAATATTTCCTTTGAAATTTCCCCTTTTTTTCGAGTTCGTGTACTATGAATTTATCGCGAACTTGAAAAACCAATGTTTTATCCAGCACATTGAAAAATAAAGTTAAATTTTATTTTATTTCGATAATAGTGAAATAAAATGTTTAGTTTAACCATAGACAATCATACATAGATTTCTCATTTGTACAAAAACAGAGGAGTACAGCAATCTTTTGATTTTTCCTATGTCATCGTTGTGTTGGTGCATTCTATTGTTTACACTGTATACACTATGGAATATCAACAACACAACGATGACAATTAAAATATTTTTTCTCACTCATACGCAGTGCAAATAAAAATATGATAAATCTATTTACTGTTTTGTCTATGGTTTAACATTAAATGTATCTTATTTATTGATAAAAAATTAAATTCATTTGGATTTTACTGAAAAAATGAGAAAATTCTTATCCAAAACTTCATTCCAATAAGAAAATTGTTGAATTAAAAAACACGACTTCTATGGCGTGATACTTATTTACCAATCATCTTTCGTCACATCATTTATCATGCTCACCAATATTTATGACGAACCAAACGAAATCACATGTACTTGAATTTCGTCTAGATGATAATGATTTTGCGCGCGTAATGACCGACAAACACATAGACAATTCGAGTTCTATGATTGTGCATTCTCTCGGTCCATGCAATTTCCCTTGCTCATCTATGCATACACATTATGCATATCAAAACAGTCTATAGATACAAGCCGGAACAAACGCTTCGCACGCAGATACCACCACGAATAATGCACACGCGAATGTATTAGTTACCATGTAAATCAAAACAAAATTGATACAATTTATTTTGCTTCGTGTAAATTCACGACACCAACACTGTTGCATGTTTGCTGTCCTTCAATTTTTTTTTTTCGTAAATAGTATATTTTAAGGTTAGAAAATTTTTTGGTTTCAGTTTTTATTAATTTTTTTATTAAATGAAATTTAAATTATGTAAATGAATGCTTATAATTAAAATATAACAATAAACCCAAAAAATTTCGGGTGATTTTAATAACAATTAGTGTTCTTGGTTATTTATTTTGTAAAAATTCAATTGTTATTTTTCTGTATATACTTATGTAGTACATTCAAGGTTAGAAAATTTTTTAGTTTCAGTTTCAATATTATTTGTTTTTTATTAATTACAATTTAAAATATTTAGTAATGTGATTATAATGTGAATATGTGGGTATTAAAATAAAACCATTAAAAGTGATTTTCGAGTGATTTTAATAACAATTATTGTGGTGGTTTTGTTAATTTGGTTTGTCGTCTGATCTTGGAACATTTTTCGCGAATTTTTTATGTACATAAAATTTCACACAAAATATGTCTTTATTTGATGAAATAATCCTACGAGTTGATTTAATGTAAAGAAAATATATATGTAACTCTGAAAGGTGTAAGTAATTATAATAATTATTTTATTATTGTGAAAATGTGATGTATTAAATTTGATTATATTTTTTGTAGGATTACAATATAAAATTAAATGGAGCTGTCATCTGTAGTTGCTTAAATCATTAAAAAATATCTGGTTGGACCGTATTCAAACTAAACATGAATCCCAATTCAATTCCGTACATGATACAATTATGCCGCATATCAGATATCCTTCTGCAATCGATCATGTCGGTGTTCATAGAGATTTTCGGCTATCCAGAATCCATCGTATCCAGAATCCACCGTAGTAAATTTGGTCGCAAAACAATAATAGGCGGAGCTCATTGACACTTCTAACATATTATTTGATTTTAAGTAAGAATGGTACTAAAATTATCTTTCGGCTAAGTAAGTATAACTGGTGCTATGAACTACTGGAATATGTATTCAATTAGCTTGCCCAATTATTTGTAATGGTCCGATCATTTCCGCTACGCCATGGTGTGTTAAAAGATGAATGTTGTGGAAGCCAGCAGTAGTGAAAACCCGATAATACAACATTATTCGAAGCTGTTTGGTGGCGTTAATATAATTTCGAATCCTGATTGAAATTGGTAATACATACTCTACTTTACCTTATCCGCTGTGCTGTGCGTTAATTATTAAAACATCAACAATACATATATATTTTTAATTTTGTATTTAAAAAAAAAAGGAAAAGCCATATGGAAGTATATCTAGAAGCGATAAATAATTACATGCTTCCATTTGGCATAAAAACCTAGCCTAAACATATTTATAAAAAATAATTCATTTTAAAAATAATATAAAAATTCAATAATTAACAATAAATAAATCCAATTAAAAAATGTAACTATTCAATAGTTAAATAAAAAATAATAACAATAAAATCTTATATAAAAAAACGATGGTTTTATCAGACTACTGTCGAACGGCAGGAAACAGTTTATATCACACGAGTTCCCATTGCAGGCAGCGTTTTGGTTGGTACATGAAAATAAATAAATAAAAATTTTCGGCAGTAGTTTCTTAAAAAATTAATTATAATTGATTTTATATTTATAGGTAACTAGTTTACGATTTGTGATATCACTTAATGCATGGCGCTGATCGTTTACTTTTTTTACGAAATTATTTAATAATATATTAGCAAAACATTTACTAATATTAAAATAATCATTAAATTTAGAAGATCCACATTCACATTCATGATCTAAGTCAATATCTGTTGCATCATTCTTTCGAAGACTATCTAATGTCAAATTTATTAAGATGCCTTTTTGAATTTTAGATTCCAAAAATTTTATTTTTAATTCTGCGCTCCGTAAAATTTCTTGGAATATCGAAGACATATGAAAGAGAATATAATTCGTTTCATCTGATGCAACGGATAGCCCGCCGCGTTGGAGATAATTAAAATAATAAGAATTTGTAGTGGCTCCTTTATCATTCAAAAATAAGTTTTGACAAGACTTGCATTTTTGTGCTTTTGACGCGCTATGAGCAGCGTAACCATTTACATATAGTTTTGCGTCATTGTCAATCTCTACATTTTGAAGATAATCATCGTTATCTAAAATTGCATCGAAGTGGGTTAAATCAACCTCATCATATAATGAATTTTCTTTGGTTGGTTGCATCTTTTGTTTGTAATCCTTTTTGTTGTCCGAGCAAATGTTGTAAAGTCTAATTTTTTTCTCGCATTCTACGACTTCTGTCTAGGATACTCGATAGCTACAACCAGGCAAGGAACGATATAGCCTGAATCTACCTTCCAAATCGTCAGATTGAAACTTACCCAATAAAATATAATCTATGTTACAGTTGGACAATGAAAATTTAATTAAATCTATAAAATTTTGAGTTGTAAGTTTCAGGGCATCTGAAGTACTTGTTGTCAGAGTACCACTATTGTTCCAACTGGAACTTAGACAGACATTAAGCCAAATTAAAAAAAATTCTAAAAATATAAAATTATCGTCTGTACTCGATTTGATTGGAAGGGCCGATTCTATTCTTTTAACAATACCCTTACTTGCTCCTTTTGTATTAACTATATTCCGCCATTTCCTTTTGATAACACAGAATTCAGCTGTTTCTCTCATTTCGTCATAATGATGTAACGCAGCAATAGTAGAATCATGGAATAAGTTATCTGCTAAGGTCACATTTTGTCGCTCTAAACTATTTGGGTAAATCGTTTTGTGATTCATTTGAACGGTTTGGTGAGTTGAATTGAAGAATTATTATTTGACTTGTATAAGAAGTCAAAACTAGTGTATAATGCCTGTTTAATTGAATAATCTTCAAAATCAGGAAAAAAAAAAGTTTTATTTAAATTTAATAAATTTAGCAAGTTATTCCCAATATTCTTAAAAAGATAAACAGTATCATACTGACAAAATATTTTACAATCTGAAAAATCTGGATTAATGAAATAATCATTTACTGGGCAAAATCTTGCAAACATATTTTGATTAATTCTATTGTTATCGGTAATAACAACTAACACTTTAAAACCGAGTGTTTGGACAAATTTATTCACAGATTTTGTCATATCGTATAAGATTTCACCAGTAGGACGTAATAGTGGAAAAAGACGAACTATTTGTTTATAGTTTCCAAAAACCGACTTGATCATGAACGCCATTACTGTTCTGGCACATTCATTGGGATCATTAAAAGCTTGTCCAACAAATTTATTACTTTTATATTGTAATCCTCTCTCAATATAAATTTCGTCTATTAAAAGGGCGACATATTTTTCCCTATCAGTCACTGTTTTTATCACAAGTGTTAAATATTTCTCGTCATTGCTCAAAGAATTATAATCAGGCGTAATGTGAAAATGGGATGAAATATGTTTCAAATACTTCAGGTGAGGCAATATGAATTTTATTTTTTGAATATAATATGTTGCGGCAGAATGTGCATGTATTAAAAATGCAAATAAGACGGTCTCGGAATGGTTTGTCGGTGTAATTTTGATTAAAAGTTTAACTTGATTGATTATAATATCTAACTGCTGCAATGGGGGAAATCTTCATCAACATCTCGAGCCTGTATTAAATAGTGCAAAGCACGATTTAATAATGGTTCGCGATTTTCAGCAATTTTAATAATTTTAATAATATATAAGAAATTTGAGACCATTTTGAAATTTTCATGTTTTGAGGAAACATCTCTAAATCTACGCTGAATATTTCTGTATTTTGAACAATAATTTTCACGCACAAATTATTGCTCACGCATATACGTGTCGAAATATTGCACCCCACATCATCGGAATTTTGTAGTTTGTAAAATACTACCTTTTCGGTATTTTGCAATATCAGATAGTTTGAAATATTTAATCTTTCCCCGAATTGACTGACAAAAATTCCAAAATTACCGATATAATCAGGTAAGATAGGTAGTTTAATTGGTTGAATTTGTTCAAGTTGTTCAAATTGAAGTGGTAAAAACAAACACGGAATGGCATTATCATTTAATATAGGATATTTATGCTTCTGATTTGTACGTTGGATATCCTCTTCTCTAAAATGTTTGATACAAACTTTTGAGTATTTGGTAGGTCTCCAATTTGTCCTACAGATAGCATTCACCCATTTTTTCTTAATATCCTCAAAATAAGGAAAAGAAAATCTAGAGAGTTTGGATTCTTTCGCTGTTTTGTAAGAAGTACAACCAACGACGGAACAATAACGAGACATTTTTAACTAAAATTTAACTTAAAACTAAAATTAATAAAATATTTTGTATAATATAAATAATAAATTTGTATAAATATAAATAAAGTCTATAACTATATTTCACCAAGCGCACTTTAAAAGGAACGAAGAAACCTAATCTTAATATCACAGCTTAATCACTAGTTATATATATGTATATTTATATATAAATATATGTACTAAAAAATCACAATTATTCCGTTGGCTTTTAAATAAATTAAAATGACTTAAAACTACCTTTTCCAAATCGTAAATCGACACAATTTATCACAAAACAAAAACGCCTTACGACAAAAATTATTAAAATGCAAAAACTAAAATAGCAGTTCACTTACCTGTTCAAATCTTTGCCCTGATAAACAAGAAAATTTAATTTTCACAAAAAAATCACGGGATAACACTTTTTACAGCAAAAACATACACCACAGTTGATACCTACCTGCCACCGTATCTAAAATTGTCGTTAGATTAAATTAAATACCTAGTTGTGTTGTTGTAATTATTTTGTTTTTCTTGTTTATGTTTATTCATCATTAGTAAAAACCGAATATTCTCGCTCATATAAAATAATGAATTCAATTAGTATGGGTACCAATTTCTATATTATTTCTCTTATATACGATATTTGTTTTGGCATATACATATGCGACAAATACTATCGCGTGTGTAGTCAATAAAATGTAACAGTATACATGTCGTTCCGGCTTGTATTATAGACGGTTTTGTGCATATACAAGTTATTACACATCAAAATATATCGACTACATGGTATTATATTGCGCATACTTCAAAAATTTAAATACCCAAAAAGCAACAACAATTGATCAACATGGCGGACCTAGTCGCATATATTTCTAGTTGAGTTTCAATTTTAATATTCACGTTTGGTAATAAATTATTTTTGAATTAAATTAAAAAAAAAAATTAAATTTCGGCTTTTAGATAATATTTGACTATAGTCAAAAACACATCGTATTAATGCTTTTGTGTTTCGTGGGGTTTTTAATTGATAATATTAATGTTTAAATTGAGTCTGTTTGTAGCAAAAAAATATTTTCGTAAAACTTTTATTTTTCGGTAATTATTTATTCAATTAAAATAAAATTTATTCAACAGTGAATGTTAAATTGTGTCATATGTATTGTAAACAATATAATCTTTAAACTTTTATGTTTCGATGCATTTTTAAGTAATAATATTGAGTTTCAAGTTGTGTTTGCTTGGTGTAAAAAAAAACACACTACATTGTTGTTGTTTTATGTATAAGGAAGTTTACACTGACAAAAATTTTTTCACTTAAACCACAATATAGTCAATTAAAAATAATCACTAAACAATATTTTTTTGCGGAAAATAATTGTTTCACTACAAACACAATCTAATCGAACATATTAAAAATCTACTGGTCAATTTAAAATCACCAAAATATACAATTTTGTAAAAAATGGTTTTTCTTTACTTCAAACACACACTACAAGCCAATTTTAAAGCGTTAATTTTTCACTTAAAAAATCACCGAAATATAAAAGTTTGAACACAATATTTTTTTGTAAACACACGAAAACATTCACAGCGCGTTTATTCAATAATTTTATTATAATTTATATCAAAAATTATTAAAACAAAAATGTAAACATTGAAACGCAAATAAAAACACGAAATTTTCCTAATGACTACCGCCGGTTGACTGATGCGCGAAAAAAACCTGTTTGTATATTACCTGTTCTCCATATACTTTGATTACACATTACGATTTTGGATTTCAAGTTAATTTTACGCAGTGGTGGTGAACGTAATAAGTAAATGAAAATAATTATTTGTGAATAAGTAAATAAAATAAATTAAATTAATACATAATTTGTGATAAATAAATAAGTTATAGTTAATAAATAAATTATGATAAATAAATAAATTATGATAGATAAATTAATCATTGTGCGTTTAATTTATTATTTGTGAAAGTTCAGACCGGACGAATATTTTAATTAAGAGCACTCCTCCTAAAACACTATTTCAACATTTTCCTCTTGTAAATCTTGAGGGTGACCGGGAGCATTGTCAAGAATAAGAAGAATCTTGAAAAGCAACCCTTTTTTGATTAAATACCTTTTCACATCTGGCACGAAGAAGTTATGGAACCAATCATTGAACAATGGGTAACCCACGCTTTCTTATTGGCATTGTAATATACCAGAAGATTGTCAATATTTATCCCTTTAAACGAACGTGGCTTCTTGAACATGAACACTGATACAAATTTATTTTAATTAGTAAGTTTGAAAACAATGATGCACTTCGTTTTGTTATTTAAAATCAACTAATTCATACACACATACAATTTTGTTTTGAATATGAAAAGGGGAATTCCCATTATTCCTATCAAAGTTGATACATACTAGGAATTTTTTGGTATTACCAGATTATAATTTAGTGCTAATAGATTCCGTTGTGAATCCAAAATTAATCAATTTCGACAAAAAACGTTTTGATTTTAAAAACCATGTAAGATCGAAAACGTGTTAAACGAATAGCGTGTAAAGCGGGGGATAGCCGGATGGGTGTATAAATGTTTTTGTTCTTTAATTTTATACTTCATTTCATTGTGTCAATTTTTGTCTAAGGCTTGTTTAATATCCAAGAATAGCAACTATACCATCAAATAAAGTTGCATTACCGAATTAAATGTGCTCTACAAAAATAAATTAGCTCTAAGTAGATTGAAAGAAAAAGAATTACGTTAGAAAGAGTTACGCAGAAAGAAAGTTAGAATGTGGCGATAAGGTTTACTCCAGTTAAATATTGTTTATCCTATATAAGAATAATTTTTGCAAACAGTTTTTCCTACCGTATATATTTCTTATGATTTATTATTGCTTAATTAGGAACAAGTTTCACCCGTATAGTATACAGTATACCAGCTGCGCATTGCATAGCTCCATGTCACCCTGTACAGTGACATGGAAGATGATATACATAGATATACTTAATTTTATTGTTAAAACTTAATCGTTCTCAATTTAGTGTTAATTTAATTTGGATTAAAATTTTTTGGATTCGAATAAATTTTATACTAGAGGAAAGTTTTTTCCCTATATCACAAAGAAAAGAATTTCTATACGACATACCAGAGTAGATATATAATAAAGAATTTCCAGAAGGCTATAAAACCTAATTTTTCACCCTTTTCCAATTCTTAAGGAAAATTGAGCAACTGTGGTTAAAATGACTGATTAATTTATTGTGTTAATGTATTTAACAGTAGTAGTACAATGCCCTAAAGTGATAGTGATAAACTAATAACTAATGATATAAACGCAATTATATGTATATTTTTAAATTAAATAATTTGCATATTCTAAAAAAATATTATCTATCAAAAGATGTTTTGTTTTACTCGTACTTGATGCGATTAGTGTTTACGAAGATTTACAACATTAAAGCCTTTTATAAGAAATAGCCCCAAACTTTTCCGATACTCCCTTACACCGGGCTTAAATTTACACGGGCCTAATACAAAATACAGTATCCAGTGTAAATTTAATTAGAGGCAGAGTAAAATATATACATTTGGTTTTAATTTTATTTTGTCAAATTTGTTTATTTATATTTGAAAATACTAAAATTATTATATTCATGCTAATGATAATGTTGTCAAAATGTTTTAGCCGATATTGGAAATTAATTTAACAGTTTATGTTTCACAGAATGGAATAAAATTTAATTTTTTTTTCTAGTAATAATCGATTATTTTAATACTAATCATTACAGCAAAGGCAGTAGGTTTAAAATACTAGAGGAAGGCTACCCAACAAAAAACCAGCATGGGTGATAAAGGAAAAAAACTTACGGTGCAGGGATCCGGAACCCCAGTACCACAATAATTTGTCAAAGTCATATAATGGTAGCTCCAAAATACCGAGATCACCAACATCATCAGTTAGTAGATATGAAAAGGAAAACGAAGAACTTCGTAAACAATTAAGTAAAATAGAACAGATCACGTCTCAACATAGTATAGAGATTAATATACTTAAGAATGAAAATGGAAAGCTGAAACAAGCACTTCAAGCCAAAGAAATGCTGCACCAGAATTATTCACTGATGAAGATCAATTACGAGACGAAACAGACTGGATCCTAAAAAAGACAAAAAGATGCGACCTTCTAGAAAAAGAAAAGCTGAATCCACCCTAGAAACTGCAGGTTGAAGCCAATCCCATAATCAAATGACATGATTGAAATTCAACAAGAGGCTGAGATAGAAAAACCCAAGGATAAGGCTCGGCCTCCAATCAATATAAGGGGAATAACTGACTATGGTACTATTCATTCTCTTATGAACTCAATTAATAATACCGAATCGTGTCTTTGGCCAATAATAAATGGAAAATCAATACAACAAACGTTGACACATATACAGCATTAGCTTCGAAGGTTACAGATAAAGGAAAAGAATGGTACACTTATGAAAACAAAAAAGATCGACCGTTAAAAGTGATGGCTAGAGGTCTTTATCCTACCTGTAAAATAGAGCATATAATATAAATGATTTAAAGGGCAAGGGGTTGAAGATAGAAACCGCTGCAAACATAATTAAAAAAGAAAAGCAATAAACTGATCAAGGGGTCAAAATTAACCGGAGAGGACTCCCATTATTCATGCTTACTTTTAATAATAAAGAAAACATCTTTACCATTAAAGATATTCTCAATATGAGGGTTATGAGACAGAATAGCTATTGTCAAAAAGAGCCTAGATGTGTGAAATTCCCCGGAAGGCAGCACAAGCCTGCCAACTGGGGGAAACTGACAACCCTAAATGTGTAAACTGTAAAGGAGAGCATCCCGCAAATTACAGAGGATGTGAGATAGCTAAAAAACTGCAAAAACTGAGGAATAGAAAACTCAGTTTAAGCAAAACCGTGAAATACCATTCGACAGAATACCACCGACAAACTAAGCGAAAACTAATCAATTATTGAAAAAATACTTACGAGTATAGAAGCTTTAAACATGTGCATAGCGAAAACTGAAAGGAGCAAGAAGCAGTGAATGAATTCACTTCTATGATGTAACAATATGCATAACAGCCAAACATTAAGAATTGCCAACTGGAATGCAAATGGGCTACTGCTCTAAATTCCGGAGCTAGAAATTTGTTTACACATGGAAAAGATAGACAAATGCCTAATATCAGAATCCCACTTTACAGAAGGGTCATTTGTAAGAATTTTTGGATACCGCTGCTACCATGCCATCCATCCAGCAGGGAAAGCGAGAGGAGGGTCAGCAATATTTGTAAGGGAAAATATCAAACACTGCGAAGAAGCTAAAATAGAAAAGGAAATTATGCAAGTACCAACCGTTAACATTCGACTAAATAATGAAAAGGAATATACCATTTCATCTATATTTTGTCCACCTCGTCACAAACTGACTAAAGAAAATTATGCCACGTTGCTTAAATCGCTTGGAACGAACTTCATAATTGAGGTAGACTGCAATGCTAAGGGTACAAAACCTGTTTGCAGCAGGGCAAGAATTAAACTGTGAGTATTATTCTGAGGGTAAACCAATATATTGGCCTTCCGATCATAACAAAATACCAGACTTAATAGACTTGTTTATAACAAAAGGAGTATCCGAAAACTACGTACTGATAGAAAACAATGAAGGAATATGTACAGACCACACACCAGTTATTATTACACTGAGTGCAAACATAAAAAAGAAAGTAAACTTCCCTCGATTAACAAACATTAAAACAAGTTGGAATGTTTTCCGAACGGTGATCGAAAAAATACAGTCTTTCATGTACCAATTAAAACTGCAACACAACTCGATGACCAATTAGAACTATTAAATAATAATATATTGCAAGCAGCGTGGCAGAGTACGCCCTCTAGTCAATATCAAATATCGAGGCGCAATAACTATTCATTGGAAGTGAGAGATTTGGTTAATGAAAAGTGGAAGGCTCGTAAAACCTGGCAGATAGAGCACCACAAAGTAAATCGAGACATAATTATTTAAACAACAAACTGAAATTGCTCAAGTCAAAGAAATTAAGAACAATTCATTTAGTGAATATCTAACCGGTCTTTCCGGCCAAAAAGACACAGACTATTCGCGATGGAAAGCAACAAAAGGACTTAAACGACCGTGCATTCAGGTACCTCCTATCAAAAAGGATGATGAAACTTGGGCAAGAAGTGCTAAAGAAAAGGCTATCTTGTTTGTAGCCCACCTTGAAAATACATTTCAGCCCCTTCCGAGGCAATCCAACATCCAACCAGTAACATTACAAGGACTAAAATATGAAATTACTAAAAACTTAAGCTCTAAAAAATCACCGAGTTACGACCTTATTTCAGGACAAATAGTTAAAGAACTCCCCAAAAAGGGTTTACTAAAACTGCACGAAACGTGGCGTTTCGACTGAAATACGTTCCATACCAGTGGAAGGTGGCAGAAGTTATTATGATTCCAAAACATAATAAACCTCCTAACTTTAAAAACCCCGTATAGACCAATTTCGCTAGTTCATACAATTTCAAAATTGTTCGAAAAACTATTGCTTAAAAGGTTAAAATCAGTAATAAAAGAAAGATAACTTATTCCTTCTCATCAATTTGCCTTTATAGAAAGTCAGTCTACTATAGACCAAATGCATAGAATTACCGACTTAATTGAAACATTACTGGAAAAGAAGAAACTATGCTCAAGTGTCTTCTTGGACGTAGCACACGCCTTTGACAAGTCCTCGGTGCCAGGACTACAGTATAAACTACACCGAGACCTGCAGAACAATTTTACCAGATACATGTATTAAAATCTTATCTAGCTGATCGATACTTTCGCGTTAAATTTGAAGATGAGTACTCTGATCTAAAACAAATATCGCCTGGAGTTCCACAAGGAAGCGTCTTGGGACCAATATTGTTTTTACTTTATACAAGAGATGTACCAAATACAAAAGGAACAAACATTGCAACATTTGCGGATGATACTGTAATCCCAGCAATTGGAGATAGCATAGAAGACCCAGCTGGTAAATTACAAAATGCCACCAATGCAATATGTAGCTGGACAAAGAAATGGCGCAATCAGCTCAACGAAACGACATCCATACACATAAACTTCACTAACAAAAAACTTAAGTTCATACCAATCCATCTGAACTTACAGCAAATCCCGCATGCAAATACGGCCAAAAACTTAGGCATGACACTTGATGGTAAACTCAAGGGGAAACAACACGTGAAAAAGAAAAAAGAAGAGCTAAATATCAAATACAGGAAAATGTACTGGGTCTAAGGTAGAAAATCCAAGTTAACAGTACATAATAAACTGATATTTTATCGGCAGATACTTAAAGCTATATGGACATATTGCTTGGTACAACTGTGTGGTTGTACCAAGAAGAGCAACGTTGATATAATTCAAACTTTTCAAAACAAAGTTTTACGTGACATTGTGAACGCACCGAGGTACATTAGAAACGACAACCTTCATAAGAATCTAAAGATGAAGTACGTTACCGTTAAGAAATCAAGAAATCAGACGGCTGCCAAGGACGAAGCCTTTAGACTTAGGGCAGTTAATGTAATCGTATAATCAGTTTGGAGCTAACCACTGGATGAAACTTCACTAAAGTTAACACATTTACTATAGATAAGTTACTACAAGTAGATGAATTATAATTCAGTTGTAATAGATACAAAATAAAAATTAAATAAAAAACTGTACCGTTCACATTATACAAACTTGTCTTATTTATAAAGGACTTAAATTAAACCAAAGTAGGCTATAGGCCGTTGAATTTTTTGAATATAAACAACGAATAAAATAAGAAATTAGATTTTTTTCTCACAAACGGTTGTAATAAAATTAAAAAGTTTTTAATTTGAACATTTCGAGAAAATTTGCTGTTAGTTTTGTTTTTATTAGACAATTTGTCAATCACTTAATTTGACACACGTTTTTTTTTTCATTCCTAGTTTCGTTGTGTAACAATTTTATTATTCCGGTATCATTTCAAATTATACTAAGAAGGATATTTGTGTTATTTTGTTTTCATTTTTTATCAAAATCGCTCCTCATTCATATAAATAAAGGTAGAAAAATGTTAACATGTACATATATATATACGTACATATTCAAAGCCGAATATATTTTTAGATAAACATAGAAAAGTAAGTATATGTATATCCAAAAACAAAATAAAAACCTTAAACCTGAGTAAATCTCAACAAGAGCAACTAAAATTAAACCAAAGGAGAAAAAGGAAAAAAAAGGGAAAAATTCTGATTTAATGTTATTTTAATTTGAATTTTATGACAGTGTTGAAAACTATATTTGAATTTTAAGTAGATAAAAGAAGAGATGTTTAAGTTTTTTCTATTTTGGTTTTGGTGAAATAAAACTAAACGCATAAGATATTTGAGGATAAAACTTACCGAAAGGAATTCGTTTTTATTTGGAAGTTTTATACGTATTTCTTACCAATTTTATTGTTATTTGTTTTGAAATTTTGTTGAGATTTTGAATAAATTTTCATATCTTTAGTCGATATACGATACACAGTTCTAAATATTTAAAGTAGTTCAAATGATAGAAATACTAATAAAATAAAAGTGACTGAAATAACAATTTTATGTTAAGATAAATGGTTAGGTATGCCACTGAAAATTGAATGGTTACGTTATATTATAACTTATTTTTACGTCTGTTTGTTGTTGTCTTCTTTCTTATGTATTTTTTTTTTATGTGAATACTTATAGAGAGAAAAACTTTTATTATTTGTTTTATCAAATGGGTTAAAACTTAAAGAATAAACTTTTTATTTTCCTTATTTGTATTTTTTTTTTCTATTTTGTTTGCTAAATATGTCTGCTGAATTATTTATAAGGCAAGGTGAGAATTTAAGATAAAATAGTTAATATTTTTTTATAAAATAAACACCAACACATACTTTTATTTATAACCACTTAATTAATAATTAATTACGTGATGATTTTGTGGTGTGAATATTTAATTTATATTATAAAATTAGTTATACTGTTATTTTTTGTATGGATGGATAAATTGGCATTAGAATTTTCGTATATCAACAAACAAGTATTTAGTATTAATGTTTCAAAAATTCACTAAAGCCATGCAGCGATTGAAACGAAACCGCTCACCTGGAGTGGACTGCATTAATTCAGAGCTCTTGATATTCGGAGGGGATACTTTGTGGAACTGTCTTTTCGACCTTATTCGATTAGTATGGCGAACCGAAGTTATGCCTGACGAATGGAAAGTGGCCGCGATATGCCCCATCTTCAAGAAGGGAGACCGCTTGAAGTGTGAGGATTATCGCGGTATAGCTCTCCTTTGCACATCATACAAGTTACTGTCATACATTGTATTGGATAGAATCACTCCTCTGGCGGAGGGCTTGGTTGGTGACTATCAAGGAGGATTTCGTCCGAATCGATCAGTCACTGATCAGGTCTTTTCGCTGCGGATGATTCTATCTAAATATTATGAGACATCCATCTCCGTACATCAGGTGTTCCTGGATTTCCGGCAGGCCTACGACTCGATCAATCGAGAGAGTTTGTGGTCTGCCCTGGAATACCTAGGAATGCCAACAAAATTGGTACGACTGTGTAGGATGACAGTGACGCAGTCTCAATGCTGTGTTAAGGTTGAGAACAGGCTATCGAAAATTTTTGCAGTTAACTCGGGTGTTCGGCAGGGAGATGCTCTGTCCCCGATACTCTTTAATCTCATGTTGGAGTACATCTTTCGTAAAACTGAAACACCGCAGCGCAACATCTTATATCGCCAGTCCAATCAAGTGCTTGCATATGCAGATGACATATGCGTGATTGGACTGAATAGCAACGGAGTGAAAGAAATACTTGATCCGCTTGTAGAGTTTTCAGCTTCAGTTGGACTCCAGATCAATGAGTCCAAAACGAAATACCTGATCTCTGGTTTTAGAGACAATGGCACTCCAGATTTTAGTAGTGGCCACCACACGTTTGAGGGAGTGAGGAGGTTCAAATATTTGGGCTCTCTTATCACTCACGATAACAGTGTGGGTGAGGATATTAAAGTGCGGCTGGCAGCTGGCAGTCGTTCTTTGTATCCTCTAAGGCCACTGCTAAAATCTAAACACTTATCAAGTGCCGTGAAGCTGAAGCTTTACAAAGCGTTGATCAGACCCGTTGTTATGTTTGGATGTGAAAGTTGGGCGCTGACGGATGAGTACGAGAGATGGCTCCTTACATTTGAGAGAAGAATCATGCGTGTGATTTACGGCCCTAAACGCGAAATAGATGGTACATACCGAGCTCTGTACAATTTCGAGATCAGAGATCTGATGAAGATCCCCGATATTGTACATGAAGTTAGATCCCAGTTAGATCCGAATGGCGGTTGACGAAGGCCTGAAAGTATGGTGCAATCCAGTAATTCGTTTAAAGAAATTACGTGAACTGCGCTCATTGCTGAGTTGTTGTACTTTCAGAACCTCGGCCTTCCACCATTCTCGCTTCTTCCGTCTACAAATCCGCTTAGCTGCCCTTCTCGCCAGAGCAGCCTTGTTTTTCCTCGCGATTGTGAGACGTTGTTGCACTTCACTATGGGCTATATTTTGTTGCTCAACTGCAAGACGACACTCG
This sequence comes from Tipula unca, assembly GCA_951394425.1. Classification (NCBI taxonomy): domain Eukaryota; kingdom Metazoa; phylum Arthropoda; class Insecta; order Diptera; family Tipulidae; genus Tipula; species Tipula unca. The sequence continues at coordinate 104,395,130 of OX596380.1, forward strand.
TCATCAAACCAATCATTCTTGGGTCTGACTTTCACTATACCTAAAGTCTGTTGAGCAGCACTGACAACCGAAGTTTTCAGTACCTCCCAGACAGAGTTCACGCAGTCAGACTGGTAATTGGCTCCTTCAATGTTGTCGCTGACAAGATCCTGATATCGTTTCTTGTGATCTTCATTTACCAGACTTTCACAGTCGAAACGTACCATGCGGTTCGCTGTGTTCCCAGACTTGTACGAAAACTTCCATCGTAGCTTTGCAGCGACCAAATGATGATCGCTACCTACGTATTTGGTTGCTGACCGATAAGTTCTCACATCCTGCACAACCCGAGCCCGTCCTTTAGAAAATAGAAACTAACACATGGTCAATTTGGCTGCGGGAAGTTCCACGAGGATGTGTCCATGTCTCTAGATGTATGTTTTTGTGAGGGAAGAATGTGCTTGCTACTCTCTAGTGATGGGCTGATTCGATACTTTTGAGTATCGGTATGAGTAGATACTTTTACATCATTAACCGGATATTTTTAACCCGATACTATTAACCGTTATGTACAATAATACCTACAGCTACTGCTACGCTACCTACTCTCGACACAGATATTCAAATTTTAGAATATATATACTTGACTCATTTTGGTACATTATGATGCATAGCAAAAACAACAACAAAATATATTTTAGATATGATAGTGGTATATGTAAATATACATATGGCGATGTATGTGAGTGGTGAAAGAGAATTCGGTTCTTTTAACTCTAGATGTCCGACTCTTTTTGATTCATTAGACGCATTATAATAAACAACAATATTATATTATACTATATATTAAAATTATATTTGTCTCTTTTTATTAAACACGTACACGATATGCTCTGCTTAACATAATATAAAATAAACGAACGAGAATGAAAAGAAAAACAAATACATATGATATTCCATTTGACTCATTTGAGTAATAATTATTTGCTCTCGTACGTACTACCTATAGAATTAACCGATGTCTGATTTTAACCGGGTAGTTTGACAAATACTCAATTGGTTGTCCGGACAGTTTGAGTATCCGGTTAAAAGTATCAGGTTAGAGTAAGTCCGCACATCACTACTACTCTCAGACCATGAGCAATTGCAAAGTACATCATTCTCTCACCATTATCGGTCGCAGTTTCGTGTCGGGAGTACGGACCTATGTTTTCACATAAGTCGGTCTGATTTCTGCCAGCTCTAGCATTAAAGTCCCCAATTACCATTCTAACGTCGTGTTGGGGTATAGATCCCATCAGATCGTCCAAGTCATTGTAAAATGAGTCTTTATCTTGGGGCTGGCTGACTTCTGTGGGCGCATGTACACAAATTATCGACAGGTTGGCTAACTTCATGCGCAAGCGAAGCTTACACAATCGGTTATTGACTGCTTGGAAATCCAAAACAGCCTTCTTTACCTGCGGCCCAAGAAGAAATCCAGCTCCAAGATTTCCGAGGTCATCTCCACTGTAGAGCAACGTATAGCCCTGGGACACATGGTCTCCACTTTTGGGCCAGCGAGTTTCTTGAAGAGCAACGAGTTCCAGCCGATACTCTTTCATGCACGTGATTAGACCCTCCAACGCTCCTGGTTTTCTAGGTGATTGCACGTTCCACGTGCCGATCCTAAATCTCGTATCCGGGTACTTGAGCGGGGGTCCGGTGTTTTTTTGGCGGTATCCATTTTTCTTTTTGTTGATTTTATAAACATTTTATTTTTTTTACGGATGCGGGTCGTCAGCCCAGCGATCCAACCGTTTAGTCGCCTCCTACGACAAGCAAAGGATACTGTGGTGGTATTCTTGGGAAACATGTTCGTGCAATTTAGGTTTACGAGACATGTGAGTGCCCCCCGACCACAGGGGCCATATATATATATATATATATATATATATATATATATATATATATATATATATATATATATATATATATATATATATATATATATATATATATATATATATATATATATATATATATATATATGTATATAATTTGTTATTATTTTTTTATTAAATTAATATTTACAGTTTTAATATTTTAAATATATTAATATACAACGTAATCACTATAATTTTATAATTTATAAATGTTAAGATTTAAATTTTTGTATACAGTTTAATTTCAATCTTCAGAACAAATTATTATTTTTTTTTACATATTTGCGTTTCCAACACTTAGGTTTGATTAGGATTCATAAATTCGCGGAACCATTTTTTTTTTTGTAAAACAAACTAAACATTGCACAGCGATTTTACACAAAGAAAACAAAAATAAAATCGTGTCGTATATAGTTTAAGTTATTATTCTTTTTTTGTTTGTTTTTATACTTTGATCACACTTAATTACACATTTTTATTTAATTTTTTTTTACAATACAAAATTATCGAAAATTCCGCACATCACAATTTATAGATTTACTTTTCTACCAGCTACTATTTTCTCAAAATTCATTTCAAAATTTACTTCGTTTCTCTCCCTGCAGTTCAAATTCCGCCCTATTTATCTCATCTCAAACAATAACCACACGCAAACCATTAGAATTAAAATCTCAAAGCTCGTCTTTTTTTTAATTTTTTTATTTTATTGTTCTATTGCGTTTCCCGCCAAAATTATCAAAAAGTAAATTGTGTACTAAAACTTAGTTAACACGTTCGCTGTAAGGGCAAAGACTGGACGCCTTACACCACTTTAATAGGAAACACACAACTGTTTTGCAACAACACCCAGTTAGAAATATGTCAAGGTTGATGCCTGCAAATGCTCAGTTATCAACTGAACAGACAGAAATATTGTCTCTGACAAATACAAGCATATCGCAGGTGTCCTCTCCACAGAGCGAACTGCCTTCATCACAACCTCAACCATCGAGTTCAATATCTAGTGCAACATTGAGTTTACAGCCTCAACAATTATTGATGAGTCATTATATTAAACGTCCAGACAGAAGCGACTAAACAATGAATTGTTAAAATTTATTGTTCGTGATTTTCAGCCGTTCGCCATAGTGGCAGATGAAGGTTTCCGAAATTACTGCAAAGCACTTGACCCCACTTATCAATTACTATCTAGATCGATGCTTACATGATCTCTGCTACTACAGCACTATACGATGTCTGCCTTAAAAATGCTTCTCAGTATCTTAATCAAGCTGAAAGTGTTGCTGTAACCGCAGATACGTGGACATCAATTAGTAATGAAAGCTATATGGCAATTACAGTGCACATCATTAACGAGGAATGGCAAATGGGTAGAGTACTGCTAAATTGTTTCGATGTATCAACTTCGAGATATACAGCAGATTTTTTGAAACAATAGTTGCAAAAATATTTCATATCATATAGCATAGAAAAGAAAATTAGTGCTATTGTAAGCGACAATGCAGCTAATATAACGGCCGCAATTAAACTATCGAAACATGACCGCTTTCATTGCATCGCACTTACATTAAATTTAATTGTACAAGATGGAGTAAAAGAAGTTGCGGACATGCAAAGGAAGGTCAAGAGCATAGTGGAATATTTTCATCGATCCATTAATGCCAATGAAAAATTTAAGCAGCTACAAAAACAAATGCATGGATCGGAAATACCCTTAAACTAATAAATGATGTTATAACTCGATGGAATTCAACATTCCACATGTTTGAAAGGTAAAGCTACTATAATATTTAATAATTAGGCGTCTAACTTGGTATATTTGTCTTACAGATTTTACCAATTGCGCGAGCAAATTGAAGCTACATTAGCAGTTTTTCACGTAGAGCATTTAGAAATTCTAACTAATGCCGAAATGGTAGAATTAAAAGAAGTTTGTGAAGTTTTGAAGCCTTTTGACGGGTTTACATCGGAACTAAGCGCGGAAAATAACGTCACAATCTCTAAAATATTAGTTATTATGGAAGATGTCAAGCACTATTTGGGCAACCTTTCGGTTACTTCTGCTAAAGCACTTTCAAAGGCGCGGATTGTGACTACGAAAGTGATGGAAAGATTTCAAAATGCAGAACAAAATTTTATTCTGCAGGTTTCGACATACCTCGACTCACGGTTTAAAGGTAGGGTATTTTCCGAATTGTGGTACCCTACCTTGTGTAACAAGGTATGTAATATTTATTTTGGAAGATACTGAATTTAAATTTTTTTTTGCTTCACTTTTGTCATAATTATCAGTATTCAATTGATTTGGTAATTGATTTTGATTATATATATATTGGTATTACTTCCGGTTTTTGTTTTTTTCATGTTAGTTATTTTTTTTGAAGAATATTTTGGGGTTTTGGTTTTTTTTTTTTTTTTCTGGATTATTGAAAGATGGGATGCGGTAGCGACTAGTCAGAAAAAATTTTTTTTATATAAAATTGAAACAAAAATTTAAAGAAATACAATTTTAAACATCGAGTCAAAGAATTGCAACATCAATGCTGATTAATGTTATCAAATATATCAAAAAATACGGAGCTTCAAATTGGAAAACGATTCAAAATTTATCTTATACAATTGATAATTCATCGTCAATTCATCAATTATTTTTGGACACGTTTTTTTGATCACACAATTTGGATTCTTTTTATTTACTGGCTGTATAAATGTATGCTGATATCTAACTGCATTAAATCGTACGACAATCACACTGGATTCTGCAGGATTGTTGTTGTCATCGGACCGCATGATTTTTTGGCCAAATTAGTCACATACATATTTAGTTAATTTATTTTGCGGCTAAGCCAAAATCTTCATTATATCCCAAAATAAAAATATAAAAGGAAAAAAAAATTATTATTATAATTTAATTAATATTGTGATAAAATTTATTATTTAGTGCTAATTAATTATCAAATTATTGTGTATGTAAAAATTTAAATTATCGTAAAATCTAGTTTTGTATTCTAATCTCACCATGAGATAGTGAAAATGATTAATCATTAGTTTTAGCTCAATACGTGCTTAATTTTTTTACTGTTAATGGGATTTTAAAGTTCATATAGTTTTTGTGTTTTGTATCAATTAATTTTCTTTCAGTGAATGTCGACGCAGCGCTTCATCGAGGATTACACTGCCAGGTATCAAATATTTTTTTATTTATCATTATTTTACATAGATTATATGTATGTGCATTTCCCAACATTTGGTTTAAGTACCGATTGAGCGATCAAAAAAAAAAATGATTAATGATTTTTTTTTGTTAAGATTACTTTGTTTTTGATTTAATTAAACTTTTCTCCGACTAGATTTTGCCTAAATTTGTAAAATTCATAACATTATATATTTTTTTGCACTCAATAAAAAGAATTTTAATTTCTTTTATACATATATCGAAATTTTCTAGTTGTTATTTATTTTCTTCCTGTTTAAGTTTTCTTGGATTTTTTGAGTGTTTTCGTGAAATTTTTTTTTGTGTTGAGTAAAGGTGATAGGTACCGAGCAAATAGCGCAGTGGTTAAAGCTGTGACGTTTGGATCGGGAGGTACCGGGTTCGAATCCCAACAGAGGCGGGATGCAAAAAGGGATTTTTCATCTGCCGATTACGATCGGTGATTAAATTGAAAACATCTATGACCCTCTGTTGGAATGTAGAACTCATGGGCCGAACCATCTTCCATGTCACTGTACAGGGTGACATGGAGCTATGCAATGCGCAGGTGGTATACTGTACTTGTGTGAATGGGATGAATGAATGGATTGAATGAATGTTTTGTGAATGTAAGGTAAGGCTATGGACCGTAAAAGTGTCTATGCCAAGTCCTTTTTTAAAAAAAAAAAAAGGTGATTAGCGTTCACCAAGAAAAAAAATTAACGCTACAGAATCTGCTTTAAAACAGGTGAAAGACCGATTAATAAAATTAATTACCGAATTAATTCAACGAGATAGTAAGAGCTTAGTGACTATCCCAGAGGAAGAGATCGCTGAAGAAACACCAAATTCATTTTGGTGCTTCTTCGATACAAATAATCCCAGTAGTGCGACAAATTCGCCTACTGCTTTGGCGATAATTGAACTCAGGCAATATACCGAAGAAGCTCTAATAGTAAGAAAGGAGGATCCACTAAAATGGTGGCAGACGCGTAGTTTAATCTATCCCCATTTAGCCGTTATTGCAAAACGAACTCTGACAATTCCAGCTTTATCAGTTTCTTCGGAGAGGATTCTCTCAAAGACCGGTTTAATTCTAACCGAAAGAAGAAACCTGATTACATCTAAAAATTTAGAAAAAATTGTTTTCCTAAACGCCAACTTTAAGTTTTGCGTACATACCTGTAAATGTACACTATGTGCATTGTGAACTATGGTTGTATATATTAATCCAAAATGTACCTATTTTTGAATTTTTAAATGAAATTAAGCTTTATTTTATTAAATTGGATGTAATAAAACATAAGATTTATCCTTACTTAAAATCGATGTTAATATTTATTTTGTTAATTAGTTATACATATTATACTAATTAAGAGATCGTAATTGAAATGGAAAATGAACGTATGCGGTCATAGAGTATAGTAGAAAAGGAGCATGTACATGAGAAAATATGTAAGTATTTGGATGCAATGAATTTCCCATTATTCGAAAATTATTGTATAACTGGAACTGCCAATTTGTTGCTTCTCTAGGTCAATATTCGCATTGAATTTTAGTGTAAGATTACCATAAAATCCTCTTTGTACCTTACCGATGTGATATAATTGAAAAATTATCCCAACACACCGCTGGATTATCTGATATCGCGAGTCCGATCTAGGTCTGAAGCTTGAAGTTACTTATGTTATTATTTGATTATAGAATAGTTAATGGAAACCGGAAATTTACAGAATTTACGCAGCAGTTGATTGTATTCACAGAGATCAACGCATGATTTGGAATCAGCGCACAAAACGAGACCTAACCAGTCCATTCGCTTTGCCATAATTTCAATAACGACATCATAAAACATAGATTCCTGATTGAACAGAACGCTTTATGTCAATATTTACATGTCCAATTGCAAACGGTCACGTTTTTATATCAGTAATGTGAACAGAAGTTTTCATCTAAGTCGGTGTGACAACAACCACCAACCTATCATCGTGGTTATAGAGTCCATCAAATTATCCAATTTATTGTAAAATGAGCCTTTTTATTAGAGTTGGCCCATGAGTGGGCATATGATGAACATAATCGGACGGGCGTCCAAAACTGATACGTCTGATGATTCCGGATAGTGATAGTCAGAAAAACTATAGAAGTGAAACATAAGCTTAACTAATAAGATCATTTAGATTTGTAGCATGTATATATGGATAAATTGTTTCTGCATTTATGAGCACCTTGCATATAAAATATTGTACATTAAAGTGCAGAAGAAGAGATAATAATCAGCAATACAATACCTGGCACGAATAGCCACAGACAGATGACTCAACTGAGGTTGACAAATTAATTTATTAAACAATTAAATAATTTTTATTATATGTAAATAATAAACTCAACATGATGTTTCTACCAAAGATGATTGTTACCCCTTAACAGGGTAGAATCCTGAATATAAAACGTACGCCAATAAAGTTGTATCTCAATTTTCTAAATACATCATAATTTAACCAGGTATATCATAGCTTAGTTTACGGCTTGAATATACCTTACATTTGTGTTGGTTTTGATTTTGACTATACGGTATACACAAATGATTTCGGTTATTTATAGCATTTTCGGTCTATTCTATTTCTATGGTATTTCCGACTGATTTCGATTTATTGAACCGAATTGATACTTTCGGTGTTTTAAGTCTTTTGCGTACTTCGGTGTTCGGTCTCTATAGTATTTCGATCTTTTGAACTGTATTGATAATTTATAGGATACTTTATGTAGCATGTAGATTGTAAATAAACAAAGAAAATTAAGGAAACTTTTAAATTACTAATTAGTATAAAATATTTAACACTAGTAGAAAACTAGAATTCTCTCAAGTGATATGGTAGGTTGGATAATGTGATTAGATTTGTTTGTTTGCAGTTTTAAAATAGAAAACTAGGAATAATTTAATTTTAAGTATTTGATATTTAAAAATCCAAAGAATAACAATAATGAATTAAATTAAATTAAATTATTTGTTTATTGTTTAAAAATAAAATGTATTTAAAATTAATAACTAGTTTCTTAGAATGCATTTACGTTTTTCAACTATTTATGTAAAGTAGGGAAGTACAGACGAATTATAAAACAAATGCATAATGAAAAAGTATCGATTTGGTTCAAAGTATCAGGTTAATGTCATAAAAGTATCAGTTGATATCGATACTGTTAAGAACCGGCTCCGCCCATCTCTAATATGTTACATACGAGTATGTGTATTATGGTTTTGTGCGTTCGTTAAATTGTTGTTGCCTTTTGCTTAGGATTGTTTTTATTATCTAGCCTACTTATAAATATAAAAATATAGAAAGGTGTGAAAATACAACAAGTGCTACTTTACGTACAATATTTTGTTAAATTACAATACAAAACGTAAAGGATGTATTGTTTTATGGTAAAAAATTTATCTTGTCGCATAAAAATTTCTGTTTGAACCTCGCTAACCTGTTTTATTTGTTGTTTGTGTTATTTAGAAATAGTGTAGATATAGATTTCTTTTCAATAATTTTCTTAAATACATAGATTCGAAGCTAATTGGAATAGCTTAGCTAGAAAATATTAATTAATATCTAGGTGTTTGAGTATAACAACATTCAATTCAATTTATCTTTATTTGATATTGAATTTATTTAATACACAATAGCCGTAGTTGAAACCTAAAAGATGTTGTTTTTTTTGATTTTCAATTACACAATTTTTAGAAAATGGAGACAGGAAAACCACAATTTTCGTTGTCGAATCAGCAACTACACAGAAGGTTACAGGTCGATGCAGCTGAATCTACTGAAATACCTTTAGATTCAATTCAGGAAGCAGTATCAAACTTCTTTAAAGTTCCAATGCAGTAAGTTTTCCTACCGTCAACTTTGGCCTATTCTTGGCGCTTTTGTGGATTAAAAAAATATTTCTCCTTTTATTATTGGTATCTATTCAGGGACTGAGAAGCGTAAAAATATTGATGATTGTTTGCTAGATTTTGTATATGAGGTTAGAACATTGATAAATGCAGGAATTCATGTGACAAAAGAAAAGTTGCGAAAAAGAATTAAGATTAGATGTTTTATTTGCGATGCCCCTGCCAAATCTTTTGTTATGGGTATAGCGTGGCAAAACAGTTTTCACGGTTGTCCAAAATGTAACCAATCCAGGAAGTATGTTAATAGAAGAGTTACATATAAAACAGGTATTTCTCAGCTTTATTCTGATTTAACATTTAAAAATCGCGATTTTCCAAGTCTACATAGTGTTAAATATTTTATATCACCCACTCTTTTAGAAAGAGTAGATGTAGGCATGATCTTTCAATTTGCAGTGGACCCAATGCTTCTCATCATTGATCATGGAGTTGTACGAAAAATTTTAACTCTACTAATTAAACGTGAAACATTAGAATTTAAATCAAATCAGGATGGAAAATGCATGAAAGATTGAAAATTATTGAACTGCGCAAGCAGTATCCCGTGGCATAATCCGGTGTAACAATATATCAGATGCTAATGAGATTTTTCCTGTTAGAGCAATAAAATATAAATATATGAAGCTGTTTTATAAAAATAGTTATATATTAATCCCGCTGCTACATTAAAGCGGTAATTAATTGTAAATGAAATATACTAATTCATTTTTTTATTGATTAGAATGGGCACGGATAGCCAGGACGTAGATTTTCAAGAGTATGTGACGTCAACGTTTGCAGCAGAGTATCACAACAAACTATTACCAGTCGTAACCACATCAGGTATTTTTTATTTTATTATTATAACACATTTATCTTATGAAATAATTTTAATATACTATAGACCAAATGCCACCGAACGAGCTCAACAGTTATTTGATAGAGCCTCAGAATCATACACCTTCACCATTTACAAATACTTCCCACATCATCAAAATCGACGGATATTCTTTCGGACAGAACAAATAGCAATATTTATCTGCATCCAGGTAATAAAATGTCCATTTGTAACCGATTTATTTATTTTTTTAAAATTAATCTTGTTATTATAGAAAAATGCAGAAGAAAAGATTTCAACAAATCGTGGAGCATGAATCAAAAGCATATTGAACAACCTCCATTAAACTTAATCAGTTTTAATAAAGAAATCGAATGTTCAAAACTAAAAAAAATCATCATAGCTACGACAACATCAGGTACAGAAAAAATACCAGTTACAGCATCCTCATCAATATTATCAACAACCTGAAACATTAAGCACAGTAGCCATGGCAAATACCTCCACTCAACAAAACCTTGTTGTTGTAGTGAGTAACTGAAAAAAGTCAATTGAAAGCTAGACCAATTGACATACCTAGTCAAAGACTTGTCATGCCGATTGACCAACCAAAATTCTGGCCGAAACACACTGGTAGATCATGAAATAAAAATGATGTTCCCAATGAAAAACATCAAAGAACTTGAGAATTTGGAGGCGATATGTGCTAACAGTGCTTTCCGAGATACTACAGTAAGACTTAATTATTGCTTGTATATCTGAAACTGAGATTAGTTTATTCATGAATTGTAATTTCCCGATGAATCTCCTCACTAATTTGGTTAGCTTAGGAAAACGACTTACAATGGAAACATTGTCTGATCAATTGACGATCAGTTTTAATTTTTGGGGCACACACAAAAAAATTCCATTTATGAAATTTAAACAAATAAATGGAATTCTACATGCGTGGCAGTCCCCCGTTGAAAGCATTGAAAGTTTTCAATTGAAATTGAGGGCTCAATTTCCCGATTAATAAAAAAATGTTAAAATTTAAATTTATTTTTGTTAAATTAATTTATACAAAATATTGTATATTTGAATATATATAAATAAAAAATAAAATAAAAAAATGTTTTTGTTATAATACTCGTAAATGAATTCAAAGTTCTAATTCAATTTATTTTAGTTTCAAAATAATAATTAGAATGCCATCTGGTGGCAGTAATTAAAAAAAAAACCTACGCTATCGACATATTTCTGCGATTATGTCAGCACCATCTACCAAGCAATATCTAAAATATATCATTATACCAATACAACTTTACGCTATTTTTTATATTAATCGTACTACGTTCGCATATTTTTACACGAAATATGGTGCAAACTGATGCTCAAAATGAGCTATTTTCGAGCGCTAAATTAGCTCTTTTAGAGCACTCAATCGAACAACTGGGAACATTTATACGTTCATGAACGAATTTTAGTTCGTTGTTAGTTTTGTTGACGAAGCCGAATAGAAAAGACGTAAACTTATAACATGTAAGTAGAAACAAAATTTATTACATTAAATTATGTTCAAAAAATAATTTATAATTTTTATTAAAAATTATTTAATTTAAACGAATTGTTAGAATTTGTTTGTGTTATTGTAATATTTTTTATTATCTCAACAAGAGATAATTATTTTATAGACAAAATTTAATAATTTAATCGAAAAATTAATTTAACAATACATATTTCAATTATATATTTAAATTTTTGTTTTTGTTCCCTGATATTAAACCGAAACAAAATTATAAATTCAATAAAAAATAAATTTTACTAATCCATACATACTTGTATTTACATATTATATTTTAGGGCAGCAAAAAATACTACAATGCGGCAGTATCACCTTCTCGTGACGTTCATGGAAGAATATCTCGAGTTTGCACGGGGATACAATGCAACATCTGACCCACGAGTATCTCTACAAAACGTTAATGGACAAAATATCGCAGCTACCGGTGTTGGTACATCAAAGACACACACATTTTCTCCAGTGGAGGAAACAGTGATTAGAGTAATTAATTTAAGAACAGCAGCAAATGGCATATCTGGCACTTGGTGATGCAGAATTTTATTTGCCGAACGTATCTGTAAATAATATAATGGAATCGGATGATGACCACCACCATATTATTCAGTCACATCAACAAAACCAGAATCAAATACAAACTTAACGAAATAAAAGAAATAAATTTATAGAAAAACAAATTGTACATCAACAAGAATACCATCAATCCACAAAATTATCGGGAATCAGCGAAACCATAACAGAAAGCAATCAAATTATGAAACGTATGCTATGTTTAAATGAAAAAAAGTACGATTTGAAGAAGAAAAGGCTATTATTTAAGGGACGGAAAATAAAAGTCAAGGAAATGGAAATAGAATTTAATAAAAAAAAATTGTGAACTTGAGGCAAAGGATCGATTGGAAGAACGGAAACTTAAAGTACAAAAATTAGAAATAAAAAAAAAATGAAATTGGAACTGCGAGGGGCTAGTATAAGAGGCTGTGATAAGCCATAATTTTGGTAAAATGTGATACGCCATTATAGAAAAAAAAATTGTGATAACAATATACCTAGGTACGTATAATGTACATATTATTTAAAGAATCAAATGAATGAATTATTGAATTTTAAACATTTGTATTTAGTATTAAATTTTTGATTAGATGTTATGATAAGGAATTTAATACAAATTTTATTAGATACTAAAATACGAAATTATTTATGTAAATGAAATGAAATACAATTTTATTTTTATAAGCACGACTTTTATTTGAAATTACTTATGTCTAATCTGATTAGCTAAAGAGTTTTCAACACTTGAAACATCAATTTCAACTCCTATGCCATCACTCGGTATTAGTAGACTCTCTGCAAATGGAACCTAAATTCAAGGGAAATGTTGTGCAACATGGCACAAACGTTTATTATTTGACATCTAAACCTTTAAAATTCCAATAGTTTGTTTGTGTGAATCGTGTGATGCTCCGCCATATCGCGGATCTACTGCCATGATTCTTGTATTGTGGTCGAATACCTAAAAATATATTTCAATATTAGTAAATGTAAATGTTAAATATAGATAAAAAGTATTACAATCTTGGTATTCATGCTGTGTTTCCCTTTCCGGTTGAAATACAAATGCTCTCCTTCGGCTGGTCATATGATGTTAATGTGGGTCCCATCCACACAACCAATTACGCCAGGAAATCCTGTTTTACTATAAAAATGGTTGGCTGCCTCTCGCTTGCTTAGGGTTGATTGCCGAAATGAAACCAATTTGGGGCTAACTTTCTCCTGCAACACTAACAGCACTTCATTTAATGTGACCGATTACTGATGGTTGTGATAATCCAACAACAAAATCATTACCAACGCTTTGCTGATAGCTACCTCGACTCCAAAATCGAAGCTTTGCTGCTAATTTTAATATATTGGGAGTTGTTGATCTACTTCGCAATGGTAAATGTTCATCTATTTCGCTTAATAGATATTTAACTGCATCTTTTGACAGCCTAAAGAACTTTATAAAGCTGAAAGTATTTGAAATGTTAAAAATATGTTAAATATAATTGCAGCCGTATGTTTTTCGAAAATGTTTGATTTGTCGCGAAGTAATCTATAACGTAAGTGTGGTGAAACAATATTTTCTTCACGAATTCCCATTTTTATTTTTTATAGCTGAAGTTAATTAATTTAACCAGTTTGGGTATATATACAGTATGCTACAAAATAAACCGCACAACCTTCATCAATAACCAATTTCCAACATAACACTTTGTAACGTACCGTTCTAGTTGCAGACTCTGAACATGCTTGCTGAACATGCTCTTTTGATCCCGGGAGCTTAGTCTGGGCGGGTACATAGTTTAGCAACCAACATTGTTACATAACTTTAAACTATTCATGTGAAAAAAAAAAAACATAAACACCAGTTCAAACCTACTCCCATTAATTTAATTCATACAACCATAAAAGCAAAGTCCTCTTAGATAATCATCGCATCAACCCAAAATTGAAACATTCGAAATATACTTTTAAATAAATAATTCGTAAATAATTTTTATTATTATTATTATTAAATTTTTCTTATAGATATAAGTAACAAAAATGATTGGTAGATATATTTTAGGGTAAACTAACAGAATTGTATAATTGATAGAAAATAACAAAATAAATGGAAATTAACTAGACTTTTATAATAAATAAATAACGAAATAAGAAGTACTGTCAATGAGATGGAACAGTATAAAGTAATTCTATTTACCTTAAACCATTAAAAAAAACATATGATCTCACGCTACACTAATCCTTATATAGTGACTCAGATCTCGCGTTTCTATTCTTTTAACAGGAAAGCAAAATTTGTACAGACGAAAGGAAAATTTATTTATAAAAAGAAAAGAAACAATAATAGTACTCACCCAATGTCTGCCAAGCGCTTCGCGACGTTGAGGATCCTGAAAAGCAAGATTTATCGCACCAGCAAAAGCTAATGTGAAATATAAATTTTCTTTGTTCTGCTCAATTCACTATTTTTAGGTTTCATTCTTTTGAGATTACTATGATTTATATATTTTTTTCAGTAAAGGCAATAGAAAACATTTAACTAACACAATATTCATATTTTTAAATAAATAATTAAATTCCTAATGATTCCTAATATATTCAATCACACTATACACTGTCACTGTAGTTGCTGGTGTGTATAATAGCTATCCGCCGGTTGAGCAGACCATTTAAAAGCAAAGCTGCTGTATATGAACGCGTGTTGTGACGTCCGTTTAAGTCAAGGACGATGACTGCTCGCACGTGATACGGTATTTTTATGTGGCTGCTTAAGAGGCCGCTTCAAATTTCATGAAGTGTTATCCAGTTGGGTAGATTTTAGAATATTTTTTTTTATTTCTTTTTCCTCTTTTTTTCTTATTTTTTTATTTTTTTTTTAAGGCTGACGGAGGATAGATTCTCACACAGAGACGTTAAGTTCCCCTGGTATTACCGTTGCGATACACAACGAAATTGCGGGACCACCCGTCAGCTGGAATTATTCACACAACAAAATAACACAAAAATACGACTAATTAGATCAAGCCGGTAGAATCTCAACGAATAATAAATTGTTAAATAATTAACTGCTTACCTCGATTAATCGAGAGAGATATTTAAGATTATGTACAGATGTAAATGATACGAATGGAAATCACTTTCGGCCACTATTATAATTCCGCTTGAATTTTTAATTTAATTTAATTTTTACTGTTCACACTTAAATTTCGTAAACGAATGACTGAGTGACCACGACAGTATTATTGCTCATCAGCTGTTAAAATTTAAATTTCCCAAGCCGGGCAATTATAACAAAGAACAAGTTATTAGTACTAAATTGTTTCATAAGTATGAGTAATACAGGCTGTCATACATACAAGTAGACCAACGTTACAACTTTTGCAAAATTGTATTCCAGTCTTATTTATTGATAACACATACAAGATTTATAAATCAAATTAACAAAAAAGTAAAATAACTTATATTTTAATTGAATTAATAAATTTTATGAATTGGATTACTTTTGCCGCAACACAATAAACCCTTTGACATAAAATTTGAACGATTTTATTAATTTTGCTAAACAATCTAACTATACTGATCGCAAATCCTCTTCATTGTCCCGGCAATGCCCCAGCTGAAAATGATTGCCATACCATAATGCTACTTCCACAGTGTTTGACAGTTTTCTTTACAAATATCACTTTGAGCCCTTTCACCCGACCATGCCAAACTATTTAGCGCCTCTTTGATCCAATCAGTTCTAATTTGGACTGGTCAGACCTTTAAATCGAAGGCCAAAAAGCCTTACCTTTCTTCTGGTGCTTGGCTACTAAACTCAACCGTTTCTTTTTATTGACTTTGCTAATAATTAGCTTGCGTCGTTGCCACCGTTGTAACATAATTCGAGTTTATAGGATCAGGTTGTTCCTTATGTTCTCTAGCAGATTTTGGTGGAGTTCTATTATTATTCCCGTACGAATATCACGTTATCTTCATTTAGAGGTTTTCCAGTTTCGGCCACTTCCAGAACCATTTAACAACGAGCCGATTTAGTCAAATTCATATATAAGCCTTTTACAGTAATTTTTGCTACTGCGTATTCGTTAGCAACTTTTTGAAATGATAATCCGGTATTTCTATCCGCAACAATTCGTTTTAGCAGGTTCATAGATAATTGTGGCATTGTAATTTTCTATTAACTAAAATCATGTCTCTCCATATAAAGAATTTTTTTTTGTTTTTTTGGTACTTTACGCGGATTTTTTTATTTCGCTGGCTCGTAATATGTTTCGGTTCAATAGTTTAAAAATTATGACTGAATATCTGTTTTTTAAGTATTCTGAAGAACCTTTATTGAATGTCGTGAAACTCAATGGGTGTTAAAAATAAAGATTACTTAAAATTTGTTAAGAAATCATCACAATTACAACTCGCTAAATATATAAAAATTCAGGAATATTTTATAAGTTTATTATGTATTTTAATCGTTTACATAATTAGGAAATTAATATAATCGCCTCACGGTTAAAAACATATGTTATGTTGCCGTCTTTCGTACCCTTAAATTATTTAGTGTTCGAGTGCACCATTTTTATTTATGATTATCGTTTATGTATAAATTAAACTTATGTACATATGTATATGTACACACATTTATTAATTTCATTATACAACTATCATGTACACATTATACATTTAATGATATATTTTTAATTGTTATTATAAATTAAAAATAAAATATATTTCAAATATTTTTTCGTGTTTTAAATTGTCGTAATATTTAATGTTTTTTTATTCATTTTTTGAATAAGTAATTAATTTTCCATTTATATTTAATTATAAAAAGGTAAATATTGCCGCATATTTTCCATTTGTATTCCGCGTGTCGTGAAAAAATTTAAATTGTAGTTTAATATGTATTGCACAGAATTCAAATTTTAATTTAATTCTTTTTTTTAACAAACCCAATTTTCTGCCATTGTTTAAAATATAAAAGCAATATATAAATTAAATTTACAATTAACATTTATTTTTATTTTTTCAAACCTTATTTTATTTATAATAGATTGAATCAATTGTTTTGTTAAAAAGTTTCTTTCAATTGTACCTTATTTATGACGAAATGTCTATAACACATATGGCTATGATTGAGTGAAACTCTAATAAAACATGACAAAAAACAAATTACATTTTCTTGAACCAATGGACATAAAAATAACAACAGGAAAAAATAAACTTTTAAATTACATTAAGTCCATTTAAACTTCAATAAATTAACCAACCACAAAAAAAAAATACAAATTCATAACAAACAAACCCTAAAACTTTCACCTAATTTCATTTTTCTTAAATTCATTTCACTTCATAAAACAAAATAAAAATAAAAATAACAAACGAGAAAAATCCTTGTTTACTAACGTCTAAGGCTGGCAAAAAGTTTCATTTTTTTTAATACGCACCCTTCATTCAGTTTTATCTGCCTTGTAGGAGATTTTTTGTTTCGTCTTCTGTATATTCAACCGATTAAAATCATTCAAATTACTGGGTATAATCATGCTACACTGTAAGTATTTTATTATTATTATAAAGGAAAGCGAAATTAATCAAGATTATAAATAAAAAATAAAATCGTTCAAGAGTATACCATTATCTGATGGACAGATGCTTTTCGTATATAATGCTAAATAATTTGCGGAATAAGATTACAGTCTAATTAATTTGAAAAATAAAAACTCGATGTAGATCATTCACGAAGAGTGTTTTATTTAAATGAATTATATCCTTAAAGGCGAACATCCTGTTACGATAATTTTTTAATTGTAACATTGTATTTTGATTCTTTTATGTAGTCGAGACTCGAGAGTACCAGTCTGAGGGGGTGTGGATAAAACGAATATTTATTTAATTGTGTTTTGTGTATTTTACACGAAGTTTACTTTTTTATATTTTGACAGTATCCCCATTATCCTTTGACCGTACCAATTAATCTTTTCTATTTGAATGACTTGTATATTTATCGATAAAAAAAGAACAATTTATTAGAAGCTTAATTTTAATAATGGTTTAGAATTTAAATTTTACTGAAACACACGATATAAATATATTGGTTCTGGAGCATCAATTTGTTTATAGGTAGGTATATGTAGTAGTTATTTCTTATAGCTTTTTAAGCCCTTTTTTTCCTAACTTTCGATAACGAAACTGTTAATGTGAATAGTAAAACAATTCCATGCGCTCATTCATAATATTCCTGTTTCCAGATAAATTTTGACTATAACCAAAGCCATCTTAATAAATCAAGCCTCCATGTTCAAAACGAACTTTTATTAGTGAGTCTAAAATGACAAAAATAATCGCTCTCTTCATACATTTTATATGGAGAGACATGATTTTCGTTTATAGAAATATTTCAATGAAAAGTAACTCAAAATTATACTTTTTTAAAATCAATTGAAACTATAAACATTGGTTTTCACCTGACTTGATGGATTTTTCCGTGGGGTTTTCCATTTTATTGTATTAATTAAAGGAAAATAAGATACTTTATTCTCTAATAAAGCTCAAATAGAAATAGAATAAAAATTTGTAAGAAAGGGACAGTGTGTACATAACCAACAAAATAATTTATTCCCATCAAACAAATAAACCAAAAGAAGCAAAAGGAACATCAATGTTTTTTTTTTAAAATGAAACAAACATAATGATCATAAAACAAAGCAAAAAACGAGAAAAAATATATGAACACAATTTTTTATTTCATAGCAACAACAAAAAGTAATCGTATAAAAAATAATATTGAGAGCGTGATCAAATTGTCCCTCTCCTAATCCTAATTGACATATTGTATATAAATTATGTAACCTTTTGTAACCTTCAAAACAAAACACAACATTTTATCATTTATTTGATCGATACGATCAATATTTTTATTTTGGTTTAATGAGAAATTTCCCAGCGATATATATAATTTTTACAAATATTTTTCGATGTTTAGATTTTGAATCGAACTATTTTATTTCTGTGTTGGAGTGAATGCAGTATATTGAAAGAGAGTATTAGAATATATCAGATATATATTTGTATATACAAATTTAAAAGCGCAAATAAATTAAATTAATGACAATTTTATAATCATAAAAATTATGTTTAATTAATATAATTTCGAAAAATAACCCTGGCCATCACCTAATTCAATTCTTTATCTATTACTTTATGTAGTAAAATATAGTTGAACAATTCAAAATAAGTTTGTATGTTTTGCCATGGGATTGCATAGACTTCTTTGTAAATTACACATTTTTTGGTTAACTAAAAAAAGCTCGTTTGAAAATATCACTCAACATATGGAGGCTTTATATATTAAGATGGCTTTGCTATAACCATATAATGTGGGTGAATTTTTCATTACGAATTCAAATAGATGGTAACTTTAGAACAAGAAGTTATACATGAATGTTAAACTGGGTACAAAGCTGAATTTTTGACAATCCCAAATATACTTAGAATGGTTGTAATATTAACGGTTCGTTATATGTTCGGTGCTAACTAGAATTTAATAATACAGAAAATCCAAAGTGAGATATATGTAGATCTAAAAAGATTGTGGTTTAAATTAAGAATAAGAATAATAATAATCAGTAATAAATAATGAGAATTAGGCCAAGTACCTTGATTCTCTAAGCAATATGATAATATGTTAACGCGTCACGTTAAGTTATCGTGCTGTTTTTGCCTATTCAAATTCTATAAATATCCATCAAAAGTTAACACATGTATTTCATCTAGGATAAGACTTTTCAATATATAAATTTGGATAATTTAAAAATGATGTTTCTAATTTAATTGTTTATTTCAAATAACAGATAAATAACTGTAACAATTAATAATTTAATTATTTATATCAACGCATCATTATATTGTCGTTTGCGATAGTGCCAGTCGTGTCCAACATTCGTTTGATATCCACCTTTAAGTACACTAATTTCATTTTCACAATAAAAATAATACATGAAATTAAATATTTATGGACTTACCATTTGCAACAACACTTAGAAAAGCTAGAATTTGTAAGTGATGTGGAATCGCCGTGTTTCTTTGAGCCGTTCGCAATAATGGTTCTAATTCTTGAATTAAAAGAGACACCAAATTTTTCGGGACTTTCTATAAAAACTTATAGACATTTGTCCCGGCAAATTAAATGGATTTTGATTATCCCTTAAACGCAATCGAGTAATTCTCAGAATTTCCTCAGCTTCCTCTATTTATTATTTTTCTTTACAAATTAATTAAATTAAATAATTAAATTTATAATAATTTTTTATTTGTTTGCACCAACTAAATCACACAATTTTGACGTTTCATAATAATATTTATTTTGCTGAATAAAATATATTGATGCTAACAATAACATTATCCTGCGTTAAGTTTTGTTTATATTAACTTATCTTGCGCTCAATTTTATTTACAGAATCTGATTTTAGCGGGCCAAGATAAATGAACACATTAACTTTTTCACAGGTTAAATTTATCGCGTTATCACTTTACAATTTATCTTGATTTTTAGAGAATCAGGGTACAGGTTATAATTATGAGAGAGATTCCACAATAAGACAAGCTTACAATATTATTTGTAAAACCAAAACAATGATGATGTATATATATATATATATATATATATATATATATATATATGTATATATATATATATATATATATATATATATATATATATATATATATATATATGTATATATATATATATATATATATATATATATATATATATATATATATATATATATAGGAATTAACTTCATTATTAGACGGGATTTTAATGCAAAAAACCAATTTGGGGTTCAACACTAACTTCTCCTAAGGGAAAAGAACTATTCGCAGCGGCACAAGTAACAAACTGTGTTTTTCACTGAGGAACAAAGCCAAACAAAATAGATTTTTTCGTTACCACAGAGTTATCGGAAAGCTACATCTATTTAGAAAACCATGAAAGTCGAATATCTTTTCATTCACCGGTTATTATGACTAATAGCGATACCGTAATAGAAAAAGCGTATATCCACAACTAACAAATAATTTTAAAAAATGGTTACTTTTCTACTTTTGGAGAAATATCCAAGAAAAGTAAGGAAACTAGTGCGGGAAAATCGGAAAGCACGGAAAACTAGTCATGCCTCGCAAAGGTAAAACTATCCTAAACACTTAAACACTCATGAAAGGTGTGAAAAATTGAACAATAGGGAAGCTTGTTAATACTCTAAGTGCGACTAAGGATACGGACTACTCCCACTGGAAATCAGTAAAAAGATAAAACGGCCAAAAATACAGGTTCCTCCAATCAAAACAAACGATGAGAGATGGGCTAGAAGTGTAAAAGAAAATGCTGACATATTTGCTGTATACCTTGAAGCAACTTTCAAACTATTTTGCAGACAAACAGTTTATGAAAATGTTTCCAATATAACTAATAATAAGAAATTATTCTCAGGATATAATACCTGTAACACTGAAAGAACTAAAAACTAAAACCAACAATCTAAAATCTAAAAATGCTCCAGGGACAAACACTTGATAACTTGATAACAGGACAAATAATTAAGGAGCTACCCGATAAAGCTATTCGCAAACTCCTACATATTATTAATGCAGCTTTCAAGAAAAAATATGTACTCAGTGGAAAGTAGCGTAACTAATAATGATTCAGAAACCGGTTAAGCCGCCGAATGATAGAAAATCTTGCCGTCCAATTTCACGCGAATTTTTCCACAACAGTTTGGATTTAGAGAGTAGGATTCAACCATAGATCAAGTACATAAAATTACTGATATATAAATATTTAAAAAAAAAAAAAAAATCCGACAAATTTCTAGATGTAGCGCAGGAATTTGATAAAGTATTTCACAGGAGTTTGCTCTTCTGGCTTCAGAAACATCGACCGAAACTAAATTTTTTGCAAGAAGTCTCATTACGTACTAAATATTGCAGAAGGTTACTATAATCAGTAAAATGAACTACTTTGCATGTACATATATGTAGTAAAATGAGCCGGGAAATCGTTATGTAACCTTGGAAAACTGGCAATAAAATTATACGAGAAAAACCAATAATGATAATTCTATGCTAAATCAATTGTATAATTAAAATTAAAATTAATAAAATAATTTTTTTTCTTCTATTCGTCGACGATGGTTATAACAAAATTATAACTTATAACTTGTTGGAGCGCTTGGCTTGAATCTGGCAAACTATTTATTCTCACCCAACAAAACACTGCACTTAAACATTTGCCATATAAATATATGTTCCGCATATACTTTTAAATTAAAACGACAAACAATGTACGTTGCTTACTAGACGACGACCTGATATTTTCTCATCTGGCTTTTTTATATTGTAACAAAATAATTTTGGATATACATGTAATTGTTATATACTTAATGCTATGTACAATATAAATTGGTTATACATATATAATTGATATATACTTAATACTGGTACTATAGTGTGGATGGTATGGTGCTATACCTACACAAATATTAATCAGTTATTAATACATATAAAATACATTTTACATAATAATTATAATTGAACATTTAATGGTATGCATATATCTATATATTATAAACATAAGTAAAATACATTAAAACAATGATGAACGTGTGTGCAGTAGATTTTCATTTCGCATATTTCGTATCTCACCGTATATACTACTAATGTAAAGCTAATGATGGTTGTAGTGCGGAGCGAAGTAAAAGGCGTAGGCTGGCACCAACGGCCTCTACAAACTCACCACATAAATCGTCTAAATTAATAACATCATTCCTTCTTCTTCTTCTATTCGTGGCCGACGACGACAATGTTTCTGTTTTAGCATCGTTTAAATTTATAACATCATTCTTTCTTGACGACGATGGTTCTTTTTTTTCTGTTTTAGCCACCGATTCTATATGTATAAATTTTAAAGTGAAGATTAAAGTACATGATTATAACAAAATTATAACTTATAACTCTCCACATAAATCGTTTAAATTATTTAAATTTGTATCATTATTTTGTAATTTTTGGTAACCATTTAAATTTACTATTAAATTTTCTTTTTCTAGGCGACGACGACGATTCTATATGTATAAATGTTAAAATAAAGATAAAAATACATCATTATAAACGATGATTTTAATAAAATTATAACTTATAACTCACGTAAATCTTCTAAGTTATCATTCTGAAGGACATTGTCAAAATTACCAAAATTACTCCATGTTTTATTTTTGTTTAATTGAATTGTCAATTGTCGATTTGGTGGTTTCATCATTCTGTAATATATGATTGAATATACATGAGTCGTCTTTATTGGTACTCCATGAGCCGTCTTTCTTTAATAGTATTTCACTGTCATCTGGTGATAGCATTGAGAATGCAAGCACCGATTGAAAGTATCCATCAATTAGTAAATTTTCAAAGTCGATCGGTTCATAGTAAATCGGATAATTCCATGTTGCTTTATGTTCGTTCATTTGCAGGTAACACAAAGCATCAAAACAGTGTAAATGCGACGAACACGTTGAATGACACGGTGTTGACATTCGAGTTTGCTCTAATGGGCAATTTAATGAAAATTTAAACGTTGTTGTCGTAACTTCACTTTCCGATTTCTCATTCAGTTTCTCTTTGACTGTAATTTTCAAAAATTGTTAATTATTTATGTTATGCAAATGAGTAACTTAATAATACTTACTTAAATCTTTTGTAAAATCAGCTGCCTGTACTGCTTTATTTTTAATTTTATCGAGTAATTGTACTGATGTTAGCTTAATTACTAAATATGCCGATATCTGAAACAATTTATCTGATTCTGTACACCATCAAACCGATATACGGCTTTGAATTAATAAGAAATTAATAATTAATTAATAAGCGCCTTATCTTAATCCAATAGATCATTTGGTTTCTTTCTCTGCAGGCGTCTTATTGCATCTGTGGTGTTCAACATACTATGCACCTCCACATTCACAAGTTGAGCTATACGCTGATTATTTCTTCACAGTCGTCTCTATCTTTAGCTCGCTTAGATCACCATTCTTTAAATACCACGGAGCGTTAATAGCATTTTGTTTTGATAGGTTTCTAACAGGTCTTCACTACTCTGTCTCTAACAGATGTCTAAATTTATGAAATTAAACACAAGTCAGCTAGCGGCCACAAGGCAGCAAAAGATCGTATAACGATTATTTTTTGTAGTAATGCTTCCGGCGATCATGTTATAAGTGATTGGTAATTAACAAAGCCAAGAAGCCACGTTCGTTTAAAGGGATAAATATTGACAATCTTTCCATATATTGGAATGCCAATAAGAAAGCGTGAGTTACCGCTACATTGTTCAATGATTGGTTCCATAACTTCTTCGTGCCAGATGTGAAAAGGTATTTAATCAAAAAAGGGTTGCCTTTCAAGGTTCTTCTTATTCTTGATAATGCTCCCGGTCACCCTCAAGATTTACAAGAGGAAAATGTTGTAATAGTGTTTTAGGAGGAGTGCTCCTAATTAAAATATTCGTCCGGTCTGGACTTTCACAAATAATAAATTAAACGCACAATGATTAATTTAGTTTATAATTATATTTATTTATAAAATATATATTTTTATTTATTTATCATAATTTATTTATTAACTATAACTTATTTATTTATCACAAATTATGTATTAATTTAATTTATTTTTATTTACTTATTCACAAATAATTATTTTCATTTACTTATTACGTTCACCACTACTGCGTAAGATTATCTTGAAATCCAAAATCGTAATGTGTAATAACTGGATGCACCACATGTGCCAACCGAAAAGAGAGAGAGAGGATTCTAATATATTGCATGTACATATATGCATAATGTGTATGCATAGATGAGCAAGGGAAATTGCATGGACCGAGGGAATGCACAATCATAGAATTCGAATTGTCAATGTGTGTGTCGGTCATTACGCGCGCTAAATCATAATCCTCTAGACGAAATCCAAGTACATGTGATTTCGTTTGGTTCGTCATAAATATTGGTGAGCATGATAAATGATGTGACGAAAGATGATTGGTAAATAAGTATCACGCCATAGGGTAAGATATCGATTCTCGTGCGTAAATTATTATGCGCGTCTTTATTCGAGAGAGAAATACATCAATATGTACGTTTATATAAAATTTGGCTGTAAATAGAATATCGAATACAAGAGAAACAAAATGTTCTATATACATAGCAAGAGTATGAGTTGTATTTAAAAAGTAATTAATTGCAATGTTAACGGGTTGCCTCGTCGATAAGTGGAAATGGACAAACGCGAATTTGTAGTGATTACGATACAATTGCCAAATTAATTATATCGGTCGCTACAGTGTTTCTACCCAAAAATACAACTTCTCTCTTACAACCCCTAGACCAAGGGATAATTTCGACATTCAAGGCACTGTACATTAAAAAGTCATTTAAATATGTTTTGGATCAAATGGAAAATGAAGAATCTCTTTCGATTATTAATGCTTGGAAAAAATATACAATTTTAGATGGCATCAAGCACATAGGAATATCGTACGTTGATGTATGGCCTGCTATACTTGAAGATAAGAATTATAAACTGTCTTTAGAGAATGAGTATTCTCTAAAGAATGTGGAGAAGGCTTCGAGGATATGACAGAAGTAGATATTGCTGAAATAATGGAAGAATGAATGAAGAAATAATTACATGAAGATGACTTGAAATGAAATGGTAGGAAAAAATGCTGGAAATGAAAATGATATTGAATCTGATGTTGATGAATGTGAACCTGGTGCATTTACAACGAAGGGTCTTGCGATAGGAAGAAAATTAGGCAACTATTTTCAAGAACATGATACGAATGTTGAACGAGCTCTCAAATTACAGCGAGATATTAAGCAATTTTTATCTCAATACGAGGAGGTCTACGAAGATTTGACTAAAAATAAGCCACTGCTCATATCAGTCTTTTTTACTGTGAAATCTCACGGAACTACATTACCTATGGAAAAGGAATCCAATGAGATAGTGTGGTCTAGTGATGAAAGTGATATTGTACAAATTTCTAAAAGAAGGCGTATTATTGAAAGTGATAGTGACAGCAATTAAATTTAATTAAAATTAGGATGTTAAGTCCTATTTATAGTCATTAGGTTTAAATGAATACCTAATTTATATTTATAAAGAAGATACATATGTTATTTCTATGAAATAGATTTGTTCATATTTGTTTAATTTTGGAAATGAATTCATATTATTATATTTTATTAAATGTGTTTGCTATTCATATTTTGTATTGACTAAAAAGGCATATTTATAGTGATTTTCTTTTTTCACGGTTTTTCTATATAAAAATTAATATTTCGAGTTACACGGTTTGTGAGGAACCTATCTTCCGTACAAAGCGGGGGATAGGTGTACGTATTTCTGGAAAATATTCATCTCCCAAAGTTGATACCATGTAACAAAAACTCAGTAACTATAGTGGATCCTCAAATTGCTTCGTAGGGTTGAGTGGGAAAGAATTTAAGAACGTCCTAGTGATGAAATTATTGTTTTTTTCATAGATTTATCTGCTCGAACCTAGTATTTGTATCTTTTGCCATTTTCTTCAATTTTAGCCTTTTGATGAATGTTATACATCGATATTACGTGAATTACTTATCTATATAATCGATCTTAATACAAGAAATCGTTACAACTATAATAGGATATCGCTTTATTTTCAAGATGCTTAAAACTCTACATACGTTTTAACAATCAGCAGAAACCGCTCGTGATCCACACATTGTTAGAACATTATATAATTGATGTGTTCTCGCAACAACAAAAATATACAAAATTTATATTATGAATAATATCATAAAAAAAAATTAATTTATGTAATCGGCGACATATGATCGTGAAGATCACTTGATAAAATGGTATCGTATGTACACAAATACGATTCAAATTCATTATACCAATCGTTTTTTTTCCATAACTGCTATAACCTTGATTCGTCTTATAATACGCCGAAGCTGTCAATAAACCTGATATCTAAACAATAGTGAAATTGAGAATATCTTATAAAATTATGTACATACATTTTGTATAATATGTATGTATATATAATTGTTTACATGAGAACAATCAATCGATAAATAAGTTGAACGAACTTTTAGCAAAAAATGATAAATAAATTCTCTATTTTGATTTTTGATACGTTGAAAATTACGAAATACGTCTAATGCAAAATGAGCCGTTAATTTTCAGTCTATATAAATTAATAATACTATTTCATCTAACACTGAACTCAAAACTAAAATAATTAACAAAAAATAATCTTGTTGGTACAGAGTATATTTGATGTTATTTTTAACTTCATGAAATTATTAAAGGAACAAATCTTAACTTACATATCCAAAAAGACAACCAAGCAAAAATAATTTAAGACGAAAACAAGTTTTTCAAGTATGAATATACTATTCAAGTTCGATATGTCTGATTTAAATAATTGTTTGTTTTTTGACTAACTACGGTATGGGAATACGGGGGGGAATCACAATAACAAAATCTTGAATAGCAATAGAATTTTATATTTGTGAATTATCAATACGATTTTTGGTGAATTTATTTTATATATACAAGTATCGTTTAAGAAAGCGCGTGATATTATATAGTTTATAGAAAGAAAGTTATTTGAATGTACGATGATGCTCTTGCAATTTGGTTGACCTTTATACCGACGCCATACAATCATAATTGACATGTTTTGATTAAACGCATTTCACAAACGTGATTAAACGATAATGTCTGATAACCTTTCATGTAGTTCAATTATTACAATATTTTGTAGATTTGTACATAAAATTTAAATATGTATTGCATATACATACAAGAAAACAAGTGTTCAGCTTAAAATACAAAACCGAAAAATTTTAAATTTTCCAGATAAATAAACGAAACTAATCATTCATATAGCGGATATTGAAATACATGGTAATGTTTCAAATTAATTTGAATTTAATATGAAATTATATGTCGGGAACAACGAAATATTTTAAATTTTAATTGGTGCATTCAAATATTTACTCCTTGTGCTTGCGTAAGTTGCGAATAACACTCACACAGGAATATTCAAAATAAATTTGATATGTGCCTGACATACATTTTCGTTTGAAACACTATATTAATTTATTGTGTAATTACACAACTTTAAATACATTTTCAAAATTTAAATGATTGAAGGTTGTAAGAATTTATATGGGCTTTAGACTATCAATCAGAATTTTTTTTGTTGACCCTCAACTCTTATTTGGTGGTTATTGGTTTTCATTGTTTTTCATTACTCGACCTAGTTGTTTCAGATTATAAAATTCGGATAACCTCCTTATTGTGGAGTTAATTGATCGACGAACGAAAGTAATACTCTTTGCGAGAGTTAGGGTCAAATGGAAAACAGGAGAGTGTAGTTTAGTAATCCATAACTTCGATAAATCAACAATTTTAGCAAATATAGCTTAAAATATAAATATAAATGGTCTTATATTGTAGTCTTATCCTATATGCCTCAATCGACTAAACTAACTAATCTAAAAAAAATTTAAACTTCTGCTAATGTCTCATGAGGTCTCAACAGAATCAAACAACGACCAAATACATTTGCCTGCCGGCGATGTGGCCTTACCAAACAGAACAGCATATCAGCGTTAAGCGAAGAAACGATTTTGTTTTAATTTGTGTACATATGTAAAGAAAAAATGACAGCCAAAATAATCGTACCAATATAACGAACTAGAAAATAGTTGATACCGCTGCATTTCGCTGTCAACACCAATATTTAATCGCATACATCTGGGGATTCTAAATTGACGCAGACGTCATCGCTTGATTCTGTTTATACATATATTATGAGATATCCGACATCCGTTCTCTACTCTATTATTTAGTTAGAATATTTCGTCTGTATTCCGTTTGTACTATTTCGACATATCGCCCGCTACGTCACAAGAACTCTTATCGGCCAAGTTTCCACGTATGAGATTCTGAAATATAGAAAAAAAAATCAGACTTACTATACATAATAATCCAAACGTAATAGTAAAATTAAAAAAAAAAAATTTAACGGAAAAAACAATATCTTCTTTAAAGTAAATCGTTAAAATCCTATGTGATCAAGGGCCCACTATAACTTTCACCATAGTATAAATAGATATAGTACTACCATGGTATGTTACCCGTTGACGTGATAGATGTAGCTACTGGTATCGTTTTAAACTATATAAAATTTATTTATCCTAAATCTTGACGAATCATTTTCATGAAATAAAAAAGCAGAAATACAAACAAAAAAATAATTACGAATATGTACAATAAAGCTGCCTACCAATGTTTGTATAATCAAAGCCATCTTAATATATAAAGCCTCCATGTTGAGCGATATTTTCAAACGAGCTTTTTTTAGTTAACCAAAAAATGTGTAATTTACAAAGAAGTCTATGCAATCCCATGGCAAAACATACAAACTTATTTTGAATTGTTCAACTATTAATAGTGAGAGCTTTTAATATTTTATTATATAAAGTAATAGATAAAGAATTGAATTAGGTGATGGCCAGGGTTATTTTTCGAAACTATATTAATTAAACATAATTTTTATGATTATAAAATTGTCATTAATTTAATTTATTTGCGCTTTTAAATTTGTATATACAAATATATATCTGATATATTCTAATACTCTCTTTCAATACACTGCATTCACTCCAACACAGAAATAAAATAGTTTGATTCAAAATCTAAACATCGAAAAATATGTATAAAAATTATGATAACTACGATAAATTAAAATTTAGGAGATTAATCGGATAAACACTGGGAAATTTCTCATTAAACCAAAATAAAAACATTGATCGGATCGATGAAATAAATGATAAAATGTTGTGTTTTGTTTTGAAGGTTACAAAAGGTTACATAATTTGTATACAATATGTCAATTAGGATTAGGAGAGGGACAATTTGATCACGCTCTCAATATTATTTTTTATACGATAATTTTTTATTGTTGCTATGAAATAAAAAATTGTGTTCATATATTTTTTCTCGTTTTTTGCGTTGTTTTATGATCATTATGTTTGTTCCATTTTAAAAAAAAACATTGATGTTTTCTTCTTTTGGTTTATTTGTTTGATGGGAATAAATTATTTTGTTGGTTATGTACACAATGTCCCTTTCTTACAAATTTTTATTCTATTTCTATTTGAGCTTTATTAGAGAATAAAGTATCTTATTTTCCTTTAATTAATACAATAAAATGGAAAACCCCACGGAAAAATCCTTCAAGTCAGGTGAAAACCAATGTTTATAGTTTCAATTGATTTCAAAAAATTATAATTTTGAGTTACTTTTCATTCAAATATTTCTATAAACGAAAATCATGTCTCTCCATATAAAATGTATGAAGAGAGCGATTATTTTTGTCATTTTAGGTATCTTAATAAAAGTTCGTTTTGAACATGGAGGCTTGATTTATTAAGATGGCTTTGGTATAATACAATTTTTTGGACTTTCGATAATATTTTTTAGATGATGGTATTTAAAATTATATATTGTTCTTACTTTTATAGATAATCCCAGATGTTTGGTGGATAATCAAGTATAATAGAACCTAATCATTTAATCAATAATCATTACAATAGAAAAGTATTGGAAGAGTACATAAAGTTTTTCTGTGTGTATGTATTTACATTAAACTCAAAAGCCAAACAAAAAATTAATTTATATTCGATCCGTACATACAAATGTATTTATACTATTGAGTTACGAATATAGTTTCTCTTTCTTTTATATATGAAGATGACATAAAATTAAAATAGACCTATCAAAATTCAAAACCAACACTATTGTATGTCACTATTGTATAACAAAATAGTGTTGCTTTGATCTATACATATTATTATATTAAATATGGAGTTGTATTTTATTTTTCTAACAGTCCAATTCTGATATAAGACCTCTTACGCGGTGAGGTATTTTGTAAGAGAATATTTTTAAGAGGAAAGTCTTATTTGGTATTCTCATGTTGTTGCTCTTAAAAAACCTCTTACAATTTCTCCAAATATTTTGGAGAGCTGTCAAAAATAAATTAAAACAAATCAAGTGAGCTGTGATATCGTTGACAAATTATTAATCGTTATATTTGTAAGTATTGACTGAAAATTTCGTTTTTTTTATTAAAAATTTTTTTTCCCTTAATGTTTATATATAAATTATTTTCATCACAATTGTTGTATTTTGTACTTTTTTTTAGTCAATAGAAAATGGAGAAATTAAAATCACGATCCTTACGTACAAGCTTCGAACAGCTTGAAACCTATATTCAGTTCATGAAAGAAAACCCGCAATTTTTAGCAGGCAAAAATACGCCTGAAAATTCAAATTATGTAAATTTAAAATATGATGAGCTATCCCACAAATTAAACGCGCTAAAAGGACCAAAAAAAAATGGAAAAGAATGGAAAGCTGTAAGTTATATATATATATATATATATATATATATATATATATATACCGGGTGTTTTTTTTAAACTGAGACGATCAAATATCTCGAAAAATAGCCACTCTACGGAAAAAATGTCCATAATCAAAATTTAATCATACCGCGGGGGAAATACATTAGTGCAAAAAAAAAAGTCCCCTCACCCCCGCTTTGTAGGTGGGGCGGGGGTAACTTTTAAACTAAGATAGGAAGCCATATTTTTTATTGCAGATACGGATTCTACGACTAAAAGTACGTATGATTTGAATAAAATATTTTGTTCGGTTCATGATAGATGGCGTTGCAATCGACGAAATTCAATTTTTTCAATTTCTCCTTCTTAGAACACACGCATTCGATTCTGCAATACGTTTGAAATAAAAAACATCACGTTTTCATTGGAAATACTCGAAATTCGTCATCAAAACAATTTATTCAGTTTTGTAAATCTAAATAAGTGTTCAAAATTAATTTCAAGTTTTATTATTAAATTTCAAAAATACAAAATTCAGGCCATCATTTTGAACACTTATTTTAGATTTACAAAACTGAATAAATTGTTTTGATGACGAATTTCGAGTATTTCCAATGAAAACGTGATGTTTTTTATTTCAAACGTATTGCAGAATCGAATGCGTGTGTTCTAAGAAGGAGAAATTGAAAAATTGAATTTCGTCGATTGCAACGCCATCTATCATGAACCGAACAAAATATTTTATTCAAATCATACGTACTTTTAGTCGTAGAATCCGTATCTGCAATAAAAAATATGGCTTCCTATCTTAGTTTAAAAGTTACCCCCGCCCCACCTACAAAGCGGGGGTGGGGGGACCTTTTTTTTGCACTAATGTATTTCCCCCGCGGTATAATTAAATTTTGATTATGGACATTTTTTCCGTAGAGTGGCTATTTTTCGAGATATTTGATCGTCTCAGTTTAAAAAAAACACCCGGTATATGTATATATTATGCTATAAATTTAAATTTATTTATTTTTAATTTTAGACTTTGACGCATTGGAAACACCAGTTAAAGTCGAGAGCTCGAAAGATATTGATTGATAATACCATTACGGGTGGTGACGAAAGCTCAACTTCAAAACTGTCATCATTTGAAGAAAGGGCACTGAATGTATTTGGCATCATTACAGTTAGAGGGGACGATAGCCTACCTGTAATGGGATTTACAGTAAGTTAAATCATACATAATTTAAATATAAAGATTAATTTTTTATTAAAACACTAATAATGAAAAAATCTTTTGTTTTCAACAATGTTTGTTAATTTGTACATTAGTGGTTTATTATTGTGACTCAAAAGAACTTAGGTATATATAATTATAACTTTATAGGATTCTAACATTGAATCAGTTGATGTAAATACGACGCTGGAAGAGCAAGTGGTCGAGGGGGTCAATTTGCCAGTATCCACTAACCCAAAGAGAAAAAGGACGTACTCTTCGGTGTCGGGAGAGTTAATTGACTGTGTTGCCAAACTCACACGTTTGGCAGAAGACCGTGCTATACAGGAACAACAATTGGCAGAGACACGGATGAAAAATGAAAAGGAAATGGCAGAAACGAGACTGGCCATAGAAAAGCAAAATGCGGATGCTTTAACAAGAATGGCTGAAGCGATGTTTGTTTTGGCTCAGCGCGATAGGCAATAATAAAACCCGATTTTCTGTTATTTTTTTATATTTTGAATAAAAAGTTTTAATACCAATTACAAAAATCTGTATTTTTTGTTAATTTGTTTTAAATCACAACGTTTGTGCATACTCGTTTCTTATACGCCGACCTTCTGCTAAATAGTTGCTATCCAATCCATTTGGATTCATTTCGCCTTCGTCGTATTCCACATCTTCGTCCATCTCAACATTATACCCAATATCTATGAGCATATTATGTAAAATTATACACGCATAAATAATCAAACCAGCCTTTTCAGGGCTATAATGTAAAGTGCGAGATTTATGCATACACCTAAATCTACTTTTCACAACACCAAAGGCTCGTTCAACCGTATTTCTGGCTTTGATGTGTAGTTTATTAAACTTTTCCTCGCATTGAGCTGGTTGGGAATATGGTGTTAACAGCCATGGTTCTAAAGGATAACCGCTATCTCCAATTAACCAATTGTATCTGCGGCTATCGTGTTGTTGCATCAAATTAATCCGAGCTGGAGTTGTTGACCATATTGCGGAATCATGCACACTACCGCGAAACTTGGCATTGACCGATATACATTTCAGGTTTGCATCAACGATTTATCAAAAAATTTTAAAAACATCAATAAATTAAAAGGTATAACCTTATATCTGAGTAAATGTTTATATTATTACTTACCGCTTCTACGTTTATGCTGTGGTAGCCTTTTCGATTCATATACAAACGAGCTCGTCGATCAGGATCATATATTGATGGTGCTGTGATACCTACATGTGTACAGTCGATAGCACCAATAACTCCTTTAATTGCAAATTTAGTGTAAAAACTGGAACAGGGATTTGATTAAAAAAGAATATAATTTTGAATAATTCTATAAGTATACATACCCTTCCTTTATCAAATTTTTAGCATCTTGATCGATACAAAATTGTATTCGCTGGGTTAATTTTGTTGTTATCAGCTTACACACACATGCGATGTTCCTTGATACAGTTGGTTGACTCATCGGAATTAAATAGTTGGATGCAATACTTTTTTGGTATGAACCATGACCCATAAAATGAAGTGTAGATAATACCTAAGCAATTACATATTTAAAATTGTGTAAAAAAAAGTAAGTTTAAATTTTTATACCTTTAACCTAAATTAGCGATACGTACTCTAAATGCAAACGGAATGGTTGAATTTTCATTAAAATAATGTGGTTCCATTAATAATTCTTCAATTAATTGTTGAACTAATAATTTTGGGAGTCGAAAAAATTGACGGAAAATGGTATCGTCGACCTCAAATGGATTTGAAGAATCTCTGAGATATTGTAAATGTTCGCTCCTTTTTGATCTACAAAAAAATAAATATTTGTTTAACAAACATTATAATAAAGACAGTCTTTAAGAATTACCTCTTCTATCTATAATATTATCCATTTGACTTTAAAAATGTATTTTAAATTTAAAAAATTAATTAGTTTTTATAAAATATTTAAAGAAAAATTCAGGAGAACACGAAATGATGCGAAATATATCACTACACGAAAATAAATGATGCGAAATGTCAAAATACTCAAATTATCTTATGTAAGACCACCATTTTTGTAGGTCTTATCGTAAGTGGTTTTTTAAAGATAAATTTTTGTTGTGAGTATACGTAGAATACGAATTAAGAGGTTTTTGCCTTCACTGTGAGAAAAGTCTTAACTGTTAGCATTATTACCTCTGTGAGTGTGTGTCAGAATTGGGCTGTAAATTTCGATATTTTGAATTTTCTTTTGAAAGTAAAACTTGCAATTTTAGGTTCAAATATAATTTTTGTGTTTTAAAGTGTAGATGTTCATTAAATTTGTTACTAGTTAAAATGGTGTGTTCATACAAAGATTGTTTAAATAAAAATGATACAAATTCTGTAAAATCGTTTTTTAAAGTCCCTCAAGACAACCGCCTAACAGTGTGGTTCAGACACGGATGTATGTATGATAAATTTCGACAATAAGCTAAAAATAACTTTTCTGCAAAGAATACTTTTACGGAAACGATTTTAAAATTAGTGGATTTCCCAAAATTTAAAAAATAACGGCCACTCCCAAACCATTTAACAACCGCGTGTGCAAATGCGATGAGAAAATTACTGATTCCTTTTGTAAATTAACTTCAAATCCAATTAATAAACCAGAGTATAGAAAACACGTTTTGCCAAAAATTTAAAAAATTATAATATTACAATTACAAATCTACAATAACTCCTGAATCACCACCATTAAAATATGAAAATGTGCCTCCAAAGACCTACATTAAAAATGATTCGATTAAACTTGTATCATTTGATAATCTAATATCACCATCACAATTTCCAAGCCCACATCACCCAAAAAGAACTGAAATAAATAATGAAAACGAAGAACCATTAAAAAAAATTCCAAGGTTTATTTTGAATACCCCACCAAGAAGAATCAAATCTGTTGAAAATGTGGTGAAAGACGACATAGAGAATCAACTAGAATCTAGTTACTAGATGATCGGCCAGAGGTCAAGACATTTGTTCTCTCTCAAATTTTTCATCAGAAAAAAGCCACTTGGAAGCAAAATGAGCAAAAACTAGCTTTAGAGTTTTACTTTAAATATCCAGCATTTTATAAATATTTATTAAAGAAGGGCTTTAATTTACCTGGTAAGAGTGTTTAGTTTTAGCTTATTTTAATTGATTTGTTTATGTTGTGTGGTGAATAGATATTAAAATTCTATACCTATAGTAAGTTAAGTTTTGGTGAAAGGCAACTATGGGATACTCGTCTGTGATAGCTACTACATATTACATCATGAGTAAGAAAGTCAAATGTGGAAATCTCACAAACACCCAATAGGCACTTTCTAGCGAATTATGGGTATACAATTATAATACTATGGTCAACCGAAACTTTTCTCTAAATGTTAACGATTCATTTGTTATTTACGAATCGATAATAAAATATAATTGAGAAACACCCTTTAAGGAAAATAATAATAGATTTTTGTAACACACCTTTATAATTCCAAATTCCGTCAGTTTTCGCTTCGAGCGGAACATAAAGGTCAATTCTGCCGAATAATTATATCCCCGTGGATTCCCGTTGTATCTACCTCAAAATATCTTATAAATTAAGGGACGAGGGGTTTTATTTTGCTAGGGTTTAAATTATCTTTTCAATGATGTCGCTGATAAGCGATTTTAAATGGTTTATCACTCGAAGCTTTTTCACAATTTAAGTAAAGGTAACCTCAGTGATGTAAAATATTGTAGCGACCATCTAGTCGCTACATAAATAATTATTCAGATATTTCGTTCCACTTGTACACAGTTGTACAACAATATACATATATTTGCGTTGCCATTCGAAACAAAATTTGAAAGACGAGTTTCAAACAATATAATAACACTACTAAAAAATAAATGTGATGCGATGTGTAATTTAGAAAATAAATGTACTATTTTAATGGATGAAATGTCAATTAAAAGGGAATTAGAATACAACTAGAAGTCGTTGTTCAAAAACTTTTAACAACCGGTCTCAAAATTATCGGAATTACTTATGATCAAGGCAGTGGCAATCGAAAGCATATTCACTACTAGGGGTGACGAAGCACCAGCCGTGGGCAATGTTTCATAATACTAAAATAATTTGTTTTTATGATATTCCTCATATTTTCAAAAGTATAAGAAATCGTTTGTATTCCGCTAACATAGCAACAAATGATGACGAAACAGTTATATCGTGGCAAGTAATACAAAAACATTTCGCAATGGAACATGGCACAGTGAGAGTCGAGCATGGTCTTAACCGAAAACATGTGTATCCAGATATATTTAAGAAACTAAAAGTTAAACTTGCCACTCAACTGTTTAGTGCAAACGTTGCCTCAGCGATTTATGCTGCAGTAGCACTTAATTGTTTTGATGGTATCTATACTATCTTATTTGTTAAATCACATAATAGTTTTTTAAAGATGGAAAGTAAACTGGAAGGAATTTTCGATATAGAATATTTACAATTTTGTTTGAAAATGTTATGTAGTTTATAGTAAAATCAAAGAAGATATAAGATAGTATATCTTCTTTGGTAAAATCATATTAACTTACAAAATTTTGCGAAAATAATGTGAACAGAGCAATTTTAAAGTATTTGAGAAAGTCCAAGTAATAATGTTTTTACCAAGCGTTAAGGCAATAGCCAATTTATTTTGAATTTTTACAACTGTGTTTTTTGAATTTTTACAACTGTGTCAAATTTACCAAGCGTATACGAAAAAATCATCTCGGATGGATTTTCTGTTACTTTTTTGTGTCTTATTATACTTTTTGATGATTGAAAATAAACAAGTTCTTTTTTGTTTTTTTATTTATTAATGTATTAATTTCTTTTTAGTGAAATATAAATTATTTTTATGTAGTTTTTATTAATATCAATTTGGACTACAAGTAATCATCTTCAGTTACCGATTAAATTGATTACTTGTAAACGAAATCAATGTAGATAAAAACTACAAAAAAACTAATTTCAATTTCACTAAATAATTGGAAATTAATAAATTAAAACTAAAGTAAAAAAACATTATTTTATTTTAATATCAATCTACAGGTTAATAAAACACATATGTATTTCCAACTTCAAAAATATTGAGAATCGTTCGTTTTTTAATTGACAATGGTTTTTAAAGTTTATTTTAAAAAGCTAGTTTTGTCTAAATGTTCTTTTTAATTTAATGTAGATGAAAATAAAGAAACTGTCACGCCTAAAGCTAGTTTACAGCAAACAGCGCTGCATACAGCGGCATTTATTAGCAAAATGAATTTATTTGATAATTTAAATTCGAAAAATAAATATTCTGGTAATCCAAATAAATCTGCTTACGCAGGAGCAAATTTAGTATTTAAAAATTTAGATTCTTCAATTTCCTGGATTGAAGGGTGGAAGCACCAAGGGTTTATGAAACGTGCGTTTTGTTTTGATGGACTTATACAATCAATTAATGGGATTAAACTTTTATGGGATAGTGTGAAGAAAGATCAAGAGTACATAATCACTTCTCATATTAACCAAGATGCGTTAGAAAATCTTTTCTCGGTAGTTAGGGCTGGCAAAGGTAAGCAATAGTATTACAAAAATAGTAGATATTTTAAGTTATCATTTAAAAAAAGAGGGGTTCATATAAACTAAAGTAAATATTTTATTAATATAGGCTCCTACGAAAAGAATCCATCAACCTCAAGATTCATTAAAATTTTAAAAGAAATTAGCTTTCAACAGACTGTACCATCAATGTTTTCCGAATATGAAAACTCTATCAGAAAATCTAATTGATTTAAACGATCGGCCAACAAACGACATTATTGCTGCAGAACAACAATTACGAAAATGTTCATTAGTTTATTTAACTGGATTTTTTAGTTCAAAAATAAAAAAACAATATCTGCTAGATCTGTTCCAATTTTGCAAATGATGTAAAATGATGAAAATGATGTACTCATTAAACAGAATGCTTACATCACTGAGAACACAACGTCTGCTACATATGGTAATTTAACCGTATCTTCAAGAGATTTCGAAATATTTATTGAAAATATTTTAGATGTGTTTGAAAAAAAATATAACGGTTATCGGTTATAAAGAAAATGTTCTTAATAAACTTTTTATCAAAATCAGTGAACGTCAATTTCGACATAGGTTATGTGAAGTACGTTCGATGCGCATAATCAAATACGTGCTTTTAGTATTTATCCGATTAAGTCTTAAACAGTCGAATGACGAACCACCAAAAAGGCACAAACATAAAATTTCAGAAATTAGAGGGAATAAAACCAGATTAAAATTCCATACTTGATCAAGTTTGTTTTTATTTTTTAAACTGCTAGAGCATTTGAAATAAAGTTTTATAAAAAAATGATTATAAAAAATGTTTTTTCTGTAATTGCAGCTCTATATAATTATTTCTTAGCAGATTTTCTTTCAATTTTCAATAGATCAACAATCAAACATAGTAAATAATGACCTGAAACATTCAATATTCCAAATAGAATCATATAATCAAAATACGAAAGAACAATGGCCGAGTGAATAACAAAAACAAAAACTTACCTTTCTCAACTTCTTTTTGTTTCTCAATAAGTAATTTACATTGTCAAAATTCGATGTAAATATTTATCTAATATTGTTTAGTCTATAATTTAATAAACTGCGCTAAAACGTTATCCATAAATAATAAATATGGTGTTAAATTGAACTGAAGTAGCTATTCAATTAATTATTTTTCGACCAAAAATTATGAATTTTTGTTTTATATTTTCATAGTGTAAGGCGATGACCTTCAATATTATTTTCAAGCAGATTTATTTGGATTACCAGAATATTTATTTTTCGAATTTAAATTATCAAATAAATTCATTTTGCTGATAAATGCCGCTGTATGCTGTTTGCTGTAAACTAGCTTTAGGCGTGACAGTTTCTTTATTTTCATCTACATTAAAATTAAAAAGAACATTTAGACAAAAATAGCTTTTTAAAATAAACTTTAAAAACCATTGTCAATTAAAAATCGAACGATTCTCAATTTTTTTGAAGTTGGAAATACATGTGTGTTTTATTAACCTGTAGATTGATATTAAAATAAAATAATGTTTTTTTACTTTAGTTTTAATTTATTAATTTCCAATTATTTAGTGAAATTGAAATTACTTTTTTGTAGTTTTTATTTAAATTGATTTCGTTTACAAGTAATCAATTTATTCGATAACTGAAGATGATTACTTGTAGGCTTAAATTGATATTAATAAAAACTACATAAAAATAATTTATATTTCACTAAAAAGAAATTAATAAATTAATAATAAAACAAAAAAAACTTGTTTCATTTTTACAACTTGTTTACTTTTAACTTACAGTTGTATTAAAAAAAAATTTGTTTAAACAAATTTTAGAAGTATTTTTAATTTTTACTTAGGTATAGAATTTTAATATCTATTCACAACACAACATAAACAAATCAAACCCCTTCTTTAATAAATATTTATAAAATGCAGGAGTTTTTAAAGTAAAACTCTAAAGCTAGTTTTTGCTCATTTTGCTTCCAAGTGGCTTTTTTCTGATGAAAAATTTGAGAGAGAACAAATGTCTTGACCTCTGGCCGATCATCTGGTTGATTCTCTATGTAGTCTTTCACCACGTTTTCAGAATATTTGATTCTTATTGGTGGGGTTTTCAAAATAAACCTTGGAATTTTTTTTAATGGTTCTTCGTTTTCATTTTTTATTTCAGCTCTTTTTGGGTGATGTGAGCTTGGAAATTGTGATGGTGATGTTAACAAATGATATAGGTTTAATCGAATAATTTTTAATGTATTTCTTTGGAAACACATTTTCATATTTTAATACTAATGGTGGTGATTCAGGAGTTATTTTAGATTTGTAATTATGTAGATTTGTAATTGTAATATTATTATTTTTTAAATTTTTGGAAAAAAATGGCGAAACGTGTTTTCTAGACTATGGTTTATTAATTGGATTTTAAGTTAATTTACAAAAGGAATCAGTAATTTTCTCATGGCATTTGCACTCGCGGTTGTTAAATGGTGTTAAATGGTATAATAATGAATAACACCGTTTGAGAATGGCTGCTATTTTTAAAATTTTGCGAAATTCATTTTAAAATCTTTTTCGTAAAAGTGATCTTGGCAGAAAAAAATATTTTTAGCTTCTTGTCGAAATTTATCATACATACATCAATGTCTTAACCACACTGTTCGGCGGTTGTCTTGAGGCACTTTAAAAAACGATTTTACAGAATTTGTATCATTTTTATTTAAACAATCTTTGTATGAACACACCATTTTAACTAGTAACAAATTTAATGAACATCTACACTTTAAAATACAAAAATTATATTTGAACCTAAAATTGCAAGTTTTACTTTCAAATTCAAAATATCGAAATTTACAAAAATAAAATACAACTACATATTTAATATAATAATATGTATATATCAAAGCAACACTATTTTATTATACAATAGTATTTACAATAGTAATATACAATAGTCTTGGTTTTGAATTTTGATAGATCTGTTTTAATTTTATGTCATCTTCATATATAAAAGAAAGAGAAATTATATTCGTAACTCAATAGTATAAATACATTTGTATGCACGTACGGATCGACTATAAATTAATATTTTGTTTGACTTTTGATTTTAATGTAAATATATCCACACAGAAAAACTTTATGTACTCTTCCAATACTTTTCTATTGTAATGATTATTGATTAAATGATGAGGTTCTATTATACTTGATTATCCACAAAACAGCTGGGATTATCCTAGTTAAAGTAAGAACAATATATTGTATACTAACAATATATAATTTTAAAAACCATCATCTAAAAAATATTATCGAAAGTCCAAAAAATTGCATAGACAAATATTGGTAGGCGGCTTTATTGTACCAAAGCCATCTTAATAAATCTATATATATATATTAAGTATATATTAAGATGGCTTTGATTGTACATACATATTCGTAATTATTTTTTTGTTTGTATTTGTGCTTTTTTATTTTATGAAAATGTATCGTGAACATTTAGGATAAATTTATAACTTTTGGGCGACTATAAATATAAAAATATTTTATATATTTTAAAACGATACCAGTAGCTACATTTATCACGTCAATGGGTATCATACCATGGTAGTACTATATCTATTTAAAATATTTGTAAGAATTTTTCGAAAAGGATGATTCACACTAAAAGTATTTTTAAAAATTGGTTAAATTGGACCAATCAATCATATGTCTGCTTGATTTATACCGAAGTTTTGGCCAAATCTTTGAGGGTAGTACTTATTATTTCAAAATGAGGAAAAAATTGAAAATTTTGACCCACCCCACATGGACACTGTGGTAAAGTCAATTCCTATACAAAATGTTTCCTTTAGGAAGGACTATTCGACCTATACAGCAGAATCTTGTCTAAATCTTGACCAGTACCCTAAAATTATCTCCTGTCCAAGTACGAAACTGCATTAGAAATTTCTTAGCGTCGTTGGTGAAGATTTTTAAGAATTTATATTTTGCTACATTGAACAAGTTAGTGAACAAAATAATTTTTTGATATTCTTATTTAATCTACATAAAAAATTGAGTACAACTTTTTGTTTTAAAAATCGTAATTTTTGCCAAAAATTATTAAAAAAAATATTAGCAATATCTTGACACTCATAATAAACATTTTGTGAGCCATTGATATTTAAATTTTATCAAAATAATTGGGAATTTAAATATTCGCGATTTTAGTGACTAAAATTTTGTGTCGAAATTTTTTTGCAAATTACAAATATTTATAAATAATTATTGAAAAATTTGCAAATTTAATTTAATTCAATTAAGAACCTTGTCTTGTATAAGTGCCGGACAATTTTTCCCGTGTTTTACTAATAATAAAACAGTGTTTAAAGGCAATTATTGGCCCCTTACTGCGTCAACAATCTGGCTCCAACGATTTCGATCCTGGGCTTGGTCTTCATACTGTCCTAGACAATATGCTGCACATTTCGTTCCGGATCAGCACGCAGAATGTGACCGAGCCAGCGTACTCGCTGAGATCTTATTTCATGCACAATATCGGGGATCTTCATCTCGATATTGAACAGAGCTCGGTATGTGCCTTCTATATCGCGTTTTGGGCTGTAAATCACACGCATGACTCTTCTCTCATATGTATGGAGCCATCTGTCGTACTCATCCGTTAGCGCTCAACTTTCACATCCAAACATAACAACGGGCCTGATCAACGCTTTGTAAAGCTTCAGCTTCACGGCACTTGATAGGTGTTTTGATTTTAGCAGTGGACTTAGAGGATACAAAGCACTTTAAAATCCTCACAGAC
This sequence comes from Tipula unca, assembly GCA_951394425.1. NCBI lineage: Eukaryota > Metazoa > Arthropoda > Insecta > Diptera > Tipulidae > Tipula > Tipula unca. The sequence goes on from OX596380.1 coordinate 104,438,212, forward strand.
ACTACTATCTTGAATATTAAGAGAGCCCAAACATTTGAACCTTTTCACTCCTTCAAACGTGTAGTGGCCACTACTAAAATCTGGTGTGCCATTGTCCCTGTAACCAGAGATCATGTATTTCGTTTTTAAATCATTGAACTGGAGTCCAACAGAAGCTGGAAACTCTCCAAGCGGATCAAGTATTCCGTTCACTCCGTTGCTATTCAGTCCAATCACGCATATGTCATATGCATAAGCAAGCACCTGATGTGGACTGGCGATATAAGATGTTGCGCTGAGGTGTTTCAGTTTTACGAAAGATGTACTCCAACATGAGATTAACGAGCATTGGGGACAGAGTATCTGCCTGCCGAACACCCGAGATAACTGCAAAAATTCTTGATAGCGTGTTCTCAACTTTAACACAGCATTGAAACTGCGTCACTGTCATCCTGCACCAATTTTGTTGGTAGTCCTAGGTAGACCAGGGCAGACCACAAACTCTCTCGATGGATCGATTCATAGGCCTACCGGAAATTCAGGAACTTTGATGCACGGGGATGGAAGTTTCATAATATTTAGATAGAATCCGCAGCGAAAAGACCTGATCAGTGACTTGTAGCAGCTCAAATATTCGACTCACCGATATTCGATATTGCCACAACAAAACAATTAGTGAAATTCAAATATAAATCAACTTATTTGAATTGAGCGTTCACTAACCCCATCTATCCAACTATCACTCTCCAATAGCCGAACCACTACTATAAAACATTTATAGTAAAGCATGCCGCCATCCAACCAACATCACCACGAACTAACAAAGTTCGGTGATGCAAATTCACATGCACTTAACACAAGTGCAATGTTGACCGCCGCCGGCGCATATGTTCTCTCTCCGAAATACAACACGTATTTCGGAAGACGAAGGCGACGTCAACACGTCTTTAATACAACAAGTTCGCCATTACAATTTGGTTACGCGTCGCGAATTTTTATATACAAAATACAACACGTATACATATTTTTGTATATTATATACATATACATATTAATAAAATAAAATTTAAATAAATAAATTATTGTGTGTGTGTATTTATTTCATTTGAGAAGTCCGGACCGGACGAGAATTTTAAATTAGGAGCAACCTCCTAAAGACTGATCGATTCGGACGAAATCATCATTGATAGTCACTAACCAAGCCCTCCGCTGGAGGGGTGGTTCTATCCAATATAATGTAGGACAGTAACTTGTATGGAGTGCAAAGGAGGGCTATACCGCGATAATTCTCACACTTCAAACGGTCTCCCTTCTTGAATATGGGGCATATCGCAGCCACTTTCCATTCGTCAGGCATTTCTTCGGTTCGCCATACTAATCGAATAAGGTCGAAAAGACAGTTCCACAAAGCATCCCCTCCGAATATCAAAAGCTCCGATTTAATACAGTCCACTCCAGGTGAGCGGTTTCGTTTTAGTCTCTGCTTAGCCTTAGTGAATTCCTCATGAGATGGATCCTCAATGCAAATTTCCGCAGTTGTTATTTGAGGTGACTCAACTACAGCCTATGTTGAACACCAAGCAGGTCGGAAAAGTGTACATTCCATGTGTCGAGTACTGCGCCGATGTTGACACAGAGGTTTTCATCCCGGTCCCGAATGGCAGTTGACGCAGGCTTGAAAGTGTTTTACTATGTGAGTGTATAAAAATGTTGACTAAAATTTGGTATCGAGTTGAGAATATATTTTTATTTTATTATTATTTATTATATTAACTATAGTGAATAGACAAAATATTTCAAAGCATAGTAAAACGCATAAAAAATTATCTTGCAGTTATAGATAACGATTTTTCGTCTATATTATTTCGTCTATGTTTAAAACCGCCGTCCTAATCTCAGTCGATTTGAGCAAACAGCCGACCTTTATAAGCTTGGTCATACGATTTTCTTTTCGATTTTAATTTACTTTGAGAAGTTGGCAAACGTGCCACATTTATTTATATTGCGGTAATTCCAACGGTCACAAAATTATCAAAGCGGGCATTACGGTTGCGAGCAGCCTCCTTAACTTAATTGCAAAGTGAAAATGGCCGTCCTTTTATAAAATTTACAATTCTATATATAGACGAATGAAATTTGTTCAAAATCCAAAAATGTTTACACGAGTAATTGAAAATATCATTTTTTGTTCGAAGAAACCAATAAATCTTTTACCTGAAGTTAGTGGTTTCAACATATCTATCAAATTTGGTATAATAAATGGTTTTTCAAATTTTCCTCGGAAAATTCTAGGAAGCTAACACCAAAATGACATATATTGGACAACCAAATTTGGTATGACCTTACAATTAAGTGTGTCGACATTGAGTTGACTTTCGAAGAAAAACATTTGACAATATTGATCGACACTGAATGTAAACTGTTCTAATATGTACTTACATATATGCCAAAGTTATATATTCTATAGAAAACACTTGTCCAAATATTTTAAATTTTGGCAAATTTTAGTACGTCTCTAGACAATGACGCACGAGACAGTTGGATCAACAAGATCGAATAGTAAATAGATATTTTAATGTAAATATAGAACTCTTTGTGTAGTGGCTGAATAACAAAATGCAGCGATGCTAATGAAGTGTTTGCTTATTTGAATTAGCTCAGCTGAATTGTATAATTATAATAAAAATTTAAGTTAGCAACTCAAAAATATTGTTTCGGTACAAATATTTCGACCACGTAGACATCTTATGTTCGTATATAAATTGAACTACATTTTAGTAATTAGTATCATAACTTTGCAGTTGCTTGTCTAACTGATATTACCATAAAAATAATCATTTCAATATGAAAGTTCAAATATTAACTATTTTCTTCATTGTGCTTGTTGCCCAGGTATTGTAAACTATAACCAAAACTTCGAAAAAATTGTTATCACATTATCAAAAAATAAATTTACAATTTCAGTCACATGCTGCACATTTAGGCCTACTTCCTTCATTAGGTAGCGATGCTATACCTCCTAGTATACCTGCTAGAGTATTGGTATACGATACTAGTGATCCTGGTGTTCTAGAAGATATGCTAGAAGGTGTAATAAATGTACTCAGTGATCTTATAGGACCTGTAATTAAAACAGTTCCACAGTTATTAGACGCAGGATTAAGTCCAACTGGGCCTATTATCCAAGTCTTTCCAAATGGAACTCAGGTTGTTGTGACACCAGTTCTAAATGCCGTAGATAAAGTTGCAGGATATGCTGTTAACATTGTCCCCGCTGAAGTTGCAGCTAATGTAGATAGAGCAAATTCTAAAGTCATTGCATTAGCAAATGGTGCCTCCGCTGTAGAAACAACTCTCTATAATGCTGAAGGTATTGCGTTTCAGTTTATTACCGCTACCAATTATGAAATGTTTCCTTTAATTCCCTATCACACGCATATTGTAACTTAACCCTTTAATAAAATATCTTAATCCGCTTAATAGTAATCAAAAACATGTTTTTTAAGCAGCGTACATAACATCGGGAGAATTTACCATAGTATAATTCCCGGTCTCTCGATCAATCAAATCGCTTAAAATGATATAAGCCCCTCCTACTTTTGCCATACTCGAGTTAAAAAAATTCTATCTTTGAGCAAAATGGGCCGCAGGGTTACCAACTAAAACATAATTATTTTTTAAATTATGGGAAATTTTTTGAATATTGACAAAAAAGCAAACTGTAATACGCAGTGTAACATAAATGTACTGCATGTTATAGTTTGCTCTTTTTGAATTTTGACGTCTTATTTGATTTGATTTTGCTATTCCGTGTCACCGATAATTTTTGTGTACATATGTATATTGTTTTAATTATATTTCGTGTAGATATTTAAGTTTATTATAAAATTATGTAATATTATAATAAAATTAGATTTTTATATAATATAATTAATACATAATGTCAATTAAAATAAATGATTTTTAGTAGGTATTGTGAATTTGTGAATATTCGAAATAAACCGTAGCAGAGATAATAATCCGTCATGGAGATGAGAATCGTTTTGTATGACCGTATACCGATCTACTAGAAATCCCTTGTCGTCATTTGATTAAAATTAATTATTAATGTTGATTCTTTGTCAGTAAAAAGTACAACATAGTTCCAAAATGTTCTCCGTTTAATTTGGAATTGTGTTTTGTTGTTGTGTAGTAAATCAGTGAATCAGTCCCAATACGGCCATATCAATATTTTAATCCATTTCGATAAATTTATTTGTTATTTAAAATGGCCGCTAGAACTAATAAATTAAGAAACCTAAAATAAGACATGTTATCTCAAAACGCACAATAATAAACAATTTGGTATTGACACAGCCAATCTCAAATTGATAATGAAAAATTTAGCAAATCTAACAAAATGGGCTAAATTTTGAGCGAAAACATCAGCGTCTAACTTCAACTCAATACTATGGTAAATTCTCTCGATGTTATGTACGCTGCTTAAATTACATTTTATTCTGATACATTATACTATGTGGCAAAACTGCAAATGTTGTTGCCATTATATAGCCATCGTAACCGGAAATGGTGTCTTCGCCCTAATAAATAAAATAGGTGCATCGAGAAACCCTCAATATATTTATAATTTAGGACCAGAACTTGGTACATGATGACATCATGGTCAAAATAAAAAATGTATTTTACAATTAATTGGTAACCTGTGACACTTAGCATCCTGTATGGTAAAGTATACGCGTGTGATAGTCCTGCTTTTTTGATTTTAAGAATATTAAAATATATTGAACTTATGAAATTATAATAAATATCCAAACAATGAATATCTGTAAGAAGAATAGGTTTGGCCTCCCAAAAACACGAAATAGAAAAAACAGAAGATCCTATACAGATTATTTTAATCACATGGGAAATAAAATTCTTGTGGAGAGCGATTACAAAGCAATAATTTGTAAAGAGAATTATAACAATGCCAATGGAAAAACAACTCTATGAAGCTACTGGCCTATCACTGAGTCAACAATCTGGCTCCACCGGTTTCAATCTTGAGCTAGGTTTTCATACTGTCCTAAACAATCTGAAGAAGCCAGCCTATAACAACCTTTGCTCCCACCATATGATCGTTCTTCTTTCAGAGATCGCTTCAAAATTCGAACCGGTTCGGCAAGGAGAACGTGACTGAGCCAGCGTACTCGCTGATCATATGTGATGTACAATATCGGAAAACTTCACCAGTACCTCGATTTTGTTGCCTTTTTGAGACTATGAGACTAGGAGAGTAAAAATTACCGGAAAATAGTAATATTAGTGAGTATGTCTGTATTTGTTCGCAGGCGCTGTTCAATTTGTTTGTATTTTATTTTGACAAAAATTCAGAAGCTTTCGGATGCAAAAATATCACAATAGGATAATAAGTAAACATAATAATTTATGTACTATACTATTGATAAACGTCAATTCTCCGTCGCAGTGACAGGAGAAAACAGAGTGTAAGCTCCAAAAATGTTTGTATTATTTTTGTTTTTTATACCGATTTATACCGATCCGATAATTTTTGATGCTTATTGTACACTCGCAAAACAAATACACATACAAAAAATGCCAACACACAATAACAATATTTAATACTCTACACAGTGTACGTATACAAAATATTTGGCAGTCTCATAGTCTCAAAAAGGCACCAAAATCGAGGTACAGGTCTCTGATTATCGTTTTGTAGATTTTCTTATAATATCCCAACCCTTACTGTTATCGTGAGTGATAAGAGAGCCGAATATTTGAACCTCCGAACTCCCTCAAACGTATAGTAATAAAATGCAATGGTGTATTTTGTTTTGGACTGATTGATCTGGAGTCCAACAGAAGCTGAAAACTCTAGTGGAGGGTCAATTATTTCCTTCACTCCGCTGCTATTTATAGTAATTTCTTAATGGTGGGGGCCGGTAATTTCTTAAAATAAAATTCATTGCTTAGTTGTTGCCCTTTCAGAACCTCAGCGTTTTTTCATTATCGTTTCTTTCTTCTACAAATTTCCATCGCTGCCATGCTAGCAAGTGCAGCCTTGTTTTTCTTTGCGATTTTGATACGTTGTTGTAGTTTACTATCGCCATATAACTCATCTTTCTTAGATGGGAAAGATTCACTATACCGGAGGTCTGATGAGCAACACTGATAACCGAAAGGTTTTGTACCTCCCAGACAGAGTTCACACGGTTAAACTGGTAAAAAGCTTCCACAATGCTATCTCTGGTAAGATCCTGATGTCGGTTTTTTTACCATTCTTTATTAGACAGAGAGACACAAGATGCGAGCAGTTCCAACGTACATTATTCTCTCACCATTATCCGTCGCAATGTCGGGAGTACGCAATTATGTTTTCAAGCAAGTCGGCATGATTTCTGTCAGCATTAAATTCAAAGTCTAAAATTTCCTGTTCGGATAGAACCCATCAGATGGTCCAACTCATTGTAAAATTTTATTGCTATTGACTGCTTGGAAATCTAGAGCAATCTTCGTTACCTACGCCCCCAGGAAGAAATCTAGTTTCAAGATTTTCAAAGTCATCTCCACCGTTGAGTAGCCTGAGCAACATGTTCTCCACTTTTAGGCCAGCGAGTTTCTTGAAGTGTACGTTGCACCGATACACAAACGAGTGTGTGTGTTTGTGTGTATTTTTGTTTTTATTTTTTGGGTTGGGTAAAGTGTGGAAAATCATCGGTAGGACAAACACTTAAGCAACAGTGGCGGATTCCTACCACCTAAACACCACACACCCGTAGCTTTCACATTCTCCATGCGGAACTATCGATGGACATTACTTCACAAGAAGGTGAGTAGCCATTTGATGTTTTTCCCCCGTAGCGCCTCAATCTTAGACTGAGTATGTCACCGCTATCTAATCACTGTATGTTATTCTTCTCATGCACGCTCTAAGCGCCTCAGCTCATTCAAAACTATACTATCGCCATATGGCTTACAGCATCCATAGTATAAATACATATAATACTACCATCATAAGAAAAAAAAGTTTACCCATTGAAGTTCCAGATGTCGGGTCGATCGCAACTGAATAGAACATAAACTTTTTTTTAATTGCCTAAATGTATGTAATATAAAAACACGTGTGTTTAGCAAATTTGTTTAATTGTCTTGTTTTTTTATCCCTCTCGAACACATTAAATTTGAGTGAAAAAGATATACATATTACATATATCCTCGCATTTTAATAATGTTTATAAAATAATATTGAAGGTCATCGCCTTACACATTGAAAATATAAAAACAAAAATTCATAATTTTTGGTCGAAAAATAATTAATTGAATAGCTACTTCATTTTAATTTAACACCATATTTATTATTTATGGACATCATTTTATCGCAGTTTATTAAATTATAGACTAAACAATATTAGATAAATATTTACATCGAATTTTGACAATGTAAATTACTTATTAAGAAACAAAAATAAGTTGAGAAAGGTAAGTTTTTGTTTTTGTTATTCACTCGGCCATTGACCTTTCGTATTTTGATTATATGATTCTATTTGGAATATTGAATGTTCCAGGTCAAAAGTTTATTAAGAACATTTTCTTCATAAGCCATAACTGCTATATTTTTTTCAAACACATCTAAAATATTTTCAATAAACATTTCGAAATCTCTTGAAGATACGGTTAAATGACCATATGTAGCAGACGTTGTGTTCTCAGTGATGTAAGCTTTCAGTTTAATGAGTACATCATTTTCCCTTTCTTTATCGCTAGAGTTAACTGCAAAATTGGAACAGATCTGGCAGTTATATTGTTTTTTTATTTTTGAACTAAAAAATCCCGTTAAATAAACTAAAGAACATTTTCGTAATTTTTCAAACTGAACTTTGAAAATTCCAAAACTGGGTTTTTGTCGTCCAATAATATATCTATCAGTGTTGATTATTTCTTGCTCAAGTTCATCTGTTATTTGTAGTTCGGGTTGTTCTGCGCCAATAATGTCGTTTGTTTGCCGATCGTTTAAATCAATTAGATTTTCTGATAGAGAGTCTTCATATGCGGAAAACATTGATGGTACAGTCTGTTGAAAGCTAATTTCTTTTAAAATTTTAATGAATCTTGAGGCTGATGGATTCTTTTCGTAGGAGCCTATATTCATTAAATATTTACATTAAATATTCAATGAATATAGGCTACTGTTTACAACCCCTCTTTTTTTAAATGAATACTTAAAATATTTACTATTTTTGTAATACTATTGCTTACCTTTGCCAGCCCTAACTGCCGAGAAAAGATTTTCTAACGTATTTTGGTTAATATGAGAAGTGATTATGTACTCTTGATCTTTCTTCACACTATCCCATAAAAGTTTAATCCCATTAATTGATTGTATAAGTCCATCAAAACAAAACGGACGTTTCATAAACCCTTGGTGCTTCCACCCTTCAATCCAAGAAATTGAAGAATCTAAATTTTTAAATACTAAATTTGCTTCTGCGTAAGCAGATTTATTTGGATTACCAGAATATTTATTTTTCGAATTTAAATTATCAAATAAATTCATTTTGCTGATAAATGCCGCTGTATGCTGTTTGCTGTAAACTAGCTTTAGGCGTGACAGTTTCTTTATTTTCATCTACATTAAATTAAAAAGAAAATTTAGACAAAAATAGCTTTTTAAAATAAACTTTAAAAACCATTGTCAATTAAAAAACGAACGATTCTCAATTTTTTTGAGGTTGGAAATACATATGTGTTTTATTAACCTGTAGATTGATATTAAAATAAAATAATGTTTTTTTACTTTAGTTTTAATTTATTAATTTCCAATTATTTAGTGAAATTGAAATTACTTTTTTGTAGTTTTTATTTACATTGATTTCGTTTACAAGTAATCAATTTATTCGATAACTGAAGATGATTACTTGTAGGCTTAAATTGATATTAATAAAAACTACATAAAAATAATTTCTATTTCACTAAAAAGAAATTAATAAATTAATAATAAAACAAAAAAAACTTGTTTATTTTCAATCATCAAGAAGTATAATAAGATACAAAAAAGTAACAGAAAATTCATCCAAGATGAATTTTCCGTATACATTAGATAAATTTGACTTATATATACTGTTGTACAAGTGGAACTAGCAAATTATATAAGTTGGAACGAAATATCTGAATAATTATTTATGTAGCTATTTATGTATTTATGAAGCGACTAGATGGTCGCTACAATATTTTCATTACTGTGGTTACCTTTTCTTAAATTATGAAAAAGCTTCGAGTGATAAACCATTTAAAATCGCTTATCAGCGATATCATCGAAAAGATAGTTTAAACCCTATAGCAAAATAAAATCCCTCGACTCTTAATTTATATGATATTTTGAAACAGATACAACGGGAATCCACGGGGATATAATTATTCGGCAGAATTGACCTTTATGTTCCGCTCGAAGTCAAAACTGACGGAATTTGGCATTTTAAAGGTGTGTTACAAAAATCTATTATTATTTTCCTTAAAGGGTGTTTCTCAATTATACATATTATCGATTCGTAAATGAACAAATGGATCGTTAACATTTACAGAAAACTTTCGGTCGATCATAGTACATATTGTAATTTTATACCCATAACTCGCTAGAAAGTGCCTATTGGGTGTTTGTGAGATTTCCACACTTGACTTTCTTACCCATGATGTAATATGTAGTGCGCTATCACAAGTATCCCATAGTTGCCTTTCACCAAAACTTAACTTACACTTGTATTAAAAAAAAATTTGTTTAAACAAATTTTAGAAGTATTTTTAATTTTTACTTAGGTATAGAATTTTAATATCTATTCACAACACAACATAAACAAATCAAACCCCTTCTTTAATAAATATTTATAAAATGCAGGAGTTTTTAAAGTAAAACTCTAAAGCTAGTTTTTGCAAGTTTTTAAATTTTTGGAAAAAAATGGCGAAACGTGTTTTCTAGACTATGGTTTATTAATTGGGTTCGAAGTTAATTTACAAAAGGAATCAGTAATTTTCTCATCGCATTTGCACTCGCGGTTGTTAAATGGTGTTAAATGGTATAATAATGAATAACACCGTTTGAGAATGGCTGCTATTTTTAAAATTTTGCGAAATTCATTTTAAAATCTTTTTCGTAAAAGTGACCTTGGCAGAAAAAAAATATTTTTAGCTTCTTGTCGACATTTATCATACATACATCAATGTCTTAACCACACTGTTCGGCGGTTGTCTTGAGGCACTTTAAAAAACGATTTTACAGAATTTGTATCATTTTTATTTAAACAATCTTTGTATGAACACACCATTTTAACTAGTAACAAATTTAATCAACATCTACACTTTAAAATACAAAAATTATATTTGAACCTAAAATTGCAAGTTTTACTTTCAAATACAAAATATCGAAATTTACAAAAATAAAATACAACTACATATTTAATATAATAATATGTATATACAAAACCGTCTATAATACAAGCCGAAATGTGTTGAACACAGTTACATCTTTTTGTCCCACACGCAATAGTATGTGTCGTATATGTATACGAAAAAACAAATATCGTATATAGGAGAAATAATATAGAAATTGTAACCCATACTAATAGAATTCATTATTTTATATGAGCGAGAATATTCGGTTTTTACGAAAGATGAATAAATGTAATCAAGGAAATCAAAATTACAACAACACAAACCATTTATTTTATAAAATTAAATTCTATTCCGTGAATATTTTTGTGTACATAAAATTTTCAAAATAAATACTCCAAGGTCAAAGCTCAAAATAAATAAATAAAAACGCCGCAATAATTATTATTAAATCAAATTAAATTAATTTTATTGGTTTTATTATTATATTTAAATTATAAGCACAATCAAATACATAATTTAAATTTAAATTAAAAAAAAAACAAACAAAAACTGAAATCAAAAAATTTTATAACCTTAAAATGTACGTAAACAAAAAAAAATTGTATTTTGACAACAACCCACATGTAACAGTGTTGGTGTCGTGGATTTACACGAAACAAAATAAATTGTATTAATTTTCATAGTAACTACTACACTCGCATGTGGGGCAATTTGTAGTGGGATCTGTGATCGATTCATTATGTTTTGGCTTGTATTATAGACGGTTTTGGTATATATCAAAGCAACACTATTTTATTATACAATAGTATTTACAATAGTAATATACAATAGTGTTGGTTTTGAATTTTGATAGATCTGTTTTAATTTTATGTCATCTTCATATATAAAAGAAAGAGAAATTATATTCGTAACTCAATAGTATAAATACATTTGTATGTACGGATCGACTATAAATTAATTTTTTGTTTGGCTTTTGATTTTAATGTAAATATGTATATCCACACAGAAAAACTTTATGTACTCTTCCAATACTTTTCTATTGTAATGATTATTGATTAAATGATGAGGTTCTATTATACTTGATTATCCACAAAACATCTGGGATTATCCTAGTTAAAGTAAGAACAATATATTGTATACTAACAATATATAATTTTAAAAACCATCATCTAAAAAATATTATCGAAAGTCCAAAAAATTGCATTAGACAAACATTGGTAGGCGGCTTTATTGTACATACATATTCGTAATTATTTTTTTGTTTGTATTTGTGCTTTTTTATTTTATGAATGAGTATCGTCAACATTTAGGATAAATATATAACTTTTGGGCGACTATAAATATAAAAATATTTTATATATTTTAAAACGATACCAGTAGCTACATCTATCACGTCAATGGGTATCATACCATGGTAGTACTATATCTATTTATACTATGCTTTCACCTACTGTTTTCGACAGCTATCGTTTAGGCAAATGAAGAAACAGGTAAACAATAGTTATTTTTATAATATTGTTTTCCTTTTTCTTTCTTTTCATAGGCGAAAGTCATACTCATAGTAGGGCCCAGTTTCCTTGTGTTTTGACAGCGTCCGGATCGTTGGTAAGTTTTTGTTCTGTTTTATAATACGTGATATTAGCACAGATCACTATACCAGATGTCGATCTTGTATGGCCCAAATTTACATAAGTTAATTCAAACTATGAAAATTACTCCAAATAAAATCTACCACAACGAGAAATAGACCGATATATAAATTCATATTTTCATCCTTTTCTTTTTTAATTTGCGCACGACGATTTTATTTTGTAAAAACTAAAAAACAAAAACCAAAACAAAATCGTAAATTATTCGTGTTTTTCCGAATTCAATAACCTGGTTATCCGTTTTGAACACATTCATATACAAAAATCATGAAAATAGGAAGAAATTATATTCAAGAACATAAACTTTACAAACACATACTAAATGTACGAGTATATTTAATTTGTATTTTCTATTTTTATCTTTTATTCGACTTATGGATTTTGTCTATACAAAAATTATAGATAATAAAACAAAAACTACGAAGGAGAATATAATTATTATGATTGAATGACAGAGTGTGAGTTTGTAAGATTTATATTCATATTAATTTTTATGCAAAATCAGGAACAATGATTTTTCTTGAATTAAAACAAATTTCTCGATTTTTGCTTGCTTGAGCCACTCATAAATGCTCATATTTCTTTATTCCCTTAAACAATGATACGTTACGTTTTCCTTAATGTTGAATTCATTATTACGATTGTCAAAAGCAATCTTCAAATTGTATAATTCAATAATATTGCAAGTAAGTTAGCGATAGAAAACGATGGCACCACACCGTTTATAAAGGACAGACTTCAATTCTGAATAATTATATTTTATCAAAAAATATTGGAAAAACATAAAGAAAAGATCAAAAACACATTTTATAGTATAGTTATCTGTGATATTAGGTTAAAATTAGAAGTGTATTGAAATTTACATACTTGTATATTTTGTAGTTAATTTGAAATATATTATGTTTAATGTGATAATAAAATAATAAAACAAAAATAATTAATATTTTCATTTATGAGATTTTGAAGCATCATTATTTATGTAGATAGGAGATTTTGCAAATCATTTTTTCTAAATGAATTCACCGAAAAATAAAAAAATATTATTCTTTTTTCAAATTACATGCGGAATAAACTACATAATATCTATATAACATACATAAAACAATTAATAATTACATAGAAAAATGTCACTTGGCTAAAAAATGTTAGAGATGGCAAGACAAAAATTGTAATAAGCAATCGTGATCCCCAGCAGCAATGAAACAGTTCCAATTGAAAATCTTGATGTGGTTTTTAATTTTGTATTTGATACTGCAGCGATGGGGAATAATATTTACATTCTGAGTTTGGACTTTGAAAACTTATCAAAGCAGAACGACCCCAGACTATGTGAGAGATATGACTAAGGATTCTAATAGTACTGAAGAACAATTTCATGTTACATACAATGATGAAAACAGTCGCTTAGTTCTACATGAAAATATTGAAACGGAAGAGGTAGAACAAACTGGTCTGAGTGGAGTAAATTTTGTACGACGCCACAGAAAAGGTAAATCTGATGTATATGGAAATGTAATAAAAATAAAAAAGTTTGCAAGAAAAAAAAAGTGTACGTGGGTTTCTGTAAGATAGATAATAAATAAACCAACGATCACTTATAGACTTAAAATCGGTGATCCCATCAGACTGTGATGCCTTTTACGATAGTCTTGAATTCATGGATTGATTAGTATTTTATTTTAAACTGTGATTTTAGTACTTTTATATAATTTAACTGAAAGTTATTTTTGTTTTGTTTTTTGAAATACTTTTCTTATAAGCTTAATTTATTTTATAAAAAGTTGAATTATTTTTGTATAAAAACTTAAAAAGTGCAATAATTACCATAACAATCAGTTTTATTTATTCGAATAATATAACCTAGTTGAATATCAAAGTTAACCCAAATTATCGTAAAGACAATTATAACATCAAGGTAATAACCAAAATAGTCATTAAAATGTTGTACGAGATTAATTATAAAGAATCTTGATTTAAATTTTATACCAATTACAAATAGTTTTCATGGGGCTCAGATTTTTTTGTCTTCGGGAAAATGCAATTTTTCAGATAGGAGGTCTTGTCATGAAGCTGAGTTGAATTTTCGTATAATGCAAAATTTTGACAAAATAATATTTGGCTTTTGACAAAATTCCAACAATTCCGACAAAGCCTCAACAAGCTAATTTGTACGTATCTAAAAGTAGCAAAATCGTGATTTGGTGATTTTAAAAACTAAATTGACGGAAATATTCCAGATGTTATTCGTTTCTTAAAATTAGAGATGGTTCATGTCATTGACAATGAAGGTGAACATAATTTAAACGCTGGCATATCGGATGCTTAAACTCCTGCATTTTCCATCATGGAGGGTTGGATCATTGCTGGTATCACCTTGAACCCCAATTGCTGTGAAATCAATGAAGAACCAAATATTTATGTTTAATAGAATTATGCAAAATTTTGATACTTATTCTATATCAAAGCTTAGGCGTTCTATTTAAGTGGATATTTTATTTGAGAAATTAGTTTCATTTTCAAAATTAAGTATTTCCCGACTGTCTCGAGCTTTGTATTCGAGACGTTTTACAAGGAAAGAAAGATGTAATAGGGAAACTAAAATATTATTAATTCTATAATAAACGTCAAATTATAATATTAAGTTACAACATTTCCCGCTGCGTCCAAACCAAAGATAAAAGATTTATAAAAAAATTAGGCCCAATATTTCCAAGTTTATGAAAAGCACATATTAAATCAACTTTCCTTTTCTTCTTATGACTTAAGACATGTTTGTATTTGGTTATTTGGTAAAATTCAAATTTAAACACAATAACTAAAAAACACATTAAATTGTTAAACACAATAACTGAAAAATAATATTGAACTTTCAATATCGCGTACACATATGTGATTATGATTTGACGAATGTCAAATAATATTTTTATTGTAATCGATGACATTTATATATATCTTTGCTCCACAAATCTTTAGACATAAATTGGTTTGAAAGCGCAACTTCTGTAACAAGAAACAGGTAGATTTTGTAGGATGAGATGGTCGGATGGCCGTTTCGAAATGATAAGCCAATTTGCTAGATGAAAAAGTGTCCGATGTGAAGCTGGTCGCTTTAGAATCACATAGTACCAATACCAATTATCACGAAGATGCTCTGAAGCCTCACCATGCCAGTCCTTGCGAGAAACTCAATGTTCATGCCTTATACTTTCCGCAAATACCGTACCCGTAACATTATTCGCACTCTTTCTCACCATCTAGCAGTATAAAATTTAATCTAAATTTGCGGTACAGGAATTCCGGGAGTAGCTTTTTACTTTAAACCAGTTAGTTATATATACACGATTCCCCATATTTATTGTTTCATCGGAAGATAAAACATGTCGTGTTGAAATACAAGAAAGATATTTTTATACATTTATATGAACATTGAACGATGAAGGTTAATTAATGCACAAAAACTAATTACCTTGAAATATAGTACATATAGTTTCCTTGCAAGGGATGTCTGCACCGAAAAATTTCGGAATACTTCGAACGCCATCAAATGAAGTAATTAAGAATAATGGATACGCTATGTCTTTTATAGGATAATATATGTATACAAACTAATAAAACAGCTGCTAATAAAAATATCTTGTAATCTTATGCGGTTCAAACATACATCATATACAAATAATTGTTATAATAGTTATGAATTATTAATTTATGGTGATATGTGAGAATTTATTACAACTAATAAAAGACAAATGATGGAAGTTTTTTTATCGTATTGGTAATTTTATTATATCTATATACGGTAAGCACTACGGTAAGAGTAAGATATAAAAAAGAACATTGAATGATAATTTAAAATTCACTCACATTGTTGTATAATATGTACATATTTCTTTATTTCTTATATTTAATTTAATTCAAATGAAATATAAGATGCAAAAATGAAAGTGTATAAATATTCTTAGAATATCTGTACATATGTATATGATAATATTTAATCATTGATAGATCAATGTGATATTTATAGATAGTACTGGTTATTTAAATCAATCAAGGTTGTATAATCACAGCACCCATAGAAAAATCATACTTATAAATCTAAGAATCTCGATGTAATGACGCAGTATACTTATTTTATCAAACTAGATTATTGACTAGATACTCAATAATATGTAGAAGAATTATCGCACCTGGTTCTAAGTATTATTTTTAAATTTATTTTTTAATAATTTGGTTTTTCTTAAGAATCTTTGCATCAAAGTAAATTTATAACATTTACAGATCACAACGATGAAAAGGGAATTTTTTGAGTTTCATTGGAACTTTAGAGTCAAAGACATGAAAGTCGATTTAGCAGAAGTTTAACCTTGATATAAACTCTAAAGAAAACATATCATACTTCATTAATATTATTAAATAGAATAATAATATAGTATAATACATATTATATAATATCAGCGGTGGCAAACCTTTTTGAGATTGCAGACCATACAATATTTTCTATAGAAGAACTAAACAATACAGTTTTTAAGTGTTTAGTTAGTAGGTTTTAGCATTTAGAAACTGCACTACTTTCGTTTGTTAGTCGACTTCCCATGTGAGATTTAAATAATGATTTATTAGTGGAGAAAAAAATTGTTAAAATGGATAATCGAATTCACCCAATTGATTTTTAATTCGATAAACTATATTGTCTCCAAATCGAACTGAACTAAAAATTCAATTGTACTTCAAATTGTTATAAATTTATATAATTAAACATTTTTTTTTTTTTTTTTTCTTTTTTTAAATAAATACCAACACATCATACATAATTTAGAACTGTTCATCTAGTGGATTTATTGTCCTTTGAAAGATGAACAGTATCCCCCCTATTTGTACACGGCTACAGGTCCGTCTTTTAATTGGCCATCTGCACACTGCATAGCTCCATGCTAGCCTGTACTAACATGAACGATGGGTCGGCATTCCTACAGAGGGTCATAGATGTTTTCAATTTAATCACCGATCATAATCGGGAGATGAAAAATCCCTTTTGCATCCCGCCTCTGTTGGGATTCGAACCCGGTACCTCCCGATCCAAACGTCGCAGCTTTAACCACTTTAACCACTGCGCTATTTGCTCGTTAAACATTGCCAGTTTAAATTTCTTGTATACATATAATATATAAATTAACTAGTGTTTACCATTTTTGCCACCTGAAGGGATTTTCCATCTCCCGATTACGATCGGTGATTAAATTGAAAACATCTATGACCCTCTGTTGGAATGTAGAACTCATGGGCCGACCCATCTTCCATGTCACTGTACAGGGTGACATGGAGCTATGCAATGCGCAGGTGGTATACTGCGTACTTGTGTGAATGGGTTCAATGAATGTTAGTGTGAATGTGGGTATTGTACCGTGGCCCCATTAGTGGAATTGAATGCTGAAGTAAAAACCACTAAAAAAAAATAAAAAATATCGGTGATGAACAAACGATTAATTATTGGACGATAGTACAAGAAGTACGATATGAAAGGCAGGGTCTCAGCGGTGATATTCTTGATGAATATGAGATGTAAATGATGAGTTGATGAAGCAGTGTAAATTGCAGGCGTATTTGACGAAACGCACGAATCGATGTTAAACTCACCGCAGAGCACAATAGGTATGTCGGAGTTCACGCTAAAGTACTTCCTAGCGGTTAATAATATACGGTAGACATACCATACCTGGTATATTTAGATGGATCCGAGGATGAAACTAAACTAGATCATTGCGATTACAGAAACTTCAGTAAGGCAAATATCATCAAAAGTGCGGATGTGCATGCCCTGGTTGCAGACGTCTAGTTGCCTGCAATTTGATTTGGTGAATAAGTTTGTCGATAACCACTCCACCAGCTGCATTCGTGGACGATGAGGTACGTGTTTATTTATTCGGACAATGCATTCGTAGTTACGAATGCATGTAACTAGTCATATTTCCGAATCACTGAATCTGTTTCAATGTCACCTGCGTGTGCTCAATATAACTCCGCACATTAAAGTCGAGCACAAGCGCCATTTTTGTTTTTTTGGCATTTAGTACTAGTATATACTGTATAATTAAACGATATGAAGTGACATCTATTACAAGTCATGCGTACTAAAATGTAAACAAACAATATGCAAAACAAAATGACAAATCCGTTGAAATGAGATAGTTCACTTCTCATTTCACCGGATTTGTCATAAAAGTTAATAAATAATAGTTGTCTATTATTAATTTTTAAACTTATAATCCTAAATGATTATAGTTTGACATAAAAATAAATTATGCTTACTTCAAAATTATTTGGTGTACGTATAAACTAAAAAAGTTTGATAAACCTAAATGATAAACTTGAACAATTGAAGATATTATTATTTATTACTCATTGTATATTTAGGTAGTTAATTGAATATACCCCGTTAAATAAGTGATTATATCACTCAAACACTCATCCAGCTTATCTAAAGATTTAATTAAGCCGGATGAGTATTTCAAATTTTAATTTAGTTTTATTTCGGCTGAGATAGTTATTATTTCCAGTAAACTTATAACTGCCGTACCCAAACTTTAATCGATTTATTTATTGTTACTCGTTTGTAAGAATTGGCAGTTTATGCTCGATCTAACTCAACAAAAGGCATTTTGGTAAACTAGATTAGCTATCGATTTTTATTAATTTAATAATATCGTTGGTTGCCCTTATTTAAACATTTTACTTTTTGAAATGTTCATTTGCTTTTAAAAACAGTTTTCAATTCTTGAAAACTAGAAAGTTTAAACTTGTGGGTATAAAAACTACTGTAAACAGAAAAACACAACTGCCATCTTATTTTTTTTGTTATATCGGAGATGTCAGATAAATCAGAGAGATAATTTCTCGGAGAAGTCTGAGTAATTAATAATCTGAGTCCAAAATCTTGCAAGTACAACATTTTGCAGTACAAAATTAGAAAAAGATTAGTACTTTAGAAAAAGACGTTTTATGTTATCTCGTTAATTTTTTAATCATAATTTAATTTCTAATTACATGGCAGTGTGATAAAGTAAAAAGATAAAATAGATTCAAATGTTCGACAATTGAAAAAGAATAATATTAAGATTCTTTAATTCTAGTTTTAATCCCCTTAACTCAATAATGTTCTCTTTTTTTAATGATGTATTTTTTTATTTTTGATTATGGTTTTGTTTTCTTCGAAATGCGTTCTCCGGACCTTATTAATTTGAGCCTTTACTCAAGTGATTGGTAGAAAAAATAACCGGATTGAATGACAGAACGAATAAACGGAACCATGAATCCATTACTTAGAAGACATCCTTTATATCAAACAGCCTTATTCTCATAGACGTAACAACTATTACATGATATGATAATCACATTTTGGTATTTTCCTAGTCCATTGAAGTGACAATTATCGGATGGTGTGATAACTATCACTTGACGCCATATTCTAGTAGTCGTATAAAAAGTCACACATGACGTTTTATTTGTAAGTGTTAGAAGTATCACATCATATGAATCGACTAAGAAAATTTTATATTTTAGTACTGATGTAAAAATAACAACCAAAAAACATCTACATAGGCATTAGTACAAATCGGTTGTAATTTGCAATGTTTTTTTTATTTGTGTGGGTTACATATTTTGGGTCGAGACACATTTTTTTTGTGTATGCATACTGTCCGTGTGAGGTGCTTTGTAAAAATAACAACCAACTTTGCAGTCGAAATGTTGATAGGAAAATCAAATTTTTCGATTATTTTGTTCACTTTGTGACGAACAAGCAAAAATAAATTTGAGTTTTCTGATTTTTCACAATTATAGCTAATTGACACACGGCCTGAATAAACTAAGTAAAACTAAGTAGTTCGTGCAATACATAAATAGATGGCACTAGTATAAAAGTACTGTCTGTGCCTCATCTTACACTAAACGAAATTAAACAGTTGTAATCGTTTGATAAACAGCAAGAAAATATATGAAAAATATAGTATATCATAAGATGCCGACAAGGGGGGATACTATCACCTCCGTTATATAGCCAATAAGTTATGTTGCGGTTGTGCGATGGAAGATACTAGAGCTGAAAAAGAAAATAGCAAACCTGATTAAACTCCAGAGACTAGCCTGTCTCGGTATTACAAAAGCCCTAAAACCATATCGATAGTATGGCATCACAGGTAAACCAAACGGAGCGATTAAAAGAGAAGAACAAAAAATTCCTTGTAAACGGATTTTATCTCCAGTAACGTAATCTATAAATCCCGAAGTAGACCTAAGATGCACTTCATCCTCAATTACACAACACTGACATTAAAACAAAGGAATATTGGCGGAATGGTAGCACCTCATATCTTAAGGATGAACCAAAAACAGGAGCAAGCCCAGGAGTAGTTATTTCAAAAGGCTGCCACTGACAAATGACCGCCATCTTCCAGGCATAACAGACACTACGCTGTGTATTAATTGTTGTTGGATAGACAGTGTGAGAGTTTAGATTTATTACTTGGGACATATACTTTGTGATTGATTTCTGAGGCAAATAAAACTTTCCTGACTGAATTCAGATTGTCCATATGTACAAATTAAACTAGCAAATCGTGCGTTTAAATCACCGATATGCTTATTTCAGCTGATCATACGCCTACAAGTCGTTTGATTAAACAGTTTAATGTTTCATATATACTTGTAGTTTTTGTCGGACACCGCATAAATAACATTAGGTTTTTCAAAAGAGATTTTTGGATACATCCTCAATCGCTCATATATAGTTTTACTATATCGAGTAATAAGGTTATTTCAAAATACTATTTTTAACGCAATATCGATTTCACTTAACGTAATAAGTTTATATAAGTGAATTTATTTATGGATTTGAACAACATATATTTATATAAGTTTCTCTTTTACGAATTTGTTTTTAATTTCAGTTGTATTCATAATATGAATAATCATGTAAGCAATCACATAAGAACAAATCTCAGTTGTTTATCAATTTATCATTATTAAGTTGGTAAATATATGCATATATAATTCAACTCCATTACTCTTTAACATTTCAAAAAGAGATTAATACTTCTTAGAATATGGGCATTGCATTCTTGATAATTAGAAGTTATAAATTCTTAATAATTATTCAATACCGTAAATTTTAGATTGTAAAGGCTGTTACTGCGTAAATACCCATAAACTCGAGACAATTTCAGCCGAATTTCTGAGGCTATTATAATTAATATACATATTTGCTAAGCGAAAGCTATTTGCGTCACTTTACTGGTCAAGCAGCAACAAACCAGTACCAAGCTGAGATTGTTGAATAGAACATGTATGTAATCGTATAAACTCGATGATTTAAAAAAATTCAGGGAATATTTTTAAATCGGCGAGATGTTCTAAACAAGCAGCTAAAAGCAAACAAAAAATCTACTTTGGTGATATAGTTGTGGAACATAGTAAATTTTGAATTATTCTGATTATCCTGAATTATTTTTACAGTACTGATCGAAGGGAACATTTTTATTTTTATTTAAGCGTACTTCCTAATCAGCCTTCGTTTTGCAAAACATTTTTAATTATGTTTAATTTAATTTAAATTTAAATTCAATTCAATTTAAAAAAATTGAAGAATCAAGTGGTGATTGTGATATAGTTATTAAACGGACAAATAAGAAATTATATAGATCGGTTTGAGTGCCATACATAAGGGATACTAATTCAAATTTCAGTTTTACTTGTATTTGTAGAGACAGATAATTTATTGTACTTGTTTTGTTAAGCAGTTCGACATTTCTTGCTCTTGATAATGATTGACAAATAAAACTGCAATCGAACTGTAGAAACTTCTAAACATTTTAAATTATTACTGTCATCCGTTTTCCATCAGCAATGGTATATCTATTGTATATATCAACATTACTAACGTTTTCCATTAAACTGCGTGATCAAAACAATGTTTTAGTCTTATGTAATATGATGTTTTGAAGGAATTGCATTTTTCTTTAGTTTAATTTGAGAACCTAGAAGAAAACAGTGATAACAGTAACAGTTTATATAATCATCTTTCTCCAAGTGGTGGCTACAAACTTTGGTATTATTTGATGACCGAATCTTCGTTTCGGGCATAATTTTTGGCACAACACATGCCAAACATGTTTTGTATATACATTAAATCATTAAATGATAAGGTACCAAAATTTATAGTCATTCACTTCAACGATTCTAAAAATATTTTATCAAAAACTCATAGCGCATTTTATGAAAATGTAGTCAAAAAAGAATGTCTTTCCTTTATCTCTGAAAGTTATACGTCAAAAATTTTCAAAAATATCTGGGATCTCGATGGAGTTGTAAGGATTAATGAAAATTATAGTGAAACTAAAATATTCAATACTTCTTAAACTGTTAAAAAAAATATGTTAAAAATTTTTTTTTCAAAATATGTGGTCTGATCGCGGCGGCCATCAGTACATATATCCTATCAGTAGCCGTGGTTGAGATAATTGACTGTTCCATGTAAACTTAATTGACTAGAATTAGACTAGCATCGCTAACAAATATTGCGATTGAATCCAATTCTTAAAAAAAAAAATTTAAAATATATAAATAAAGGTAAAACGCGCTATTATAATCCAATAAAGCTATTTTTGCAAAATGTTTCGTTGTTGTTTGGGCCCAGGAACTCCCTTCTTAATGTATCAACGGGCACTATAGAAAGAGTTAAACTATAGAGTTAAACTTCGATAGATGCAGTGTAGGTATAGCACGAGTAAGCACAAACCCCACAAAGCATGATAATTTAGTGTTTTTAATAAGTATAAATCTCATTACCAGATAATTAATTCTACTTTATTATCGTCATGGCGGACACTGCTATGTATTTTATAGACATATGTATACTTTTGTTAAACTTCATAAAGTACCAAGATTTTATACGTCTGCTGTATTGTTTACGCGCATATAAATCTGATTACATTTTTGTGATCATATAAAAAAAATATAGTTCTAAACCCTCTATTATGAAATTAAATCCCCAAAAGAATCATAAAATATAATTTATGTAGATGATTGATTACCACAAAGCAAGAATCTCGTGAAAATCCAAATTGAAAATAAGTTTACTTATATGTATACATGTATATCAATTATAAAACATAAAATTACCTCGTCGATCTCACCTATAAAACTCATACATCATCAAATCTTCTTCAAATCTTTGAAGTTCTTATGGATTGAATTAGGTGTAACCAAAACACGTTTTCAATATCAGGTTTTGTACTCTTGTTTAGTTGGTTATATGCCAATGGATTACGATTTATTTACTATAGAGTATATACGTCAATAAATACGATCTCTATTCCAGGTATATGTACATGTACTCGCATATAAGTGTATACACAGAGATCAAAAACAAAAATAATAGTAAAACATAAACCAAAACAACGAATTAATCAAATTTCTAATCTTGTCTAAAAACACAATATACACATATGTATGTTTAAATGTCAATGGCTTTCAATCGTAACAATAAACTTAGTTATTTTATATAGGTAATGACCGAGATAACCCACGCGATTGGTAAGTAGGTACATATCTATATCTATTTATTATAATCCTTTTAACATTACAAATCTGGTTTCATCTGGTATGCGAGACGTATTTCATATTAATTGGCATCAATTTATATACATACGTTATCTGATTAATGGACCATAATCAATAATAATATACAAAAAATATATGATGAAAATTCTACGAAATCTTATTTTAGACAATTACAAAAACCCACCAGATTAAAAAGTAATGTGTGGTTTTAGTTGATCGAAGGGGAAATACAAAGATACACTTAAATATTAATTGATTCTTTTTTTTGGTATTCATAGTCAAGAAGCATGAAAGTATTAATGTTTACCTGCGTATGTAAGATTAAAGATGCAGTTGCTCCTTTATATTTTGTTTGCTTTGAAAATACTAAAATACATAAACAAATTATTTTAAATGTATGGAATAATTTTTTATAATTTTTTAATTGCAATGGGAATATAGTTTTTGAATTACGTAGTTTTAACAAAAAAAATTCTATTCAATTGTTATCACATGCCTACTAAGCTGGTCGACTGCAAGTATTAATATCAAAATGACGTTATCCCATTAAACAAAACATTCGACATAACGAATGAAATTTTAAGTTTTGTTGAATAAAAAACTCAAAATAAGTATGACCATAGTGGCATTTTAAATTGTATATTTATACCAATTATTAGACCAATTGAAATTTTAATTACCCAACATGGAATATGGACACAATAGATGATTTAAAAATGCATTGTGCAATTTAATATTTTATTGTATAAAAATTATTTAATAGTTTTCGTAAAATTAATCATAAATTTTAGACTCTAGAAAAATATCAAGGACATAAATTGTATGTATGTAATGTAAGTATACGATTTGAGTATTTATAACCTTAACATTGATGAGATCTTACTCTAACAAGTCTATAAAAAATTTATTTTAACGCTTTATTTTATTATTGTTACTATTTTGTTATTGTTGTGATTTGTATTGTTATAATTGCAAATCATGCTTCACTTTAATAACACAAACAAATAAAAAGAAATAAAACTATTAACAATAGTAATATAGTTTTGTTAAAAAATTTCAAAGCACTTTGTAGCATAATATACAAGTAAAACGTCATTTATTGGGTAAAAAAATCTTCCTATACTATACCAATATAACATTCGAGTTCTTAATAATGGGTCAAAGATCTTTGAGTTTACTATATACATATGTGTGAACATTAAAATTGTATACAATTGATCCAATCTCTTCCTAATGTGCGCAAACCAACAATTAAACATAGAATTTAACGAATGGAAATTAGTGCATTTATGTTTTGATGCTATGTAGAATATAAAATTGATCAGCTAGGCACGGAATGTCAAATTCCAACTGATTTACCGTCATATTTGATTTTGAGTAAATTTCGTATTACAGTTTGTTCTAAAAATAGATTAACGACATGCGATCGATCTTAACAGGCAATTCAAGATCTAACGTAAAATCCAACCACATAGTTCTAGGTTTGCACTAAAAAAATTGTAAAAATAAGTTTATCAAATGTTAAATAACCACAACTACAACAAAAATTCACAAAATATATATAATAATAATAACAACAAAAATATATAAAGCATTGAAAAAGCTGTTTTTAATTTTTCTTTAGAAATAAGAATAAGAAGATCTCACCATCAAAATCATATCATAATAATTATTATTTTATTATTTATGTGAATAATAAATCTAGGTTCCTCTCCCAAATAATTGTTAGTTTTTTTCAATTTTGTTGCTATTTTGGTTTACAATTGAAACATTGAATCGCGATTTGCAGACAGTATATAAAAGCATGATCGGTTAGAACAAAATCAAACAGAATTTATTTGATTGTGCTCGAGTAAAGAGTTAAATAAATATTTTGCAAACTAAATTTACAAAAATAAAATTATTATTAAACAAATAATTTAAAAATAATAATTAAATAGTGGAAATTTAAAAAAAAACAGTAAATAATGAAATTTTTATTAATCGCTGCAGCGGTTGTAGCTGTTGCTACAGCTCATGCATATGGTGGATACGGTGCCTCAAGACAAGGCAAAGGAGGTTATGGAAGTAGTGGTGGAGGCGGCGGTGGTGGTTATGGAGGAGGTGGCGGCGGTGGTGGCAGCGATGGATTTGGAGGTGGCAATGGCGGTGGACTAGGAGGTGGTCATGGAGGTGGTGGAGGTCATGGTGGCGGAAGTGCAGGTGGAGGTAGCGCTGTTATTTTCACTAATATAAATAATAATTATACAATTATACAATAATTTATACAATTCTAATAATTATACAATTATACATAATAATTATACAATTATACATAATAATTATACAATTATACATAATAATTATACAATTATACATAATAATTATACAATTATACATAATAATTATACAATTGATTAGGAGGTGGATTAGGCGGTGGTCATGGAGGAGGTGGAGGTGGAGGATTTGGATCAAGTGGAAGTGGTGGATTTGGAGGTGGTCTAGGAGGTGGTCAAGGTGGTGGTCACGGAGGTGGTGGCGGATTAGGAGGTGGATTAGGCGGTGGTCATGGAGGAGGTGGACTAGGGGGAGGATCAGGTGGTGGTCATGGAGGTGGAGCAGGAGGTGGTCTTGGTGCTGGTTTTGGAGATGGAGGTGGTGGTGGTGGTCATGGTGGATTCGGATCAAGCGGAGGCGGCGGATTAGGTAAGCCATTGATAAACATATTAATCAGCAAAAGTATAATTTGAATTCGTTTTTTTCTACGGGAGGAGGTGGTCATAGCGGTTCAGGTGGATTTGATGGTGGTTCATTCAGTGGTGCCTCGTCAAGCGCAACATCATTTGGTGGTGGACATGGAGGTGGTGGTTATGGTGGGCATAGCGGTGGAAAGTATGGCCGATAATTAATTCTAAAATCAGAAAAAAAAATTCTTTCATCTCCGAAAATATTGTGATCTTTTTTTATAATTTCCTAACATTTAGATTATGTAAATTGTGACTTATTGTTTGTATTATTTGAGTTCAATCAAATAGAGATAAATAAAATTAAACACTTTTGTAAAATAGTATAGTTTTACTGTTCACTGAATATAAAATCAACTAATAGTGCCTGGAAAGGATCAACAAAAGACGCGCATGCGGTAAAAAAATAAACTTATGGATTATAATCAGTTGATGCCTTATAAATGTATGGACATGTATCTATTCTATATGCATGTGTTTCTGAGGCGCCTTTTGTCAAGTTTTCCCAAAACATATATTTTATTTTAACCTATGTGAAAATAAAATATGTATTTCTATATTTTTGTATGTAAATATTGTACAACAAGCGCGGAATGTTACTCATTTACCACAAGTTCGAAAGTTGATATTCATACAGTTGATACTCGAAATATCCTACAACACGCAATATATACCACATTGAAATGTCAAAACGCAAATCAAAAATTAAAATCCACTTTATAAAAATAAAAAGTAAGCTGAAAATCCTCGACACAATTTGGATAAAGTTGAAATCTCCACACAACTTAGACATTGCTGAGACACTTCCTTTGTTTTCTAATGGAAACAAACAAAATACACATTTTCGAGAACATTAATCAGTTTTATTTGTCCTTTAATCTTGAAGAAACATACATACGAGTATGTACATAATATTTATAAAAAGTTTGGCTTTTATTTTCATATTTTAATCAATTAAAGTAAATAAATAATACATAACATGGAAAATCAAACAAAGGACACAATACATTGATGGATTCCATTAACATTTACAATCAAAAAGTAAGAGTAATGTATTTAGATGGTGTGGTTCTAAAAGAAAGGGTATTTTGTGTAAAGATACAGTAACCACAGTTTTTATTAATGGGTTGCATGTTCTTAAAAATGGACCATCAATACATAGCCATGATCGTAGTGAGTTTAAAAAACATGTTACACAGGTTAACAATGTTTTTAAAGAAATGTCATCTTCTTCTTCATTGCAACCTTGTCAGATAATTCGAGAAGCTGTAAATAGTTGCCAACCGAACAGTAAAGTGCATTTAACAAGTAAGAGAGCACAGAGAAAATTGAAAGAATACATTGGGCACATGAAACTTTCAAAGAACTGGGTCCATATTCCTGAATACGATACGTATCGTTGCTCGATACGAAAATGCTATACGAAACGAAAATGAATTGGTATTTCTGAATTCGATCGAATCAAATATTTTTACACTGTCATTCATTGGGTATATTTTTTTGATGTTTAATTATAAAAATATGTAGTTTTCATTTGGTTGTTTGTGTCATAATACAACCATTTTTTTCTGTTAAAAATAAATCACCTCAGTTGCGAATTACGATACAAGGAGTTCAAAATTAAGATAAGTATTTTTGAAAAAAACTTCTGTAATTTTAGTTTAAAAAATATTTTATTCAGACTCCCTTCATATATCTTCCTAACTATAGCCCGATTTGAGATTAAATTACGAGGCCGATTCTTGATTTAGAAGAGGTTTGTTAAAAGGCTCGGAAAAAGTTTCCACCAAAACGATGGCAGTATTTTATGTTATTATAAATATTTAGTATTTTACTTAGAATAGAAAAAATATGTAACTTCAATAACAGAATTTTATTTTATTCCCTAATTCAATTAATTTAGTTAATTAAATTATGGTAATATAAAAAAAAATCACTAAAAATTTTTTTTTGTTCGTATTCGTATTGTGGAATAAGGGAAATTTTGCAACGTTTCAAGCAGACACGAATTCGTATTAGAATTATTCGAATTCGTATTCAAAAATGCCAATGGTACGAATTCGTAAAATTTTTATACGAATTCGTATTCAGGAATTGAATTGATTAGATACTATAAAAGTATCTGAATTGTTTAGATACAAAAATTATACTCAAACTCAAAATACAGTTGAAGCTTGGCATCGTCTGTTGAAAGTATTAGAAACATATAGCTCCCTCTATGCTATAATTGAATGAATGAGAAATGTGATAATTTTTGTTAAAACAACTCTCGATAAAATTCATTACAATAACTATGTATGTAAATCAGAAACGTATAGTTATATCAAAATACCACAAAAAAAACTTCGATCGAATCGAAATTGTAAAATGAAGTACACTGTTATGAAATATATTTTTAAAAATATAAATTGATACCTACTATATTTTTGATAGATAGCATACTGAAATATTATAATAATGTATTATACTACCAACTTCGCGTTTCCATCGTCGTAGTATAATAGTATAATACTATTAAACTATTATACTATCACGATGGAAACCCGGTATAAATTGCATAAGTTACAGTTGAAGTCGAATGTTTTTGCCTGCTGCGAAGTAGTCTGCACTCTGCAGGACAGAGTGAAGTTAGCCGTTTAGCTCATTTTTTTGATGTCAAAAGAGAAAACAAAAGAAATTAAGTTGTATTTGAATTTGTTCTATCGTATTTTCCTTCGATTTTTTGCTGAAATAGTCGAGAGTTAATTTTGTTTTTGTTAATAGAATTCAATCATATAAACATGTGTATAAAAAATATATAAATAGCAAATTTGACATTCCTGTTTTAGTTATCTTGTGTGTGTACGATTTAGTGGTTTGTTTATTCTGAATGAACGGTCGACGCATTTTGGAATCGTTATGAGACAAATATTTTCATTTTTGTAAATTTGGTGATTGAATTTTATTTATGTGAATATTTTATTAATTTTATTCTATTTTGTTGTTAAGTTTAAATAATTTTGTATATGTATATTTTATTTATTGTTTTTGCAAAAATGTCGCAAAAACCTTATCAACGAAAAACTAAATTCGCCGAGAGAAAGCTTCATCAATAT
Organism: Tipula unca; assembly: GCA_951394425.1. Taxonomy (NCBI): domain Eukaryota; kingdom Metazoa; phylum Arthropoda; class Insecta; order Diptera; family Tipulidae; genus Tipula; species Tipula unca. Next base: position 104,467,651 of record OX596380.1, read on the forward strand.
ACTCGATTGGCCGAGAATTCACAACCGGTCCTTCAACAGCACGATACCAATTTCACCATGTAGTGGGAAATTATAAAATAAAATAAAATATGTATATATATTTATATAATATATATGTATATAATTTCATTCATTTCATTTGAGGTGTCGCTTTGATACGAAGAATGTCTTCCCAGGTGGTCGTGCATTTAACATATCCAACGCCAACTTACAATTCCTTAAATATTACTACTATATCGGTATGCTTAACCAAGATGCCAGGTGATCCTGTCACCGTTCCTGCCAACTTGGAGGCGCATACTAGTCTACTATTTACTATAAGCTTTAAAAAATTTACTTAACATAAAAATCTTGTGTACTGATACCTATATCTACCTACCACTCAAGACAGTATCACCAAATTTCTTGAAAGAGTTGAGGTTTTTGGCAGCATTAAAGTAAGTTTACTTGCTGGCCACTCAACTCTTAAGTCTATAATAAGTTGATCTCTAGCTTCTTGAGCTAGATAGAGGATGACTGAGCGAGCCCATGAGGTTAGGCCGAATTTGATCGCCTTCTACTATCACGTTTCCGTAGCTCACGTCTTGTCTTTTACTTATCTTGTAGTTGGCAATTTTCTCTTTAAGAGTTTATCAATAGGGATCATGCCGGTAAGACAGGAACGGCGTCATTTGACACTATTCTGTATGCCTTGGTAATATCGAGCAAGATACTTCTTTGGGCACTAACTAGTGTACGCTGATATTTGCCGCCAAATTAGTTTAGTTTCCAAAAAGCAGTGAATTTAATTAAAAATTAATTTATTCAACGCAAAAATAATTAATTAATTTTTCGCCGAATTAAGTACATAATTCATAATAAATAAATACACACATCACGATCTATCTTATGGTACAGAAATTATATTTAGCTATAATTCACTTAAAGCGACCACGAGGGGACTGGAAAAAGTTCGTCCTTATAGTTGAATGTCGTTATATCCGAATGGGATGAAATTCTAGATTTTTGATGACAAACATACATACATATATATACACATATATGCATATGCAGCCAAGTTATTTTCTGCATTATTTTACAGAACAGTGAAAAACATTTTGAGAGCTACATATGCATATGTATATCATTGTAATTCATTTCAAATATTTATTTAACAAAATATATTACAAAATACATACAAGCATTCATGTGTTTGTACTGTACACGTTAATTCAGGTATGGTTTGTTGAATTTAATTTATTTATATGATGGCACAGTGATTACTGAATTAAAGACGGATTCTAATTTTTAATAATAACCACTCTTTATTGCTCGGCTAATTAATATCACATAATATTTTAATACATGTTATCTGAATAACGTGTTACAACAGACAACTATTTATATATATGTATAAAATATATGTAGAAAACATAGCCTACATTCATTGATGAATATGAATACAAATCATATTCCCAACATGGTTATAATTAAAATTAAAAAAACTTAAAACTAAAAAATTAATAAGGACACAAAATGTTAGAAACTGACACTTGTGAATGCTTAAAAAAATCAACAATTGATGTTTGCTTTGTGTTTTTTTTTTCATTTAGAAGCATTTTATTCAGCTGTTATCAGTTATTCCAATTGCATTTTTTAATGCGCCATCTGATAAATCGCGTGTCCACAAAATTTTTTTTATAGTTGATGTAGCCCGAATCGCATCTTCAATGGTTAGTGGTATAAATGTTGTTCCCCGTTTTCTGGTTCAACTATATCTTCGTGATCACTACTAAGTTAACCGAATATTATATTGTTAACAATGTCATCATCAGTTGGAAATTCGGTTATAAGAGCGTCATCCGCACATTCGAATAATGTTCAATTTTCGAAAGTAGCAATTGGAATGTCATCTTCGTTCAAATTTCCGGCATTAATGTTTCTGAATAGCTGTGCGAGAGGCGAATCATATTCTGGATTAAATTTAGAATCAACCAGACTGTGTGATTGTGTTAGCTGGTACATTATCCCAAGCTTCTGCTATCATAACAATCGCATCCAAAATGTTTAGGTTTAGTGCAACACCACTCTTTGCATCAAGTAGCTGAACCATCTGTATCACAAGTTTTTTGCGATAATGATGTTTTAGATTTTTATTATCTCTTGGTCAATTGGTTGGAGGATCGAAGTTGTGTTAGGTGGTAAAAATTCCAATCATATTGCTTGTAGCTGAAGCAGAAGTCATCCAAGCTTTCAAATTTGCCTCGTAACGAACAGGCAATGTGTGTACGTTTCTGAAGCAGCGTGGTTTTTTAAATTTCCCAATTACCACTAACTTTCGTTTAACGGATCCGTCCATGTTAGCTGCTACAAATACATCGGTTATTCGATCTTTTGCCATTTCTCCACCTGTACATTTCTCACCCTTAAATTTCAGAGTTTTGTTTGGAATCAATCGATAGAAAAGGCCGGTCTCATTCGCATTAAAAATTTCATTATCAGTGTAATCAGCATGTGAAGTTGGCCAAACCTTATTTATCCAATCTACTGTGATTTCTATTGGGGCCGAATTTGGGAAAACACTATTCCATGCCGTTGTCTGAATCGGTAATTCCAGCTTTCGGAGCAATTATAGTTCGATTTTTTGAATAATATACAAAAGACATTTGCTTTTTGCTGAAGCATTGGTTCATTTATCGGTACATTTTGACTCACTTTTGGAATTTAAACCACTCTAATAGAGCTTGGTCAATATCGTCATGTGAAACGGCTTTGATTATTAATATTATTAATATACGGCTTAATTTTTATTGATTGAGACACAAAGCACTTTCGTATAGATTCACGATTCTTCCATATAATGGATATAGTAGAATGTTCCACTCCAAATTCAGATGCCAGCTTTGTATTCGATTCTCCAGCTTCTAAACGCCATATGATTGCCGATTTTTCCTCAACGGTAAATGTTCTCCGTTTTGTGGTTACTGAACTCACTTATAATATTGTGGCTAAAACAAATAATTATTCACTATGGACCCCTTACACATTCAATATTATTAGGCAAAATATCGTGCAAAGTGCAAAAATATTGTTCAAAAATAACTCATCATTCAAAGAGCAATGGAATATTTTATTGCTCAATAATTCTCTTACACGGTCAGTAACATTACCCAACATGGATTATTGCGTATTAAAATTGATCTTGTTATAGGCTCCTTACACAATCATTGCATTGAAATTAAACACAACTCTTTTTTAATATTTTAATAAATTTTCGTCGCTTTAAATGAATTTTTTATATTTTTGAAACATAAAATCAAAGTCGTTATAGGCGAATGGTCGTTTTAGTTGAAGTCGTTTTAAGCGAAAGTATTTTACATGGGAAGGATAGCAAAACAAAACGGGACTTTGAAATTTCGTCGCTATAGCCGGATGATCGTTATATACGAGGTTACTTTAAATGAATTTCACTGTACGTTATTGGAACTATAGAATTACCGCGGCTGCATCCACCCATTTCATCGAGTATTTTAATTCTCCATGGTAAATTTAGGTGTTTTAGTCATTACATTTTTATTCAGTCGCAGAAGTTGTTTTACCCAATAAATTTTTTATTGCCATTTTTTGTTCTTCCTTTTGTTATCAACTTGAGTGTCGTTTATTTATTTTTCATATTTGAAAATTGCGGTTCAATGATGGCTGTTAACGTGTTAAAAGACACAAATTAAGAAAATTGTTTCACCGAAACGAAGTTACCATCTTATGACGGTTTTGATTGTACCAAAATCTTCTATACTAATATAGGGGATTTTCATTGTACATTCATATATAAAGTATTTCACTAATATTTAGCTATGTATGTATATACATATGTACATACACTATTCATAAAAATTATTTGGTAACGCACATTTGAAATTGATCAAGCAAGATTATCAGGAATTTTCATTGTAAATAACATGTAAATAGAAAAGTTGAATGATATATTTATGATGTTTGTATTTTGATTTTCGTTTCATTACTTTTTTCTTTTTATATTCGAATCATTCTATTATTAACAACAACAATGCTTTTTCTCGATCTTTATTGATCATATATGCATATACATACATAATAAGTACATATATATAAATTTTGTTGCCTTTCCTTAGAGGTTGCTCATATGGAGATTATGATAAAAAATTACGAGAATTCAGACAATCAAAAATATTGTTGAAAGACTCTACCTCTAATCAAATTTTTGTCGATTTAAATAAGTTTTTAAAATTTTTATTAAGTAATTCATAATTAATGAAAACCAAATAATTAATTTCGTGGTGAAAATGTATGATTTAATTTTTTGTTTTGCGCACAAATTTCGATTTCTCTTATGATACAGAAATATTATTTAGCTTGATATGAATGTATAATTTTATCTATGCATACATACATATTTTCGCTTTTTCATTTCATTTTCAAGATTTTGTTTATAAAAATAATGCCTAATGGACAAAAAACACCTGATCTACACATTCGATCGAGTAATATTCTCCATAGCAAATTTACGTTTTTTCATTCATAAGGCTTACAATACAAACGCAAAATACTTATTTTCATTTTTTGTTCTTCGTATTGTTATCACCTTGCGTGTTGTTTATTCAATTTCAAGTGTTAAAAGAAACAAACTAAAAAATTTGTTTTACCGAATCAGCGAGATGGTTTTAGATTGGAGTAGATTGTTGCTGGTTTTAACATTTTTCAAGAAGTAATAACAAAGATCAATACATCCAGCAGTATAAAAAATAAATACATATATTCCTTTGTTAGTTGTTTGTGTGTATATTTAATAAAAAAAAATTTGATTTTTGTGTATGTATTACAAAAAAATTCTTAATGCTGTAGGAAAAAAAGAGATGATTAATTTTGGCACGATAAATATAGACTTTTCGTTTGGGGTCCAAAATTTCCCCTACAAATTTAGCGTATTTTATTTCACCTACAATTCTTTACTATGAAACTTGATGATCTGGTATCATCTTTTCATTTGTGCTATTGTTATGAACAATTTTTTCTAATCGACCTATGTGAATTTTTGAAGTTTCTTGCGAAATAATTTGCGTTACTAAATAAGGACCCAACCATAATGAATTTAATTGAGATTTCCTACCCTCATGTTTTAAAAATACTTGATTACAAGTACAAGTACAGGTTGAATTAATTTGTAAATTCATTTTGATCGTAGTATTGTTTTGATTTTTCTTTACATTTGACAGGTTTGTCATGAGCTATTTTAAAAGATTTTTGAAGCTTAAATTTTAGATCGTAAAAATAATCATCATAATTGTAGAGAAGATCTACATTTTTAGAAAGTGAGTCGGGTATATTAGGTTTATAACCAAAAACTAATTCATATGGCATGTATTCTGTAGCTGAATGTGGAATAGTGTTGTAAGAAAACACAACAAATTGTAACCATGGGTCCCAATCATGAGAATCATTTTCAATATAATTTCGTAAATATTCAAAACGAGTTTTATGACTGCGTTCAAGTGCGCGCCATTTGTTTGTGGATGATACGCAGTACTATTAAATTTTTGAATTTTCAACAGTTTGCATATATATGTGTTTAAATAACTTTCCCATAAAGTTCGAACCTTGGTCTGTCAAAATTGATGAAGGAGAACCAAAGATACAAACAAAAAGCTTTGGTAACTGTATCAGCCTCTTGATCTGGTAATGGAATGGCTAAACTAAACTTTGTTAAATCCCACTGCATTGTTAGAATGAACTTTTCATTGTTATGAGAAGAAGAAAAGGGTCCAACGATATCAAGAAAAAAATTTTCGAAGGATTTTGAATACGTATGTAGTTGTAATTTTCAAAAGAATATTTTTATTTACCAAGCTTTTATTTTTTTGACAAAAGGCACAATTTCTAATATAATTTTCTATTTTAGCGAACGTTCTTAATAAAGTAATAAAAATTTCGTAATCTTTTAAATGTTCGGTAAATTCCTTGGTGCGCCCCTAAAGGTTCAACATGATATGCCTTGATTATTGTGTTGATATCATCGTCATTTGTCAATTACATAACTTTATTTTATATCTCAATATTAGAGGAAATGCTACTATTACAAATTGGTGAATTTTGAACGTTATTTGATATATGATTTTGTAAATTTGATGAAATAGAAGAAATTGAAGAATTTGTAGTGCTGGAATTTTGATGAATGGAATTTGAAACTTTGTCCTGTTGAGACAGTGGCAAACACGTCTTAAATTTAGAACGGGTTACAACATTGCATTCAGGATTATTCAGAATAATTCGGCTCAATGCATCCGCGTTGCTGTTTAACTTGCCTGGTTTGTGAACAGTGGTAAAGTTATATTCTTCTAATTTTATTTGCCATCTTGTTAACCTCGATAACGGATTTTTAATATTATACAACCAAATTAATGGTTCATGTTCACTAATAATTTTAAATTTTCTACCATAGATATGTGGCCTATAATGATCTGTCGCCCAGATTATAGCAGGAAGTTCTGTTTCTATTGCTGAATAAATTTTTTCAGCACTGTTCAGAACCCGACTAGCATATGCGACGGGTAAATTAGCTCTGTTGGTCTCTAGAGATAAGACTTTACCAATCGCAACATCACTAGCGTCAGGTTAGAACTAATTCCTTAGAAAAACCTGGAAATTGTAAAATAGGAGGATTATCTAAAAAATCTTTCATTTTCGAGAAAGCTTCAAGGCATCCCATACGAAAATTTTGTCTTTTTGTAGAAGAGCAGTTAAAGGTTTTGCAATGCTAGAAAAATTTGAAGAAAACTTTCTACAATATCCAACAAGGCCAAGAAAGGATTTTACGTCTCGAGTAATTTTTGGAGTTGGATAATTGTTTATTGCTTCGATTTTAGATGAATCAAGTTTAATGCTAGAATGAGTTATTATATGTCCTAAATAATATATTTCTTTGCAATGAACCTGACATTTTTCGGGATTGATTTGTAAATTGTACTGTCTTAAACATGAAAATGCATCATTTAAATTTTGATTGTGATCTGCTAAATTTTTACCGTATATTACAACATCATCTAGGTAAACTAGGCACTTTAATCCTTTTAGTCCACATAAAACGTTGTTCGTAAGCCTCTGAAAAGTACTCGGTGCATTACGTAACCCAAAACTCATACGAGTAAACTGGTAATGTTCGGTTTCAGTACTGAAGGCAGTTTTTCACAGTCTTTTAAATCAATCGGAGCCTGATGGTATCCATGAGCCAGATCGATAGTAGAAAAATAATGAGAACGACCCAATTTGTCCAAAATATCCGTAATATTAGGTAAAACACTTCAGAAATTGTAATCTCATTTAGTTTCCTATAATCAATTAAAATGCGCCATTTTTGTTAATTTGTTTTGGATTTCTTAGGAACACATAATAATGGAAAATTCCAAGGAGATTTAGAATCTTCGTTTTCATATTACTAACTTGAGTATTAATTTAATTTTTAACAGAATGAGGCAGTTGATATGGTTTGCAAAATATTGGATTAGAATGTGTTAGAGTATTGATTTGATGAGAGGTTGCATCTGTTACAGATAATTTATCTCCATTAAGAAAAAAAAATATCATTAAATGAACGACATGGATAAAATAGAATTTTGCTCCTCATTGTTCAAATGACTGAAATTAATTTTGGTTTTGAATATTAGGATTGGAACAATTTATATTAAAAACATGAAAATTTTCTATAACTTCGGATTTAATATTAAGATTTGATATCATCAAATGAATATCATATTCATTATAATTGATTAGACTTACAAACGTAAAACCGTTTTTAATGTTTAAAATAGAATTTGCTATATATACCCCAGGAAGTACTTCTGTAGCATAGCAAACATGTTCTGAATTAACAGGAAGTTAACTTGGTATTTTGATAGACGTGTCTGTTCTGGCTGGAATTGTATATTGCATTGGATGTTTTGAAAGTATGTAAGTTAATATTTTATTATTAATAGTTAGTTGAATACTTTTTGAAGAAAAGTCTAGTTTACAGTAAAAAAAGTTTAGAAAATCTTTACCTAAAATGCCGAAAAATTGGATTGGAAAATCAGTTCGTATAACTTGGAAATTTTGTTTAAAAGAATTTTTGCAATCAGGAAAAAATAGTTCTATATTGGATAATCCAATGCCAAATTTTTTTAAAATCGGATGTGTTGGTTTGAGCAATTTGAAGATTTGAATTTTGAAAGATTAATTCAGAAAAAATTAAAATGTTTATCAGTTATATTGGAGTTTGGTGTTTTAGAGCAAGATTGTATTAAATTATTAAAATGTTGGTCATCTATTGATAATCTTGGATCCGTTGAGGAGTACCTGGCTATTCGGATCCCTGCAAGTTTCCCGTATTGAAGAGGAAGTTATAACATTTTGTTGATGTAACTTTTTCTTTTCGTTAAATTGCCTGTTCATACAATTTTGTATATGGTGAATATACATTGATCCAGTGAATATGAGATGAATCCAGTGTATATATGTATGTATATTTTGTAGTAATCCGTGTTAATTATAATTCTTCTAATCGAGTTGTAATTTATTTCCGAATGATAAATGTGCTATCTGGATTGCAACTGATGACGTATATAGTTATTATACAGTTTTATTTTACTATACTCGAATTGAATTATGATGCGATGATGTCGATATAGTAATGGTATCATAATATAATGATGAAAATATGAATTGTATTTTATTCGTATTTATTGTAAAATAAAATGATAGTTTTTACAGAAATTTTTTGTTTTAACAAAACAAATGCTAAAATTTCTTCTTCTGCAACTGATCCAATAATATGTAGTTTGTTTCGATGTTGAATGCTTTTAAAAGTTGAATTTGATCAGCTTGGATTTTTATAGTTTTATGGTTTGGATGTATAATTTAAAGGAGGATATTATATACATATATAGGAATTCAATTTTAATTTGAAAATTTATCTATTATGATTATATATTTACTATTATATTGTATTTGATTTATTATCTATTTTGTTATTATGTGAATGTGGTATAAAACATGTGATTAAATTTGAGTAATATATTTTATTGTTTTTTTTTTTTTCACAAATTCTTGTTTGGTATCGTCTATAACAACGCATTATATATGTATATACATATATATATATATATATATATATATATATATATATATATATATATATATATATGTATATATATATATATATATATATATATATATATATATATATATATATATATATATATATATATATATATATGTATATATATATATATATATATATATATATATATATATATACTGTATTTGTGTTCATAAAAATAGTAGTGCAGCTAATTTCGAGGGGTAAAGTGTTTCGCTATTTTCATAAAAAATAACGATTGCTCTGTCCCGTAAAGCTTGTTTTCAATTTTGTTACAATTTTGCATTGATGAATCATGTGCAAACAAAATATATGTAGTAAAGAAATCATAAACTAGATTGTAAAATGTACATTACTATTAATATGAACACAGCCGTATATATACATATATATATATATATATATATATATATATATATATATATATATATATATATTTTTTTTTTTTTTTTATTTTTTTTTTTTGAGGGAGGGGGAAAACCCTCATGGGCGCTGTGCCAGACTCTTACCGACTAAAAACCCCCCACCCTCACTCCTCACGATGACCGGGATCGCAAAAGATTGCATTACTTCAGTCAAAGGATGTCCGTAATTTAAGTTGTGTACCTGGAGCTTCGGTTGCTCATCTCATCGTCTCTTCTCTTATTTTTTGTTTCAAGATGGTCTTTATCATTTTGGTTATGATGTTCCACGATTGCTCTTCCACCAGCATCTTTTCGATTATATTATCTGTGGTTAGTTCCCCCACATGATTAACACACTCTTGCCGCTCCTGCACCCACCTTATGCAGTGCAGTATAGTGTGCTCTGCTGTGTCTTCCTCTTCGCAGTGGAAGCAGTTAGGTGACTCCTTAATATGCATCTTAAAGAAGTAGCTGTTAAAACACCCATGGCCCGATAAGAACTGTGTTCGGTGAAAACAGGTATCTCCATGCTTACGCGCCACCCACTTCTCTAGAGTGGGAATGAGCTGCCTTGTGCAAGTGCCAGTATCAGCTTCCTCCCACCGGGTCTGACATTGAATCATAAGTTGTTCCTTCGCAATTTTTTTAGGGGTACCACTAAAAACAGCTATTCGTTCTTTAGCCATAAGAGTTACAGGTGGCATACCAGCTATTACAAAGACAGCCTCTTTCGAAACTGTCCTGAAAGCACTGCATACGCGGAGTGCGATCGTCCGTTGAACCCGTTCTACTTGGTCACTAGCTCTAGCGGTGTTCAGAGCACGACTCCAGATAGGTGCTCCATACAATATGATGGATGTAACAACCGATGCTAGTAGTTTTCTTTTGCATGAGCTAGGTCCACCAGTGTTTGCCATCAACCGTGCAAGATATTATGTTGTTCTGGTCGCCTTTATGACTATCTCTCTAATATGTTCTTGAAAGCTGCGTCGGTAATCTAACCAGATGCCTAGATATTTAATACGGGGTACTGGCCTTATAATGACCCCTTCCACGCGGAAGGCCATCGGAGAGAGGGCTCTTCTACCCGCCATTACTATGGCTTCAGTCTTCTCTGGAGCCAGCTGCATACGATGAATGAAAAGCCATCTAGAGATGGCTGCAACCGCAGCTTCCACTCTTTCTACTACCTGGTATTCGTGTTTTGCGGATACAATAAGTGCTAGGTCATCCGCATAACCCACTAATTTAGTACCCTCGGGCAAATCGATTCGGAGAATACCATCATATAGGATATTCCATAGCGTCGGGCCAAGGATTGAGCCTTGTGGGACCCCACTGGTAATCTCTATCTGAGTTGTTATACCTTCTGACACCATCAAAATGCGTCGGTCACTTAGATAGCTCTGGATCATTTTCCTTAGGTACGGGCTCACGTGTAGTTCTTTCAGCTTTTGTTGGATTATCTCCCAGGTTGCGCTATTAAATGCATTTCGTACATCAAAGGTCATCACTACCGGGATATTTCGGGTGTGACAGGACCTGGCGGCAGCCGTGTCTACTAAACTCATAACTTCTGCTAGTGCATCAGTCGTAGAGCGTCCCGGTCTGAATCCGTACTGGTTAGTAGCAAGTCCACCTGTTTCGTTTACTTCTTGCGCCAAACGACGGAGTAGTAAGTGTTCCAAAAGTTTCCCGAACGAGTCAAGTAAGCACAGCGGTCGGTATGATGAGGGTACACCGTCTGGTTTTCCTTCTTTTTTAAGAAGAACCAGTCTAGCAGCTTTCCAGTTGTAGGGGAATTTCCCTTTTTTAAGTGCTTCGTTCATAGCGGCCAAGACTTTATTTGGGTTGGTCTCCGAAGCAAATCTTACAGCTTCTGGTGGGATCCCATCTGGCCCTGCACTCTTCTTTGTTTTCATTTTTCGCCATGCTGTTTCCAATTCTTCTGCAGTGAACAACGGAGTCTCCTGCACTTGTATCTCTTCATGAGGCATACGATGATGGGCTGGGAAGAGTTCACTCACAGCTGCCATCATGGTGTTTGCATCTAAGAGAGGTACTGTCCGACCAAATCTTTTAGTGACTATCCTGTAAGCATCTCCCCAGGGGTCATGCTCCACAGTACTACAGAGGTCTTTCCAGCATTTCTTCTTCGATCGTAGAATTTCAGTTCTCATGTCTTTTCTAGCACTTTTAAGCTCTTGGTAGTAGGATGCGTTGGTTTGACCGTGGGTACGCCTAGCTTCTCTTTGTAGTCTCCTTCTGGCACGCTTGCACCTGCCATGAAGCTCCTCGATTTCTAAAGTCCACCAATAAACACTTCTTCTTCCTTTCCTACGTTATTTCGGTAGAGCTTCCTCGCATGCTTTCCTGACGGTTTCTACTAGCTGTGCCGTAGTTGTAATGCTAGAGGAGTTCAGGTAGCAACGAATTACGCTGCGGAGATATTCTTGTTTTGTTGCTCCTACACGCCAGCTATTACTGGTAGTATTGTACTGTGATGATCGCATGTGAATCGTATTCACTTCGAACATAATATAGCGATGGTCGCTAAGGCTTTCATCTTCCAAAACTTGCCAACTCTTAAGTCGTTGGGTTGTTCTTGCAGAGCCGAAGGTTACATCAAGAAAGGAACCATAGTTGCCTCTTTCAAAGGTTGGAGCCTGCCCTGTGTTAAGGCTCGATAGATCACATGATGCAGCCCAGTCTGCTAAGAGTTGACCTCTGTTGTCTAGTATATTTCCGCCCCACTCGGGGGATTTCGAGTTGAAATCACCTGCAACAATTACGTCTTTGTTCTGGTTCCAAATAATCAGACTGAGTTCGTCCAGGCTTCGTGCGAAATCGCCTAGGGATTTGTTTGGTGAGAAATAACAGCTTATGATTACAATGTCCTGCAGTTCCACCCAGACCACTCCTTTTCCTGCACCTGTCCTTATTGTTACAATGTCTTTAGACACTACGCTTAGAGCAGTGTCTCCATCTAAGTCTGGTATCCAACTTCCTCCTTCCAGCTTCGATCGATTCGGCTCGCTCACCAGGACCACGTCTACATGCCTTCTACGGGCAGTAGCAACAAGGAGATCCTGGGCTGGCCTACTGCGATGTGTGTTAAGTTGAAGCAGGCGCATTATGAGTGACTACTTCTCCTGCGCTTTTGGTCTAGATTATTTTCCAGAGGGGGTACCCCCTCTGAGCTTTGCTTCGCCCTATGCATGGGGTGTTTTATCTCATTGCAGCCCTTTCTCATGTGACCACTTTTACCGCAGCTGAAACAGATACCACTGCGGTCCGGTCCATTGCAGTTTCGTGCTTTGTGTCCTTCCTCTCCGCATTTATAACACCGGTGATCCGGGAAACGAAGATATACTCTGCACGATACCCAACCGATTCTGATACGCCTTCTATCCACTATCAATTTTGCCCATTCCTTGGGCAGTTTCACTGTTGCATTCTTAGTGTTTGCATAAGCAGGCCTTACTGAGGTTACAAAACTTTGGTCGGTATCTGCCTTCTCCAAAGCTTCCCGGACTCCCTCTCTTATATCGGTCTCAGCACTACTTTCTTCGAGATCTCGTATGTGTATAACAGCCATTTCTTTTTGATGAATGGCCTCTACACCAGCTACCTTTCCTACAATCGCCTCTCTAAGGGTTTCGGCTTTATTGTTTCCGCCCTTCAGCTGGATTATTAGGTCATCTGTCCTGTTTTTTCTCATCGCCGTTATTTCAACACCTACAACTTTTATGTCTACACTCTCCTTCACGGATTTCAGGAGCTCAGCATAAGTTTGACATTCGCTTTCACTATCACCTTTCCTTTTTATTCTGTCTCCTTCTTTTACGCCGAACTACTTCTACGAAGGCCTGTTCAGTGTCGATTTGCTTTGTGTTAGGTTTGGGGTTTTCACCTTTTGTTTCTTTGACCTGAACCTTCCGCTTTTCTCTTTTCTTTGCTGTGCAAATGAAAACACTCACACCACTGCCAATAAAGCAGCATTCCATTATTTTGCGTAGTTTTAAGACGTTGCTTGTTGTTGAGACAATGTTTAATTCTTCCATGCATCCTTGGAAATGACTTCTAATCTTCTTCGCCACCTCTATTATTTGCTCTTCCTGCACATTGTCATCTTCATGTTGACTAACGCAGCCAATCACCAGTTTACCGATATTTTGAGAGGTTTCGGGTTCCCCTTCCATTTCAATCGTGTAGGCGCTTTGTATAACCGCGACTTCTCCTGGTTGGAGCGTTTTATTATTTAGGAGATGCTGGAGCCCTGGCACTTGCTCCCCCAGATTGTGTAGTTCTTGGGTAAACGGTCTACACCCATCCCAGAGGATTCCTCTGGCTGTGGCTTTATTGTCCAGAAAGCTGTCGTGATTGAGTTTTGTAACCCTGAACACTTCCTGTGGCCAGTCCTGAGCAACCGTTTGTCGGATTTCTTGGGGTGTCATTTCTGAGTGTATCCGGTTACATAGCTCCTCGAATTGTCGGTTGCTTTCCGTCTCTCTGGTCTCCATTGTTTGTGTAGATATCTCCCTTAGCACAGGTTTTGCATCAGTCAAACCCAGTTCAGTTTGCGTTGATGCGTTACACTTTCTATTTTGCGAAGATCCATGAGCGTCTGGGTTATACACAGTCTTTTGTTTCTTTTCATTACCAGTCATTTGGATATTCCACGTCTGCGCACTTTGCTTATAACTAGCTAATTTATATATAGCTATCCGAATTCGAGAAACTGAGTATTTTATTAAGTTTTTAGTAGTTGGGTTTGCCTTAACCAGCATACTTAGACTATTTGATTCCTTTTCTACCTGCTCAATGGCTGCTACGAGCTCATCTAGTGCTAGCTTATGCTCTTCCGCTTCAAAACGCCGTTTCTTTGCACTATCCATTTGTATATCGGGAAGTGAAACGTGGTGCGGCGGGGACCTGCTGATAAAATTTGATCTCTTGAAAATATCAGCGTTATCCTTTTATACATTTCCTCTCCCAGTAGCTGCTTCTAATGTCCTATCCTGGCCGCCCGCCGGGATCATTCTCCAATTTCTTTGCGGTGGTTTGTCCCCCCCAGAATCCATGGGACAGCCCTCTAAAATAGAGGAGTGGGATTCCCGAACTGGTTCGGTACCCACCTGGGGTAATACATTGTTTTCACTATCCGCCATCATTTTGCCTATCAGGACTTGTCTGGTTTTGGTCCGCCCTGAGTATTTTATTTCCTCAGTACCCCCCAGGTAAAGTGGTGAGCATTCCCCTATCCGCCACCTTGGGGAGGCGCCCCATAGAGGACCAGCAACCCCCTGGGGATATATATATATATATATATATATATATATATATATATATATATATATATATATATATATATATATATATATATATATATATATATATATATAAATATATATATACATATTGTATAAACAATAATCTTTATAACAAGTTGCACATAGTTTAAAGCGAATTTTTACAACTTCGCGGTGTTTAGTCTGATTCTTCTCATTTTTGTGTTATCGATTTCAAATTCTATTCTCCTACATTTAAATTTTTTTCGCTAGTTTTTGGCACTAGTTCATTAACAATATAATTGAATAAATGTATGTATACGTACAATTGGATCGACGTGAGTATAAAATAGGTTTTTCCAGATGTACATAATAAATGAAACATTGGAACATATTGTTTAAAAGAGGCCTAATAACATAAATAGGGAGTTCATTAAATATAAAAATTAAATGTAAACTAATTATAGTAATTCTTTTATTAATTTACACCCAACCATGTATGTACATAATTATTTAATTTAGTACATTTCAGTGAAACGGTGAAATTAAATAGGAATATTGGCATATTCTGAATATGTATTTATTTATAATTTTTGCTTTTATACTTTATCTCAAACCACGCACTAACCAACAAAAATAAACTATGAACTATGTATTTATTTGCATCTCCCATCCAAACCAATTCAATTTTTTCCGTGGGAAATATAAATCAATATTCGTTTTTATAAATAATATGTACCTATAGCATATCGTAAATTATGTAATTTCATTAAATTAATTTCGGGTTTTGTTTGGTTATTCTCATTTTCGTTTGTGTGTGCAGTATACTATTTCATGTAATTAAAAACTATTAATAATCGATGAAATGTAAATTATTTTACATTGTAAATTTATAGCAAATAAAACGTTTTTTTCTTACTCCCTTGATAATGACATATAGTTAGTTGGATTGTATTGGACAACATAATATGGAATTGCTTTGAAAATAATTTTGTACATGCAAATTTAAATATATATTCATACAGATGAAAATACATATAATACGAGTATACCAATTCGTTTATAGTATAATATAACATCAATTTTTTATACCGAAATTAACAATCTCCTGTTCATTCGCTCAAGATTAGAGTAAAAAATGGCTTTAAATGATAAAAATAATAATTTAAAAGGCCACAAGCGACAAATAATCACAGAAGACAAGATAAACATACAAAACAAACTTTATATTTGAAAATTAAAAAAGTTTTTTCTTTTGTAGCTTTAAAAAAAGTTTTACTTTTTCCAAAAGTTTTGTTTTCAATCAAACAAAAAAAAAATATATCTAACAGAAAAAAAAAGTTTTAATTTTTAAATTAAATTAATTGAAAATGAGCAAAAATGAATTTATTAAAAAATAAAAGTTTAATACCCGAAAAAAACATGGGTATTAATTGACTTTTTTTTAAATTAATATCACGTTATTGGAGGAACGTTTTTATTGCCTGTTTTTTTATGCGTACATACATATTTCATAACATTATTAATTCATTTACCACTATGCAACCTGTTAACCATATTTTAATACCATTGTTTTTAAAAAGAAATGTTTGGGTTGTTATTTTTTAGAGATTATTTAAAAAAATCGAACTGATTAAAATATTACTTTGATATTAATTTTTCATCAAAGTAATTCATTTCGTATATTAATTGATATCCTTGATATAATAAAAAATCATTTATGAACACATACTTCCAGTTTACAGTTTTATTGGCTAGCGCTGTTAACTCCAAGCATGAATTATATTAAATATTTTTTTAAATTTTCACAACATTACATTCAATTTATTTATAACTACGCGGCCTGAAAACTAATAATTTTTTTTAGAGTAGGATATAATTGACATCGAATTTTTGTTCAAATTTAACCTCTGTTAAAAATGAAATTTATTTAATACACTTTTCCAGAGTAAACACTTAGTCGAAAACAAAATGAACTGAAATGAATGGATTGAATATACCAAAACACAGTACCCCATTCAACAGAAGAAATGAGACTCATTAGTGAGTAATTGAACCAATTCCATTGGCGTTTATTTCATTTTTACGGTTTTATAGTAGTTACGCTGTATTATTTTGCAGTTCGCATTTTCTTATGGATTTTTTTACAAATCCACTATGCAAATCAACTATAGGCAAGAGCGTACTGCAATGTTAGCAAACTGTAAAAGTTTGAACCAAGGAATGGATGCTAACTGATCTACGTTCAAAGATCCGGAAGAGAACACGGGATCTAGCTCCGACAAAGGCCGGACAGCTACAGAGGTAGTGTAAGCAGTCGTCCACTTCGTCTAGGCAGTATTCACCTTGGAAATAAACCTTGAAAAGTTCATGGCCGGTGATAAGTGCGACCAGAATTCTAAGTTGGTTCTTTTTTATGGATAATACATGTTAATTGATCCTCATGTTGGGTTCAGTAATGAAATGTTTCGCCTTTCCACGACAGCCACTTCAGTCAAGTATAGCGAACTTCTTAATAGCGTCTTTACCACCATTGAAGGGTAGAGGAATCGCTGGTTCAGGGCCAACAAATTTACTACGCAACCCATCGTTACTCTCGTATTAGAGCAAAGTATATTAATGTAGTGCTTGCAATCTTTGACTAGTTTGGACACAATCAAAGGATTGATCAGGGTATTAAACACGGCTTTACTATCTCTACAGATAATAGTATCCCTCCCTAAATCGCTAAACTTAAACGCCTTAATCGTACTATAGGTAAGTGCAATTAATTCAGCTTGAAAAACCGTGCAGTGTTTGCCCAGACTACCCGATAATCTTAGCTCATAATACAGTAAAATTCAAATCATGCACTGACAACGGAACGAGAGCCATTCGCAAAAAAAGTATCGCCTCAGACACCTGTCTATAGAAAGCCTGAGATAGTCACCATTCTCTCAAAGGGAAAACGACGAAGAAAGAATCGGTGAAGTTAAATTCAGACAATAGCCTGTCAATCATGTAGGACTGCAATTCGGGCAGATGTAGAATAGACTCCATAACAAGAAGAGGAGCAGACGACATACCCACGGTTATAGCCCTACAGGCTGTCATCTGAAATCCATCCAGCCTTGATACCGAAGACGTCAGTTTCACAACCGGCTACCAAACAACTGAAGCATACGAAAGTAAGGGTAAAACCAGTGATTTATAGATGAACGAAACTATTTTGGGGGTCAGACCCCAGTAATTGCCAGAGGCCCTTCTGCATTGTCAAAAAATAGCAATGGCCTTTTGCAGGTTATAATCAAGGTCAAACTTCCAGGAGAATTTACCATCTAGAATGACACCAAGGTGCTTAACGTGCTCTGTCCTTGTGATCGCTCTACCTATTAGACAAAAATCTGTATGCGATATATCAAGCAGTTTTCTCAACTCATAGGAAGCTGAATTGCTATGTTGCAGGTTGATCTGGTTTAATTAAAGCATGGGCGTCTTCATGAAGACCAGCTATAAACAAAATATAATTATAAAATAAAATCCTACGGCCCTGAGTTAATCCTGTTATGGATCCTCTCAAGGACATATTGTAGCGACGCTCCAGACCCAGTAATGTGTTCAAAGGACTTCTGATCAACCCTGATCACAATCGACTGTCGGTTAGCCTCTCGCTTGTATCGGATAACCTTCCATCCTGTAGTCGAAAGGTTTGAATTCTTAATACCGATGTTAGTAATAACTACACTAGGATTCTCAGGTGACCCAGGAATCCATGAGTGCAGTATAAGCGGCTTTGGACGCT
This sequence comes from Tipula unca, assembly GCA_951394425.1. Lineage (NCBI taxonomy): Eukaryota > Metazoa > Arthropoda > Insecta > Diptera > Tipulidae > Tipula > Tipula unca. Next base: position 104,486,272 of record OX596380.1, read on the forward strand.
CACCAACCGAAAGATGGCAACCCTCCCAGAAGTCCCTGTTTCTGTCAATCTCTCCACAGAACCAAACGACATCTCATCATTGCTTGCTTTGCAGATGATGACACCATCAACTAGGTAGCAACCCAGCAATTGCGATACAAAGCCGGAAGATTTAGCCTCGTCGAGAATGCACGCAGAATTTTTAACATTGGCTACTGTTTCAGCGTAAATGCGCACTTTTGTAGAGGCCGTTTCTGGTGTGCTGATTGCTGAGCTTGGCCTTTTGGGTGTTCTCGATGCGCTATTGCACGGCTCTTTGGAAATTGCAGCCAGGCCCAGCCCACAAAGCTTTTTTTGTAAGCGCTGGTGCCGACGTTTGCCAAGTCGCTTAGTCGTGCCACGATGGCTTGACTCCAGTGTAGAGGCCCCATCACTCAAAAGGCATTCTCCGAACCCGAGTTGATAACTGGGTTGTGTTCAGGTCCTAAGCTGACCTGAAACATAAAAATGAATGCTAAAGAACCGAAACGAGAGGTCCTTAAAGCCAGCAAATCACATGCAGTTATAGTGTATATTTGTTTGTTTTTTTCGACATTTATCTACTTATACGATTTACGATTCAGAATTTTCGTGAAAAGGTTTCAACCTAATGTTATGTACCATTTTAGTAGAATTTCTAATTTTAATTGAAGTATTTTCAGGTGAGTTTATTTCTTGGACTTCATAAGGACCTAGCCAATATTTTGATAATTTAGAATTTCTAGCTTCGTTTTTCAAACAAAAAAGGTCACCAACATTATATTTAATAACTTTAGAATATCTGTCGTAATGGACCTTAGATTTTTCCTTAGACTCAAGTATGTTATTTTTAGCAATTTCAAATGATTTTTGAAACTTGAATCTGAGATCAAAGTAATAGTCATCATAATTGTACACAGTATCACGAGAATGGGTAAGAGAACTAGGAATCTGCGGTTTACATCCAAAAACCAGTTCGAGTGGCATGTGTTTAGTGGAAGAATGAGGAGTAGTATTATAGCAAAATATAGCAAACGGAACCCATGAATCCCAATTTAGTGGATCCTGTGTGCTATAATGGCGTATATAATCCATAAACGTTTTGTGAGATCTTTCTAGAGAACCATTTGATTGCGGATGATAAGCTGTAGTATTTATCTTTTTTAATTTAAACAATTTAGCAATTCGTTTAAACAAGGCACTCATGAAATTCGACCCTTGATCAGTAAGAATCGATGATGGAATACCGAACACACAAATAAAGTTTTCGACGAATGCTCGAGCAACTGTATCTGTTTCTTGGTTTGGAATAGGTACTGCTAATGAAAATTTTGTTAAATTGTCTTGCATTGTCAGTATGAATTATTTATTAGAATGAGATGGATTCAAAGGACCAACAATATCCAAAAATAATTTTTCAAAAGAACCAGATAACGTATTCGTGATTTTCATGGGCATTTTGTTCGAGAGACCAGATCTGTTCGTTTGGAAAGATTTCCATTTTCTTGTTATTTTGGTTACTTGACTTAATATATTTGTGAAACTATAAAATTTTTCATAGAGAGACTGATGAAATTCATGAATTACGGTTTCTATTTCAATTCAACGATATCTCTCTTATCGATCGACTGTTCGTTTTCAGAATTGTGACCTTTATCATCAATAATAGTTTGCCGTTATTTTTGTGCTCTAGTTAGTACATGGACATTAGTATTTTCATCAGTGGTTTCTATCGGAATGCGGCTTAAACAAACAGCATTCGTATTCAGTTTTCCTGCTCTATGTATGAAATGTAAATTGATATTCATCTAGTTTAATTCGCCAACGCGTGAGTTTTGAGGACGGATTGGTTATACTACATAACCGGACTAAAGGTTTATGAACGGTGACTACAACGAATTCTCGTCCATAAACATATGGGTGAAAGTGATTAACGGCCCAAACAATAGAAACCAATTCCTTCTCGATAGCGGAATAATTCTTTTCTGCTTTGTTCAAAACACGGCTAGCAAAAGCAATTGGCATATCCTTACCATCTATATCTAGAGACAGAACAGCATCTATGGCCAAATCACTCACTTCACAAGTAACCGTAAATTGTTTTGCGACATCGAAAAATGTCGTTATACTTCCGACATAAATGTATAATTGAAGATTTTTCCTCAGAATTCAAGTTCTCAACATTGATACTATTTTCTAATATGTCTAGCCTATTCCCTAGGTAATCGTTTTGTGATTCAATTTGGTAAACTTTATAATTTTCTAAAGGATAAAGCGTAAGAGAAAGTTCGGTAAATTCAAAAGGTTCCTCCGTTGTGTTTACAATGCTTATATAACTAGAATTAGTTTTTCCTGGTACTTTTTCTTTCGAACAACATAAATATACCTTATTATCCTTATCACGAGAATTGAATTGAACCAATTTTTCAGATCTGGGTGGAACAAAGTTTGAGTTAGCATGCACAAATTTAAAGACAACATGCTTACCTCAACTGGAATTTTGATTGAATTACTCTGAAAATCAATATAACACATAAATAGGAAATCTTTTCCAATATACCGTAACATGCTATCGGAAAATCGTCTGTCACTATGTGAAAACGATGGGCGATTTGAATTGAATTAGGAAGTTCAATTTTTGCATCACAATAATATGATCGTTTGAGATACCTTTTAAACAACATTTAAATTTAGGATGACAAATAGTATCTGGTTTGATGAAACTCTTTTTGATTAGACATATGTTAGGTCCGGTAACTACTAACAAAAATAGCGATTTACTGTTACCAATATCAAGTTTTAGATTAACATATTTTTTATCTAAACTTGAATTCGTTAGTAAAATGGATTGGATGTTGGAGCTTAATACATTATTAGACGAAATTAATAAATTTGAATTTCGACGCTAAATTAAAGTTGCTGAACGAGACAAGTCGATGCGTTCTTTTGTTTGTTCATTTATGTTATTTAGATTTTTATTGGCGTTAGCTTTTCGTCGCTTAAAGCAATAATTAATTCGATGGCCTGGACATTTACAATATGTACAAATATAGACTGGTTTAACAGTTTGATTAGATATGTTAGGTAACGCCTGACCTTTAAATGGAACATTGGAATTTCTAAATTAGACCATACGTGAGCAAAATTTGAAAGATATCTGACATTTTACCTGTTGTCTAGAAGAACTAATAGAATCTCTTTTTTGTTTGTGAAGTAGAAAAGCTAATTCTTCCTCGCAAGCTTTAGCCAGAGATTCTTTTAAGCTATAGGAAATTGACATGCTTTGACTATTCATTTTTTGTTATCGTGAAGACCTTCTTGGAAAGCTCGTAAGGCGATTTTAGAATTAATGCTTTTAATGACTTTTGCCGCGTCCTTGCCTTCCGCACGAATGCAAGCTTCGTTTAATTTAGACAAAATCTCTTGAACAGGATGGGCATATTCTTTGACAGTTTCATCCCACTTTTGAGAATTATTTAAGAGCTCCTATTGCAAGTGTTCACATGAATATAACTCGGAAAATTCGTTTGTTAAATCTAATTTTAATTCATCCCAAGAGGTATTGTATATTCATTGTACTGAAAGGTTTGCTCAAATGAGCAACTTAAAGGTTTTCTGAAAATTCACAAACACTAAGATTGGAAACCTTTTCGGTTATTTAATCAATGGCATAAACAAAATCTTTATGTAAACCCAATTTTCAAAACGGACGCGATATATCTCTCATTTGCAACTGATAATAAATAAAATTAAATCAATTTATTAAGTTATGTTGAAAATTATATAATATGTACATTTCAATCTGCCAAGTTCATTATTGTATTATAAACAGGTTTTAAGGGCCATTATTGTGACAACAACGTGACTCAGCGGTTTTGATTCTGAGTTTGGGCTTCAAACTGTGAAAATGGTAAGTCTTACCGAGCAAATAGCGCAGTGGGTAAAGCTGCGACGTTTGAAACGGAAGGTACCGGGTTCGAATTCTAACAGAGGCGGGATGCAAAAGGGATTTTTCATCTTTCGATTACGATCGGTGATTAAATTGAAAACATCTATGTTTGAATGCCGAACAGCCGAACAGTCTCTAATTAATGAATGTATGTGTTGGTATTTATTTAAAAAAAAAAAAAAAAAAAAATAATAACTAATAACGACTCTCAGAAGACACAGACTATTACTTTATTTTATTCGATCTACCAATTTTTGAATCTCTCTTAGTTTTGATCAATCATTTTATAACCAATATGTGGTTACTAAATTCATTACTTTGCAATGATTATTTCGGCTGAAATTTTGCGAGTGAACCAACATAACAATTAATAACAGATTTTCTCGAACTCATGAAAACCGCATTCATTTTCTTGCTTTCTTTTGCAAATTGTGAAATATAATTTATATATTTTATTGAACCTATAGCACTCTAAAAATTACAAAAATTCAAAGAAAATATATGTACTGGAATAAATTATAAATTTGGTTTAGAATACAAAGCGCAAAAAGAAGAAATATGTAATACAAGCTATATTATATACAACCGCAACCAACCCAATACAACATACATTTTATCATAAAAATCATAAATGATTAATAAAGTTGAATTTCTGGAATGTTAAGATAGTGAATATACATATCTTAAAACTCTTCTTTATAATTTATAATAATGCAAGAAAAGGAAATTTTTTATTTAAATTGTCTTCATAATATATTCTCTTTGCTCACAGAGTTGCTCATTTAAATTTTTATAGTTAAGGTATTTAAATTCCGCAGTAAATTCTTATTCGATTTGGAATAAGACATATTCCTGCTAATTTAAAGACAATAAAAGGCGATATATTTTTAAACCATAATACCAATCGCAAATAAATTTTTCATTTTGGTTAGGTTAAATTCCATCGTCAGTGAAAGGGTTGAAAATTTTTAAAATATGTAAACGAAGAATTTGCTGAATTATCCGTGTATATTTATTTCACCCCATTTAATGCTATCTTGTGTTTTTCGGGATAATAACAGAAAAATATGAATAAATAAGTTGAGGTTTTTCCCTCATTTTCCTCGGTAATCATTGTTTTGTCATCTAATTTATAGAATTTTTTCTTGATGCTCTCTTTTATCTTGCATATAATATTTTTTCGTATAATTTTAAAAATAAATTTTCTACTTTACGTTTCTTGAAGTATTTTGTATGTATTTATATTTGCTTTTAATATTTTTTAAGGATTTAGCCATTATTGTTGAAAAAACATTTTATGTTTACATATATAGTAAAAGTGGGAATCCAAAACGTGATTGAGAATTTATTAATGCGTAATTATTTAACAGGTGCGAAATTTTTTGTTGATGGTATTAATGATATGATCTCATTTTGAATATCAATTTATGTGTATGTATGTATAGGACAATTTTCAATACTTTTCCGTATTGCACTTCTTAAATTTAGTTAGGGTTACAATAGAAACATTATTTTGTAGCAATCTCTGCATTAGTAAATTTTCCCCCAAAAAATTTCCACAAAAGCAACCTTGTTTTTTCATATCACTTCATTTCATTTTCAATTTATTTTTGACGTAAAAAATGGAGAAAAAATGCTGTCTATCTCTTTGAAAGACAAATTATCAATTTAAAATTATCTTCAAGATGGTAAGAGCTCAAAAGAGATTTACCGAAGTTACAACGTTCATTAATCGATGAATAAATAAAAATAACAAAGAAAAATTAGAATAATTCGCTTCAAAAACTTGTATGTATCAGCAGAAAATCAAGCGCATGCAGCCATATTCATGGTTTTTACGACGACGAGGAAAATAAAATGGTTTCGAACGGGAATAAAGTAAATGCACTGGAATGGAATAGGTCACTCAATGCGAATGGACACGAATTTTTATACAGCGGTGGATGACTCGACACATTCAAAAAAAATGACGGAATTAGAATTTTGACGGTGTCTGGTGGACTAGTATTACATTACAAGAAATTTCAAAAGGATCATTGCAGAGAATTTGTTTTTACCGGTACAAATCTATAACTGTCACGAAACCGGTCTTGTATGCAAAGGTTGGCACAAAACAATAAATGCTACCGTTTTTGAAAAGACTGCTGGTGGAAGGATCAAAACGGCAATATTATGCCAAGCGTAAAACTAACAGGGACGCTTAACCTCGATATGATTATGATTGGAAAAGTCAAAAATTATTGATATTTTAAGGACATCAAAATACCGTTATATTACAAGTAATATAAAAATGCTTTTCAAACTTTTACGTTTTTCAAGAAGTGTACAACGAAACTTTCATCTCTCAAGTTTCTCGTCACTTGGAAGTTATTGGTGGCCACTGGCCACCTGCCATAATGCCAACTGCAATGACACAGCAAATACTTTTTCCTACATTGAAAACTTGAAGGTTATAATAAAACGCAAACCATTTAAAATATCTTGAAAATTTTATTATTAGCTAGAAGTACAATCAAAAAATATATTGAAAAATATATTCATATGTCTACAAGAGGCACGTTTATAGGTGCCGATTCGTGAACCCAATTTTTACTCGGCCACACATTTCGACAGAAACGGCCGTTATCTCGTTCAATATTGGCTCTGAGCTCCTCTATCGACGCCGGCTTGATGACGTAGACCAATGATTTACCGGAGTCTTAAAAAAAAATTTTAGAGGTGTTAAATCGCACGATCTAGGCGGTCAATCGACAGGACCATTTCCGGATATAACACGTTCATCGAATTTAGATTTCAATAAGCCGATTGTTAGACCCGCTGTGTGGCATGTCGCACCGTCTTGTTGAAACCACATATCATTAATGTCTAGCTCATGCAATTGACCAAAGAAATAACATTGCAACATGTCTCTGTAGGTATCTCCATTGTCTGTTACGTGGTGGCCATTTTCATGAATGAAAAAAACGGTCCAATGACTCCACCAGCATGAAAACCACACCATGCACCGTTATTTTTGTGGATGAAGTAATGTTTCTTGAAGCACATGAGGTGTTTCACATGTCCGCATATTCTGTTTGTTGACGAAGCCGTTTAGAAGATGATTTTGAAAGAATTAACTGTTGAATTTGCAGTCACCGACTCGGAATTTTTGTAGTAAATTTTAATTATTTGTAAACGTTGCTCGTTCGTGTACTTCACCATGATGAAAATGTTGTTTTTACTGAATGTTTTGACACTGACAGTTTGGTTATTTGTTTAAGTGCGTTCACAGTGAAAGTTTAAAGTTGTCAAGTCGCAAATGGAAAACTCGATTTGTTTTACCATCTACTAGCAACCCTCGCGGCCATATTATAAAATAATATGAATATACTTATTTACTATTTCTATTATTTTTATCTAAAATAAGTCATTATTTTTCTAGTACGAGTATCAACGATATGATGTTAAAATGAAATAAAAAAATGCATAAATTTAAGCAAATTAAACATAAATTTAAATGCCAAGACCATTTTTATTGATCGTTTTGAAAGAGAATATGTGAAAATAAAGTAAAAAATAAAGTCAACTCCAAAAAAATGTTTTTCTAGATTTATTTTTTATTGATGCTTTATTTAACATACACGTAAGGGTGCATACATTACATAAAACATGCACATATGTAAGTAAACATATATTAAATAAACCACCAATAAATAATAAATCCAAAAACAATTTTTTTTTATTTTAAAAAAGTAGCCTTGTTTTTGGGTTGCGGAAATATTTTGATTTGATAATACAAGCCTACTTTGCAAACACGAACACGTCATAGTTCGGTGATATGTTTATCATAATGGTGTTATTCAAAAATGTATTAAAGTGTTTTTGTCTAACTAACAAATTAGTATGATAAAAACGTGTATAACGTATCTCTTGAAAAACTTTGAGATTTAGTAAGAGCTAACATATATAGAGAAGTAGTGTTTCTCTTGCTTTCAAAGAAACAGCGTCTCCACGAACATAAAAATTACCTAAACTAAAAATATAAAATAAGAGATTTATTTACAAAATTATTGATATTTTTTTAAATAAATAAAACTAATACCATACAGTAATGAATTTTTGCTTCTTAGTGCTTCTTTAAGCTCTTTGTATTTCAGAAAGATAATGAGGAAATTGGTTTTTTAGTATAGAGATTTCTGTAATAGATGAAGCAAACTGTGATGACGTAGTTGGTATATTAGTGGATATTAATCTGAATAAATCAGATGAAGGAACATTAATCAAGTTATTATTGAATGGCATTAAAATCGGTGTGTCTATACCTTCATTCAACTTCATCGAATTGAACAATACACGATGATCCACCAGTCTGCCTCTCGTTATTCTTGTCAGTTTTGTATAACTGTAACATGCATTACATTTTATTTTCCATTTGGAAGGCGGTAATAGGATATTTCTGAAAACATTAAAAATTACGAATATGAAATAAATCAAATATGCGCTAACGAGAAAATCAACTTTCATGTAAATGAGATCATTTAATACATTTCCTGAACGCATATTTTCTACTTTATACTTCGAATTCCTCTATTCTAGCATGGGAGCAGAACAAAAATGCCACATTTCATCGTCGAACCAAATTTCAGCTTGACTAATATTTATTTTATTTATAAATATAGAGAGTAATTAAGATTCTATTACACATAATTAATGATAATAATTAAATTCTAATTAGGCGTTCAATCGCTTCGGAATTTTTTAAAAAGTGCACTTTAAATGTGCCGATCATAAATCTCATATCTGGATCCCTAAGTGAAAACTCGATATTGATTGTATATTAATTTATTGTAGAGAGTGAGAATTTATCAGTTTTATCAGTTTCAATAATTTTTGTTATAACCAAAAATTATATTATAGAATTATATTTAGAATATTATATGTACATTAGGGAAGCCCAAGTTTGTATGGGGGATAAAATGTTGAGAAATCTCACGGGACACTAGATATAATACTCCCTAGAAGTTACTCTTAACACGTATACTTAAAAAAATATTGGATCAATCGAAGACACTTCTGAAGTGCAGGCGTGAGTTCAAAGCTTGAAAAAATAGTTTTTGCCTCAATTTTTCAACTTCAATCGGACAGGGACATGATTTAAAATATTTTCCATCTGACATGAACGTCATTATGAATGAAAGTAATAAATATCTCTTTCTAAGACATCAAAGGTATCTAAAATTAACCATTTATGCATTGAAATTTATCTTTCGTGAGGAATTTAAGTTAACAACATAATAAGAGAACAATTTATGGGACATGGTTGTACTAAATAAAATATGTATTCAAATGAGGTATTTGCTAGACGAAAGCATCACATTCTCAGTTCTGTGCCACTGCAGAGAAAAGAAGAATGGTGTTACAGTTTTGCATTTTTTTAGTTTTGGAAGATTTGCCTTTTGATACCTTCGATGATTTGGAAAACAGTTTCCATTTGGTCCGAATTTTTTTTTAAATCATGTTTTTTTCGGTTCGATTGAAGATGAAAAAATGAGGTATGAACAATGTTTTCCAAACTTCGGGCTCAAGACGGCATCTCTAAACTATCTTCTACCCAATATTTTTTTGTAAACGTATTTAGAGTAACCTCACATCACAGAGGATGTCCGTGAAAAATTTTCAGTGTGTTTTTAAACTCCCAGTGTGTTTTTCATGCCAATGCTTTGTGCTAACACACAGACATCGACATCGTATTGTACATACATACATATAACATAACATGTGTTTTAAAATTTGCATACATTATGAAAATTTATCAGTTCACTATACAAATTGTATTTAAATCTTAAATAAAAGACGAAAAAAAATAGAATCTATAATCAATTAGTCAATCGTCTGTTAAATGAAAATGAAGAAAATTAACTTTTCCTTCAAAACTTACCTTCTCTGTTTAAATTCATTAGTAAGAAAAATTGAAAACAAATCATTTAATTGGAATTTTCGCTACACTTTTACATATTATCCTTTATGTTACTGTACCATAAAAAAATATACATTGTAGGAAAAACGAAGCTTTTAATGGAAATTTAATTTTGTTTCATTACAATTTTAACAAGAAATATTTTTTCTTCTCTCAAGATTATTTTCTATTGTTTTGCACACAAATACACAAATTTATTGTTCGTTAGCGCTAAACAAAAAAGAAATATCTAAAATTCAGATGAATATTTTTTTTGTGGTTGTTTCTTTGATCCATTCAGCTGGAAACGGAGAAATTGATGAGGCATTCATTTAGAACAATTTTTATTTAAATAATTAGTTTATGTGTATGAATTGAAAAAAATTATGTCAATATCTAATTTAGTTATACCTAATCTAATATTATTTGGTTAGGATGGAAGTGGATTCGAAAATTACCAATTAATTCAGTAAGTGAACCCAACAACACTTATGGGATGCACTTGAAAATTTACACTCCATTTTAATTGTTGCCAACAATTTTTTAATTTAATTTAAAAATATTAATGTTGAAAATTACGAGGTGCAAATTAATGAAACTAATTACAGGTAAATGATTTTTCAACACGGCTTATTTCATCCAATCTGATCAATATATACATATATTTGTCTAAATAAATGTAACATCGAGAAATTTCGATACGATGGTCAAAAAATTTACTTCTCTCTACCATATTTATATGAAGAATATACAATAACTACCCCCAAGAGTACTATCCATTGACAGTAAAGTGTAAAATGCGAACTATTTTAAAAATAATAAAAGTAAATACATTTCATTAAAGTTTTTTTTTTATAATCCATAGTTATAGAATTATCTACAAGACCATAAAAGGTTGACAAATATAATATATATATATATATATATATATGTATACATCTATAAGTATATAAAAATAAATTTATTACTTGAAGATAGCATCGTCAAGGGATCTTAATGAAAAATTATTTTAAGATTATATCTATTTAATAAAAAAGGATTTATATAGCATTTTACTTTGAAAATATATATATGTACATTATACATATTTAGATTATATTTATGTATTTATACTGTTTTAGGTACATGTATATTATCATATTATATTATACATTTATATATTATATACATGCTATAGTTACTTATGTATTTGTATATGTGTGTCGATTATATAGTAAAAATCGATTACTTATACTTTAAAATAATAATATAAAATTTCTCAGTTACACTTGTCAATATGTTGTAAAGTCCTCATTATCTGGTTTTAAGGGAAAGATGAACCCTATAATTTTAGACCTGAGTTGGTTTTGGATGAGAGATAATAAAAATAATTTTAGGTTCTTCCATGCATTGATCGACAAGTTATTTTTTCCTCTCATCTACCAATCCAAGTCAATAAGAACTAATTATTGCATTTCTACTAACACATTCATTTCATTTAGTTTTTACATATCCATATCATTATATATTGATATACAACAAAAACTTACCATTTTTCTCTAGAATCTCGAGCGCTCAAGTGCTCCAACAAAGTGTTATTAACTTATTACCGATAAATCCCTCAAAAAATTTAGTTATTTAAATATAAATATATATATTATATATACAGGTAAACCTCGCTTTACGAATGGGTTCGGTTCCTGGAAATGCTTCGTTAAGCGAGGATTCGTTAATCGAGGTATCAAATTATATGGTTTTATATGAGAAATTGTTAGTTTGGTTCCTGTATTCCAAATTTAGTAAAAAAAAAGTTCTCAGTGCATAAAATTCAATTTTATTTAGAATAAAATAAATAATAAAATTATAAATAAATATAAATAATAAAATTCGCAAACTTAAAAATTCAAAACATATCATTTTTTTTTTTTTTTTTTTTTTTTTCAATTTTATTTAAATATTTTAAATAAACAATTATTACAATCTAGTCACCTGGACTATTGAGCAATTTTATTCTAACTTAATTTACTATGTTGTATTAATCTATGGCTTCTTCCCACTGGTGTTCCATAGTGTCTGATAAATTGAATTAAACCACATCGTTATTGTGGATTTTACATCAGCATTACGCTGTTTACACTAGCAATTACACCAGCTCAAAAGGTTTAGTTCGTTAGAGCCTGCGTACAATTTCTGTGTTGTTTAACAGCTTAGTTGCCTCAGTGTTAACATATTGTTCGAGCCTTTGCCTATGTCTCACTGCATTTTTTTGGATTTCCTTTGAAACAGTGTCCACTTTAAGGTCCCTATGGAGGTCTCTGTTTCTAACATACCATGGTGCATCAACGATGTTCCTTAATACTTTGTTTTGAAATCTTTGGATGATTTCCACGTTGCTCTGTTTGGTACAACCCCAAAGTTGGATACCATAAGTCCAAATCGGTTTTAATATTGTTTATATAATAGAAGTTTGTTGTATGTTGATAGAGCGGAGCTCCTTCCTATCAGCCAATACATCTTTCTATATTTAAGCCCTAGTTCTTCACTTTTCTTTTTGACGTGTGCTTTCCATCGTAGTTTTGCATCTAGTGTCATGCCAAGGTACTTAGCCGTGTTGGCATACGGTATTATTTCTTGATTAATTGTAACCGGAATATGTTCGAGTCGTTTGTTTGTAAAATTGATGTGAACTGATTTAGTTTCGTTAAGTTTAATTCGCCATCTTTTGGTCCAGTTATGTACTTGAGTAATAGCTAACTGTAAACTATGAGTTGATTCTTCGTTGCTATCTCCAACAGCTAAGATTGCCGTGTCATCAGCAAATGTCGCCACAGTGTTGTTTTCTAATACAGGGAGATCATTAGTGTACAATAGGTATAGGACAGGACCTAATACACTGCCCTGCGGTACTCCTGCCTTGATTTCTTTCAATCCAGAATAGGAATCGTCTAATTTTACTCTAAAGAATCTATCTTTCAAGTATGATTCTAATATTGTAGTGAATTGCATTGGTAGTACAGTTCTTAACTTATAGTTAAGTCCTTCGTGCCAAACTGTATCAAAGGCCTGTGCAACGTCTAAGAATATCGTTGAGCAGACTTTTTTCTCCTCTAATGCTCTTTCAATAATATTAGTTATTCTGTGTACTTGATCTAATGTTGAGTGTTGGTTGCGAAAACCGAACTGATGATTTGGAATCAGGTTTTTCCTCTCAATTATCGGATTTAGTCTTTTTACTAATAACTTCCCAAAGAGTTTAGACATAACTGATAATAGTGATATTGGCCTGTATGATCCAGTTTTGTGTGGTGGTTTCCCAGGTTTAGGAATCATAATTACTTCTGCAATTTTCCAAAGGCTGGGTACGTATTTCAATCGAAAGGTGGCATTTATAATATTGGTGAGCTTGAATAATGCTTTCCTTGGTAGTTCTTTTAAAATTTCTGCTGTGATAAGGTCATAACCCGGCGCTTTTCTCGGATTCATGTTTGTTTTTATCTCATACATGACTTCTTTTGGTGTTGCTCGTAGGATTTCTTCACTTTCCTGTACAATAACAAAATTAGATAATTTTCTGAGGTAGTTACTGATAGATTCGTCTTTCAAATCTTTGATTTCCCTTTTAAGTAGCTGAGTCAGATTGTTTAGCTTAGTTTTATCTTGAGGGGCTCTAGTTTGTTGCCATATTCTCCTTGTCCTTCTTTTTTCTGCCAAAAGCTCTCTAATTTCTCTAGGGTAGTTGTTTCCCTTAATTTTCTTTTTAACTTCAGGAGTGTTTTCCCAAGCTGACTGCTGTATGTCACATATGAACTTGTGAACTTCTTTTTCTAATTGCTCCTCACTCCTTAGCGGAACCATTAAGTTAATTTTTCTTTCTAAAGACAGTCTAAAGTATTCCCAATTTGTGTGTTTATTTACTAAACTAGGATAGCTTTTTTTTTTAATGATCCTTTCACTTAATGTCAAAAGTATTGGGGAGTGATCAGAGCTTAAGTCAAAACTTTCATCTATATATATATAATTTACAGATATATTTTTCACTATAAAGAAATCAATCAGATCTGGTATTTTATTTGGATCAGTTGGCCAGTAGGTCGGTTTACCATTTGATAAGGCTTCACAACCGTATTTTCTGATAGCATTGAAGAGTTCTTTCCCTTTGGTTGTTGTTAGTCTAGAACCCCAGTGAGTATTTTTTGCATTAAAATCTCCTCCAATTACAAATCTTTTCCGTAGTTTACTGAAAAATTCAAGATAATCTTTTTCTTTTAGAGAGTATTTCGGTGGACAGTAAATTCCAATAACACTAATAGGGTTATTTTTGGTCTTGATATTAACAGCTGTTGCTTGTGTTTGTTCTCTTTCATATTTTAATTCCTCGAAGTGATTAATACTATTTCTAATTATAACAGCACTACCTCCCTTGGCAGTATTTCCCGGGTGAATAGTGTGATATGTTTTATAATTTCTAAATTTGATAATTGATTGCCTAGTGAAGTGAGTTTCAGAGATGAAACAGACATCGATTTTCTCTGCGTCCAGAACCATTTGCAATTCCTGTTGGTGTTGCTGGAGTCCATTGGCACTCCAGCATAAAATCCTTAAGTCGTTAGACATGGTTTTGTTTAGGGATGGCTCCCTTGGTACTGTATTCTAGTTTCTGTAATCGCTGATCAAAAGTATTAAGTTTGCTTAATATCAGCTTAAGCGTTTGATTTATGTCGTCTGTTTGAGTTTTTTTGTTTGTTTTCGTTACTCATCATTACTTGAGCGTAAGTTTTTTTGCCCACTTCTGCTTGAGAGGCTATCGACGCTTTACGCCTTAACTCTCCTTTAAATGATTCAGGCCTGTTTACTCAAACAGTTTGCTTCTTTATTACATTTGTATTTTTAGCATATATGTTTTTATTTTTGATGTTTTGCAATTCAATAGCAACACTGCATCCTCTGTAGTTAGCTGGATGGTTTTCTCCACAATGTACGCATCTAGGCTATACATCTGTGGGTTTGACACAATCTCTAGTATGGTATTTACCTGTACATTTGACACACCTGGGTACTTTGTTACAGTATTTTTGAGTATGTCCATATGCTTGACATTTTTTACATTGTGGAATAAGCCTAGATCTTCTTAGGGGCTTAATATTAACTTTGCATCCCAAGATGTACTTGATTTGATGTATTTTTTCAATATCATCATCTGCGCTGAATGTCAGCATATTCATGTTCAGAGGCTCCTTACTTCCTCGTTTTAGCTTAATTGATGCTTCAGTTGCATTAAAACCTTTTCCTTTCAGGTCATCAATTATTTTTTCTGGTTTACATGTAGAGTGCAGATTTTTAACCATTACCCTAATTGGTCTGATTTGTTTGTTTTCAAACGTATGCCAGGAATGTCCCTCATGTCATGCATGAATGCATGAAAACATATCATAAAAAATAAAATAAATGCTTAATTTATTTTGTAAAAAAAATATCAATTTTCAGTTGTTTAGTTTTCTTCTCGAACTCGTCCAACATTTGTTTATAGCACAAAATATTCTTTTTGATTGCGTTAATTACAATGCTACATCTATTTTCATCTGGATCATTATTTCCAATAATCTCGTATGTTTCACCCATTTTTGAGAAAATTTCATTTAAATTGTGGCGGCTTAAATTTGTTTGTGGTTCATCATCCTCTGTTGATGATTTAGAACGTGATCCGCCTAGCATTTCTTGAACATCTTCAATGGAAATCTCTATGGGCTGTTCATTTAACAATTCTCGAATGCCCTCTTCGTCTACTCCTTCAATACCGACTTGCGTTGCCATTATCATAACATCGCTGGTTTTGCTTCTAGTATCTATGACGTCAGATACTGCGTCTACTACCTCGGGCCATAATTTACGCCAAACTGCATTCATTATACTATTTCCCATCTGGTTCCATGTTGTATTTTTTCCAAATTTCTATAAGTGATAACTCTTCATTTTCGTCACTCTCATTAATAATAAATCGCATAACTTCTCTTAAATAATTAGCCTTAAACGCAGCGATAACACCTTGGTCCATCGGTTGTATAAGACTGGTAGTGTTCGGAGGAAAGAAAACCACCTTAATGTTTTCGACAGTATTATCGAGCGATTGGGGATGCCCAGGTGCATTATCCAAAAGTAGGAGTGCCTTGTTATCAAAGTTCATTTTTTGATTGTAATCTTTAATCTCTTTGCTGAGGTGATTCTTTACATAGTCAACACAAAGGGTACTAGTCATCCAAGCCTTTGTATTAGATTTATAAATAACTGGCAATGATGATTTTTGAATACCTTTAAGTGCTCTGGGGTTTTCGGAACGGCCAATAACCAACGGTTTAAATTTAAAATCCCCGGTTGTACTTGTGCCAAACACAACTGTCAGCCGTTCTTTTAATATTTTGTATCCAGGAGATGTTTTTTCTTTTCGAGAAATGTAAGTACGATGCGGTAGTTTTTTCCAATTTACACCGGTTTCATCAAAATTGAAAACCTGTTGCGGTAGATAATTACCTTTTTTGATAATATGTTTTAGTTTTTAGATAAACTTTGCTGCAGCTTCATTGTCTTGCTGCTTCGCCAGTTTTTTTAATGGAATGTAAGTTATACCGTTTCTTAAATTTCTCAAGCCATCCATTGCTGGCAACAAACGTCTCTACGGCCGCTCCACTTGATGTTGACGGTTGCTGTTGTTTCTTAGATAACAAATTATCCCAAATTTTTATAGCCTTTTCTTTAATAAGAGAACTCGAAATCGGACAGTTTTGTGCATTTTGATGTTCGATGCATATGCATAAAATTTTTTCTAATTCCTCCATTGTTGAATTGCGTATTTTTGTAACCAATTGACCGCTACTCGCAAGCCGAACACTTTCTTTAATTGACTCAGCTTGTTTAATAATTGTAGATATGGTTGATGGAACCGTCGTTATTTGATTTTTGCCGGATAAACTTTAAATAATTATTTAATAAAACCATATATTAAGGATTTGTCAATCAAACATAAATTATTTTAAATTTGAAAATTGCAAATATATACTGTAGTTTGCTGATAAGGGTCGCGCAAAACATTGCAACAATCAAGAAAGAGAAATTAGCCGCCGATTAAAATATGAAGGTAGATCGATTTCAGAAATCGCACGAATACTTAATAGGTCACGCAAACTAGTAACAAATGCACTGAAATCGGAAACTATAGTAGAAAATCGGGGTCGCAGAAGAAGTACTACTAAGAGAGAAGATACGTTAATCGTAAGAGCCGCTAAGAAACATCCTTTTATGACGTCAAACGAAATAAAAAAGGACCTTAACCTAAAATGTTCGGATGTCACCATCCGTAGGCGATTATTGCAAAACGATTTAAGGACCTGCGCCGCTCTACATGTCCCTCTTTTGTCAAAAAAAATTTGAAAGCCAGGATAGATTTTGCAAAAAAACACCTAGGCAATAAAGATCCAGCAAAGTGGAGAAAAGTACTTTGGACAGATGAAACCTCTAGAAAGGCACAAGAATGGTTTACTAGCCATAATATAAATGTTATGCAATGGCCGGCTCAGTCACCCGATCTAAACCCAATAGAGAATTTATGGAACGACCTAAAGGTAGCAATTAGAGGCCAAACATTTAAAAATAATAAAGAATTGTGGACGGCAATTAAAACTGAATGGGAACAAATTCCCGTTCACAAATGTCGGAAGCTGGTGGACTCTATGGATCAAAGGTGCAGAGATGTACTAAAAAATACGGGTCACACGACAAAATATTAGTTAAAAAAACTGATTTCGAGCAACAATAAAACTGAAATCATACTATTGAAAGTTGAAACCAACTGTGCTATTTTTTATACTTCTCATTTTATTTAATAAAGTGTTTGATCATTTTGATTGATTGTTATTGCAATGAATTGAAATCGAATTTTTGTATTTATTTTTAGGTTTCTATCCATATTATTTAAATAAAACAAAACATTGAAAATTAATACGTATTTCTCTATTTAATTATTATTTTTTCAATAAATTACCAACTGTGCTATTTCATTGAACACCACTGTATATATATATATATATATATATATATATATATATATATATATATATATATATATATATATATATATATATATATATATATATATATATATATATATATATATATATATATATATATATATATATATATCAAAACTGTGGCAGAAAATATTATCCACATAGATGGATAAACTTAACAGTAGGAAAAAGGCAATCATTCAAATATTCTCCACCTACTCTTCGTCGCACGTATGTATATCGAGCCAGGAGTTAAAAATTATATTTTTTTAAACCAATTTGGAGAAATTTTTGCCTTCTTATTTTTCTCACTGAGCATAGTCTTCTCTATTGCTTTCCGCCCATTTAAAAAACATCTTGGAGTTTTTGCCTTACTGTTCCAGCAGAAATTTTTTTCCTGATTTCCTTTTCTAGTGCCGCAGCCAATACAAAAGATAGTTTCGTTCGATTTATGAGGCAATTCCTCTCCAGAAAATGGCCTTCTCGAACAGTGGTAATTTTTTCCCTGCCACTTTTTCGGCGGTTTTTAAATGAATTGGCGATACTTCTTCAACACTTACCTTGTCTAACAATTTCTGAAAAATTACAGTTTTGTGACTTCAAGTTCCAATTAACTCTTAAACAATTATAGACAAAAAACATATGATGTATGCATCACATCACTCAAACGTGTCTACAATGAGGTTAATTTTTGGTTGCTCCATAAATATCTCAGATTTTTCAAGAGAAGGCGACGCATATCCCGCTTACAAAATTTATCTCTGCATTCTCTGGATTCTCACAAATTTCATTTAATAAATTGTTATAGGTTTTAGGACTGTTTGCAGTAACTTTTTTAGTTTATTTTTCACTTCAGAAAGATAAGACACTGAAAACACTCTCGAACAATATCTTCGTATCCTTGTCACTTTATTGTACCTTCACTATTCAACTGCGTATTCATGGTAGTACTCTCGGTTTCTTTTTTAAAAAAATGTCACTATATGTAATTTTGAATTCTGGAGAACACGTCTTTACTCTGTAAAGTTCACTGATTGGCCTTTAGAACACGTCTTTACAATGCAAAATCCACTTATTAAATCCCTTTCCTTAATGCCAATTTTATTTTTTTCGTCCTTAACTCCTCCTTCCAATCTACCCAATTTTACTATACCATCCAATCATCCAATACTCCACATATTATATTTATTTATTTTCTTATTTCTATTATTTCTATTGTCAACCAATTAACCGATTGGTTACTTATTTTATACAATAAAATAAAAAAATGTACATACTATATACGAGTACATACATATACTCTTAATCCTAGGTATAAATTTAACATGATTTATGGATTTATTGCAATATCCTATATTTTAAAATTTCAATTGTTTCACATTGCAATGTGATCGATTATAAAAATAAAACAAAATAAATTGAACAAATGGTTTGATTTCTTATTGTTTACTTTAGCCTAAGTAATAATAAAAATACTTATGATTTATTGATTTATTGCAATGATCATTTATATACAAAAAAATTAAATTGTTTTATTACTGATCCTATTGATTTCTATTGTTTGTAAATATTTGCATGTTAATCGCGCCTTGCCTCTGGTTTTGTTGGTTATTTTCTTAACCGTTTTATAATCACCAACTTATAGGTGGAATGCCTAAACAATATCTTACTAACGCACGTAATAGACCCCAATTCAAATTGAGCTACACCAAAATAATCAAAATGCACACATAAGTATGTAGTCGAACATCAGTACCATTTTCTAATGTATTTTGTTTTCCTTTTATTTTGTTAACTCTAAATATACCACTATGAACCAAAAAATCAAGCCGTAGATGATTTCAGCTAGGAATATAATGTGATATGTAGTTAGAAGTTTTCCTTTAATTTCATTTTTATTTTGCCACAACCACAACACAATATTCAATTTTTATAAGTGGGAATGTTTATTATCCCATCAATTACAACATGGATGAATTCGGGAAACCAAATGAACGAGTTACTAGAAATTAGGTTAATAACTAATTATAATGGTACCCACTACTTACCATTGAATAACTGTTTCGTAGTGTCTACAGTGGAACTTTACTAATAGTTATTTCACGAAAACGACATTCGGAGGCTATCTGTAAACATACAAGCAACAACATCTTAAAAATCATTTGACATGTTTTCAATTTTATTTATTTTAAATTTTGTTTCCAAGATCGCAATAATGAAAACTACTGTAAACTTTCGATAAAATATTTTTTTTATGAAATAGCACATCATGAGTCTGATTCTGGAACGATAAAATATTGTATACATATTTTATTTTATTTCCCCGCTTCCTATTCAATACAAATTGAAAATCGAAAATAACAAAACATACAACTTTAAAACAATCAGACCCAATCCTATTATTGGTATATGAACATTTCTCCCAGACATTACACTCAATTAGTAACTATCTTTTCATATGTTTACTGGTTGCACATGAACCAATATGTCGAAATGTATAGTTGGTCCTTTATTTTTACAAGATTGTAAGTGTTGAGCATACGAAAATTTCTGAGTAGCCTACCAGCACAGAAATGTCAGTACGCCAGGAGCAAATGCAAAATATATTTATCCTCCTCATTATTATATCATAAAAAATTGTTAAAACTATATAATGACTCAGTTTTAACAAATTTAAAAATTAAACGAGGAACGTTTTACAAAATGTTTCATGCAGATGTTAATATTTAATTTTCAACTACGGCTTCAGATGCTTGTAGCGTATGCCTCTTATGGATTAAATAAAAGAAAAAATGAAAGAAGCTAGATTTATAAAATGGAGTTTATAACGCAAAAACGAGTGCACACTTTGCGAGCCAATGTCTTCTACGAGCGTTGTGCCAAATAATTTAACAGTATGCTTTTGATTTGCAACATGCATTGCCATTGCCACGAACACCCATACAGAAAGCATTTTATGCGAAACAAATAAATTCGTATAAAATTTTCTCGTAGTCTATTTGAATTTCAACCAACAAACTAAAGCAACTTTTTTTGTATGGATTTGCAGGTTGTTGAAATCGAATATTTAAATCATTGTCATATTCCAAATAATGTGAACAGGCTTTGTTCATTTTGCGATGAGTGCGGCGGCTAAAATAAAAACATTCATTTAATTCTATGTTTTGATGCTTTTTGCTAAATTTAGGAGCGAATCAACTATACATTTCCCTGTAAGAAGTCACAGTTTTGTATTGGCGGACTGATTTGGTGTGATTGGGTGTATTGAAAATGATATCCGTTACTCATAACTAAAAGGAATATTTCTAAAAAATAAAAAAGAACGATGATCTACGGATTTGGGGCCATCATTGAAAACATTTAGATGTTAAAGGATTATTATTAGATAATTTTTATAAAATGCCGGTGACCGAAAGTTGAAAAAGATTCATATCCAAGAAACGGAAGCAACAAAGTACCGGTGAACTTGTTACTATGAAATTCAAGTTTCAATCTGGACTGGAATAGGCAGTTTCGCTTTGAAAGCAAGGAAAACGTATAAATTCAATGTTATATCCCAGAGGAAAATTGAACAAAATTGCGCTTTCGAATATTAAAAAGAATAATGTTGAGAACTTACTTAAAAAACAGTTTGGCACAGACTAGAAATTGATAAGCGACGTAAACAGGTACTTAATTATAAACATACCACAGTTCGAAGTATGGAAGAAGATCATGACTTTTTCCAAATTTGTTTTTACAAAAAGACTTATTTTGAAAAATATTGATTTTGTCGAGTATTCCGAAACTTATTTTAAAAAAACAAAGCAAGGCGTTCTAAAAATTAAAAAATTCCATTAGGTTTGAAAATTAATTATATTTATTAATTGAAAAACAAAATTTAATTATGATAATATCTTAATATCCATCAAATGTTATCACTCCTCATTTTTCATTCATGTGGGATTACAAGATTTGTAAAAAGAAACATCATTTTCTAGATATTATGCTCCTTGAAAAAAGTATATAACTCTCGCTGCCCCAAACTTCAATTTTCGTTATAAGAATAATTATCTAGAATGCCGGAACTCATTGCGCAGACCCTTTTGTTTAGAGCCTGTTATTGGACCCGTTCGCATTACATTGAAGTGATGCTGCCTCCTTCTTCCAAAAAAGTATAAAATGTATTGTACTATAAGTCGTAGGATCGGGGTGTTTCAGTGACACATTGAATTATCGTTCTTCGATAATGAAGAATTATGTCGTGTGTATCGAATTGATTTTGAAACAAAATAATGGACACCTCATTGGTGGTAAGGGCCACCTGGCTTATTGGCCGGCTGGAGTTTTGTCAGCTCTCTGTACAGTTCTGCCCTATAAACAGGTAAAATTGTTGTAATATAAAAAAATTGTATAATTTAAGAAAATTCAAACGATACCTTCAAACTTGCATGAGCCCATACCCTAATAAACCTAGTGTGACAAAAATAAAAAAATTAAGTTTGTTGTTGTTGTTCAGTAGTTTCGAAGTTAACCGCGAACACACCCACGCACGAAGTATCGTTTATATACTTATATACATATACAGTAAAATTGATAATAATGTATAAAATATATTTTCAAATTATTAACATAAATTAATATATTTATTATTATTTATACTATTTAAAAGTGTGATATAATTAATAACTGTTTTGCCTCCAATCGCAGGGTTGAACCCATATATGTGTCCCTGTTGTTGTGTAGAACTCATGACCAAACCTCTTCCCATTTCCTAAAGACCGAAATTATTCATCATAGTTTCTAAAATTGAAGTAAGCAATAACAGCCGCAAGGACCAAATAATTCCGTTAAAAAATAATTGTGGTTTAATGCCAGTTTTGCTAATACATTGATTGCTAATTGTGGTTTCTCCTATATGTGGTGCATCCCCTTAGTCATATGACGAATGGCTAATGAATTGCAGGTATAAAATAAAATAGATTATATTAAGTAAATGTAAACGGACTAGTTAGTCTTATGTATATGAAGAAATTGATTGGTTGAAAAATGTTAAATTTTTTACCTGATTCCAAAATTGTTTAATCTAGAACGCTTTATTTAATTTTCAACAATGATTATGCAAGTACAAACGGACTTGCTTGTTTTAAATATAACAAATTTCGCTTTTAACTGTTATATGTAGGTATCACATCAAAGAAACATAAAAGTGTTATCACAAATCTCTAATATACATGAATTCGTATAAATCCAAATTCTAGTAAACAACATTGTAATTGAGTACCTAAAAGTTTAACTTGCCTGTATCTTATATTTAATAATAAAGTCTTAACGAAACCCATAAAACCCTATAAAGAAACTTGAAGAGCTTTACAAAAAAATATCCCTTTTACTTTGAAACAAGAAATCAAGATTTACTGCAAAACTTTTAGATAAACTCAAAATTGTATTTTGTTATTTTATTTTTTGTGTTCATTTTATGTTCAGAAATAAGAAATCTTAAAATTTAAAAGTGAAATAAACTTTTAGTGAATGATTTGTTTGTATTCTCTTAACTTTATCTGGAAATGATGAGATAATGTTTCGGATTTTGCATTTCATCTAAAAGTTTTCACCTCAATTTTTTTTTTAACCTATCATTTTATTGTAAGTATAAATAATATAAGCCTATAGTTAAAAAAACACATGTGATAGTTGGGATTTACGTAATTATTATTATTTTGGGAATATTACATTTATAAGTCGAAATTTTTCTATCCATTGACGGGTAATTTATGACCATGCGAATAAGTAATAAAATAAAAAACATCAAGTTAATGGTTTCATAATATGGAAATTGATATTTTTGAATTTTTGTATTCGGGATTTTTGTACGGTCAATCAACCAGCAAAACACAAGGAGAACCACCAACACAAAAAAAAATCTCTCTCCTCAAACAGGAGGTTACAACAGGTTATTCGGAATGCCGAGGAAAATCGAAAGCTTGTGCAGCGGCGGGAAACCAAAGATGCCTGTTTACTAGTAGCATTCGCGTAATCTGTCCATGAAAAGTTTAATAACTGGCCGATTACTGCACAAACAGAATTCATTCACAAAATTAGTGAACTCTATCAAACAACGGTAAACGATTTTTTAAATTTTTTGTTTTATTTGGAAAATTTAATTAAATGAAGTTTTATTATATACAATAACAAAAAATTTAAACACCAATTTTCTTGTTTTCTAATGTATTGCTGTATCCTACCAGAGAGTCTATCAACTTCGTTTAAATATATTTTAAATTGTTCTCTTATTTCAATTGCAGTTCTGAAATTATTTGACCCAACTCGACGGATTTTGCATACTAGTATTTTGTTCTTCACGCCATACTCCCGGTCGATGGGTTTCACCAACATCCCTGTCTACTAGATCATTATATTCCCTAATCTTTTTATCACGATATTTTTTGGTAAACAAACGTGAATAGTATTTTGATGCGGTAGGTGCCATTTTTAATTTTCTCATTAAAATTTATTTTTTTCGTATTCAATTATATTTCTATAATTTTATTTTATTTTTTTCAGATATATCTGTGATTTTGTGCTTTTTAGTGATTATTTTATATTTTTTAAACGTAAAAATAAATAGTTCGTGGAAATTTTATCGTTGGCAGGTAAAATCTTTGAATAGAAATAATGTTACAATAACAAATTCGCCAGTTTGCAGTGCTAGTATACTAATATTCACAATTTATTTTTTATTTGCAGACTTTAATTAATAATTATCATCCGAAAATTAGTGCAATAATTGATTGTGAACATTTACTCATATGTATATATACATATTTCATATTATATGCATATATATATATATATATATATATATATATATATATATATATATATATATATATATATATATATATATATATATATATATATATATATATATATATATATATATATATATATATATATATATATATATATATATATATATAAAAGTATAAACACAGGATATTCCCGGTAAAACAACAACAACAATGTAAGTTTTTCTGTTTTTATTTAATATGTTTGTATAGATTTATTAATTGGTACCGATTATTTTTAGAATGGATAGTCAAAATTTCATTGATTATTTAATTGAAAGTGTCGCTGCCACAGCGTTATCTATGACAAAAGTCATAAACATTTCAAAATAAATGTAGAAAAAGATAATGCCTGGAAGGAAGTAGCGGAAACCACCGGTCAAACCAGTAAGTACATATTTAAAATTTTTTTAAATTTCATGTCTTATTTGATTTTAATTTTTAAAATCTCATGTCTTATTTATTTCATGTCTTGTATTCACAGTGGAATTATGTCGTCAAAAATGGCAAACGCTGCGAGAAATGTATTGCAGAGAGTTAAAAAACGGGATTTACCTTCAGGTAGCGAAGCGGTACCGTTTGATGATAGGCCATATTTTGAAAATATGAATTTTCTTAAAGAATTTATTCAGCCGAGAAGGTAAGTTTTTGTAGTTTAAAAATGATTAATTCACATAAATACCAATATATGTATGTATATTTTGTAGAACAAGAAAAAATGTATTTACACCCATTATTGACGAATCGGAAAATGTTGAGGCCATCATGGACTCTTGTTTCGAAACTGATGAAAGCGACCCTCCACAACGTAAAAAGCGAAAGGCGTTGAACGATCCCGCATTTGAAGAGGCATGTGAGGCGGTAAAATTGGCGGCCCAAGCAATTGAGTCGCAGAACATACCAACTACCACACCCAATGGCCGAAAATTGGTAACAACCAATTTCATGAAAACTATAATTGGTTTGATGGAGGCATTGGAAATCCAAGACCAGGATTACATAATGTCGCAGATTATGAAATTCGTTATGAAAGTAAGGCAGGAGCGACTTTACTCGGCTCCGACAATCCAATATATCGTATCGTCCATGGACGATCAAAATAACAACGAAGATTATTTTCATAAATAATTTTAAAACATGTGATAAAAGACTTATTTTTAATTAGGTTAAGGTTTAGTTTAATAGCCATTTTATTTTGGTAATATTTTGAATTTTTATTTTATATAATGTTTTTTTTTTTTTATAATGAATTTTATTTTATATAATGATGTTTTTTTTATAAAACGAATTTTTTTTTAAATGAATAATTTAAATACTAAAGTACCTGTATATAATATATATATATGATATGAATTTAATTTTTTATGTGATATTTTTCTATTTTGTTAATTTTTATGTAAATATTTATGTGAATTAATTTTTCTTTTTACTATGAATTTAACTTGTAACTTTTTTATTGAAATGTGATACATTAATATTTTGATAATGTTTTATATAGAAATAAACATGTTTAATAAACCAAAGTGATTTAATTAGCAATTTAAAATGTGATATTCTACAATGTAAATATACATACTATTTTTATTATTATATTTAATTAATGGAAAGAATTAAAAAAATAATAGTTTTTTACTAAATAATAAGATAATTTCTTTTAATCAATAGCATAATAATCTAATCCATCCAATCCAACTTTCCTTCATTATTTACAAATGAGCAAAGCTGATCCCTCATTTCCAATGCTGTCTTACCACCTAAGATGTGTACATGTTGTGAAGGAGCTATTGATTGTAAAGATTGGTTGATTTCGGCGCGCCACAATCCTTCTCGCATCATATGGTCGGTATCTTCCCAATCCGCGTAATTTAATGGGACGTAAAGTTGTGAGCTTTCCTTGTTGAGACGGAGAAAGTTGTGCAAAGCAACGCAACCGAGTACAACCTTTTCTGCGTTCTCTGGCATCATGTTTAGAGTGGTTAATAAAATTCTCCATCGACTAACCAATATTCCGAATGAATTTTCAATAACTCTTCGGGCTCTTGATAACCTTTTATTGAAAATCTCTTTAGCTTTTTGTAAAGCTGTTCCAGGGTATCGCTTCATTAAATTTCTCATAAGAGTGAATGCTGCATCGCCAACAAAAAAATGGGGTAATTTTGCATTCGTTCCCGGTAAATTTTTCGGTGGAGGTACTTCTAATGTAGTTGTACATAATTTTTTACCGAAATTGCAAATGTTAAAAATGCCTATAAAAACAAGAAATGTTAAAAACAAATATACAATATTAAATGAATTAATAATTACCTCCATCACTTTGTGATCCATATACACCAACGTCGATGTTTGTGAAGATATACCTTGCGTCACAGGCAGCCATTAAGACTATACTAAAATCCTTTTTGTAATTAAAAAATTGGGTGCCTGTTGCAGGTGGGCACTGTATAGCAACATGTTTGCCATCTATTGCCCCCAAGCAGTTAGGCATGTTCCACATGTCCCAGAAGTCCTGTTCAATTGTCTCATAATCCTTAATGTTTGGCTCAGAAACATATAGTGGGCCAATAACAGTCCAGATTGCTTCGCATGTTTCCAGAATTATGAGACGAACAGTCTCTTTTCCCATTTTCCAACTCCATGCTAACGCTTGAATGGAACTTCCTTGAGATAGATATCTATAAAAATAATTTTAAATTAATACATTATTATACACGTTATATTACACTATTAACTTACAGTAAAGTTAATGCCAAACGACATTCAGTATTTATACGAATCCTCTCTGATGTTTCCATTTGAGGTCTAATTAGTTCCAACAGCATTTGGAATGTATTTTTGTTCATCCTTGTATGAATAAAAAATTGGCCGGGATCCACTTCCTTCATTGGTAAAAAAGTTACCTTAAAGTAACCGTGAACATTTCTGGTTCTGTTAATTTGGCGCACACTACAAGATCTTTTATTCTTCTTTTTTGCTTTCAACTCTTTTAATTTCTTCATTTTTAAAAGAAGTTCGTTTAAATTATTTAGTTGGGATAACTGTAATTCCTGATTCATGTTTGAATTCAAATAATTTTACACAAAAATTTAATTTTTATAAAAATAAATCACACACTTGTTAAATAAAAAACTCACAAACTTATTATCACGTTTATTTATACTTTTTTTGGTGTCGTTATTTGATGACGTCATATTACCCAAGCATTTTCGAGGGGCGTTAAACGCGTATTTTAAAGAAAAGTCCATCCCGTTATGCTATTGAAATAGTTTAATCTACCTGTTCTTTATGACTTACTATATAATTCTCACTATGGTAATATGGGTGGTTTATTGTATTTGAACCTCAGCCTCTAATTATTTATTTCAGCCTACAATTATATTGTATGTAGGTAACAATATTAAATATTATATAAACTTACAATGTGAAAACTAATGGATTGAAACACTAATTAGTTTTATTTATTACCTATAATAATAATTGTATCTGCTATTTTCTACATATTACTCTAAATATATTAAATATACATAATGTAATACACAAAAAATTACTAGTTATGCAAAATGTAAATAAACTGCTGTCACTTAAGAATTATTATATTTCTATGGTTTGAATGTCAAAAAAATACAATTGGTTTCGTTAAAATTCTTATTTTTTTTATGTTCTTATTTTTTCCATGGTTGACTCTTTATTACCCAATTTCAAATTTAGTAACGTTGATCATAATTATTCAACTAGCACTTCCAATAATTTAGCTAAACATCAAATTAAACTTGAATTTGGGAGAAAATCTATTATATTCTCAGGGCCATTAATTTTCAACAGAATACCAGATAAAATTAAATAATCTTAATCGTTTTTAAAATTCAAGAATAACCTAAAAATATATTTTAAATCTATAATTGGATTCAGCAATATAAATTTTATAGATGGCAAAAAAGTAATACAGGTGTTGAAAGTAATTCTAGGAATTTTTGACAATTAATATTTTGTTGAGGATCTTTTGAGATTCACACTTTTCAGTTGTTATCGTGACAAGAAGAATCATATTACCAAAAGTTGTTCTAGAGATAGAAAGTGGACAAAAATTAAACACAAAAGACATTAGTAAAATTAATAGATTGAAAAGCGAAGGCTACGTTAATATAGAAAGTACTAGAATAATTAAATAATGGTCAAGCTCAGTGAAAATTGATCGTATTACATATTAAATTGTGTACTATATAATAACTAAATATAAATTCATGTTAAAAAAATTATATATATATATATATATATATATATATATATATATATATATAAATATAAATATATATATATATATATATATATATATATATATATATATATATAAATATATATATATATATATATATATATATATACATATATATATATATATATATATATATATATATATATATATATATATATATATATATATATATATATATATATATATATATATATATATATATTGTATAAGGGTAAATCCAAGTTCAATTTTCAACTAAATCATGATCGTTACCGTAAGAACTACGTCATAATTAATCCTCGCTTGTGGTACTCATCAATGTCGACCATCGATTTAACATACAAGTAAACATTTATATTTCTGTATTATTTCAAATTTTCAATATTTTAATTTCTAAAAATTATATATTTATACTCTATATTTAAACTTATCCATAAAAAATTAAAATTCATTTTTGTTATTTCGTAATTATTATTATTAGTGTTACATATTTAACTAATCTTAACTAACCAAATAATCTAATTTAAAGTTCAATGAATAATTTTTTTTTTCAATATTTAATTTCCATAATTAATTATTATGTTTTATTTTCTTAAATAAACTTAAATATTAATACAGTCGATGATTTTAATTCTGAGTCCGTCCACCATTAAAGATCTTTCGATTTCATTTTGCTTCTTTGTTCAATTTCTGCTTGTTTTTTTTTCTCTTGTGGAAAATGGAATGGATGAGACAATTTACCAGTTTTAAACGAGGCTATATAGCGGTGTCAATGTGTGGGATTTGTGGTCAACAAGGTAAGTATCATTACCTGTCTCTATTTCTGTAAACATTTATTTTCCACGGCGATAGTGCCAGATTTACTAAACCTTTGAACACAACACCCACCCCTCCACTGAGTCATAGCTGGCAATAAAAAACCGCCAGCAAAGTAATTTAGTAAATAAAATATATTTTCTGTTAACGATCTAGTATTCAACGGGATGATCTATCCTGTTTCCCTTTCAGACCAACTTACGATACTGAAGATTGTTACAGTACCTGAATCCTTCATTCATGTGGATAACGAGCGGAATTTTTTAAATTAAACAAAACAAAAATAAATAAATTCAATTTCTTGCAATAAGCACCTAACGAATGAAAAAAATGAAACCTGATTGAACATTAATAGTGTAAGATTTCAAATAAATATAACACAACAAAAAAATATAGTACAAAGAATAAAAAAAACATAAAATGGGAAAAGTTTTTTTTTATCTCGATATTATTCGAAATCACGTACAATTATTACTTTTTCATTTTATTTTTCTCAGGGAGTAGAAAAAATGTCTTGAAATAGAAAATTATTTATGTCGTTAAGAAATCGATAGCACTTTGTTTTGCTGTACACTGTTTTGTAATATAATCAAAGAAGATATACTAATAGAAACACTATTTGTATGAGAGAAATTTACCCAAATAAAATAATTTCATATTATTTAAGTTTTGTTTTTGCAATTTTACGAGATACTATTACAATTTCGTCATGTCTCTTTCTTGCATTTACATTTTGAATAACACAGCAAAATAAAAAATAATAGTGAGCCAATTGGTTGACGAAAAAAAATTTCATAAAAAATAACATTTTAATGAATTATAATGTATTGGTATTGGTGGCAAATAGATCACAACAATAGACCAACAAAACATTTCAAAACGCAATTTGAGTTATTTTCAGAAATGTTACAGTACAGCACTCATACATGTTATATTGACATGTACGATTTATATGAGAGTATATATTTATTTTGGGGTCTAAACTGTATATAAACAAAATATCAACATAACAAATTATAATAAATCGGATAAAGTTATCCCTACCTTCCTCGATTGTGTTTTAATTTTAAATAATGAAATGAAAACAAACATTTTTTTCATTTTTTTATTGTTTTCAATCAACCTGTGAAAAGAAGGAATGGATTTCGTTTGTTTCTATTATATTGATATTTTAGTTATATACAGTATAGGCATCAAAATCCCCTTATGATAACATGGAATATCGCAATTAAAATTGTACATTTCAATATAATGTATGAATTCTGCACTGTAAAACTTCTGTAAATAAAATAGACTTGTGTTGTGAAAAGTTGTTGTTGCGTTGGTCTAAACAATTTGATATTTTCAAGTTTATTTCATCAATGAAAATCGTATTGTAAGAGAAGATCGATGAATGAGTATTTTGATTTTCACTTTTAGGAATATATTTACGCAAAACCGTCTATAGGTTACTTCCGGCTTGTATCTATAGAAGTATAGACTGTTTCTCTAGTTTAGGGGTAAAATTAAAAGCATCTTTTGATTTTACGAAAATTGTTCTTCAAATACTTAACGTAATTTGTTGATTCATTTGAAAGATAAATGTTTAATTGAGTCCACACGATTGTCACAGCCGCGACTCCCCTTTTGAGAAGCAGTCTTCCTGATAAGTTTGGAAAATCACCTCATTGAAAGAAAAAAGAAAATTTATCCAACAAAATAGCCTAACAAAAACCAAAATTATAGAATAAAAAATTAAAATTTGGTTTTTCGTCTGAAGCAAGACGATTCATTAATAATATTAGGGTATTATATCGTCTTAATTTCTATTGTAGTGAAATTTTTATAAATATTTTTGGTCTGTACATATAAAAAATAAATAAAATTAGAAAACAGAAAATGTTCCTATTGTTGTTTTCGATCAATGCCAGATTTTGCTACATATATAAAAAATATATCGTCGGCGAAGAAAATGCGTGTCAAGTAGAAAACATATATCTATGTGAAACAAAAAATAATATAGCAGACGGACGATACGTATGATTTTTTTTAGAAAAAAAAATTACGATCATATAAATTTTTTTGTAAATATTTATTTTGAACAATACATGCATAATCCTTTTATAAAATAAAGTTCATTAATATATGTCTAGCATATTGTCTATCTATATCACTAATAGGTAATTGGAAATATGTGATTAATTATGTACTGATTAACAAGACATTCGCTGCTTCAAAATTATTTGAATTGATTAAAAAAAATATAATCGTATGTCAGGAAAAAATTGGGTTAAACGTAATAATGTTAACATGTGATCAAGGGGCGGGCCATAAATGTGCAAGCATATAAGCAGCTCGGTATCACATTCTTATTTTATATTAGCTGGCAAAAAAGTTTTTGCACAATACGATCCTCCACACATCATTAAATCGACCAGAAATGCATTTGTTAGTATGTAACAAAATTTCACATAGTAAAATTGGAGTAGCTGATATAGATGTAATCAGAAAAATTGTCGAACGAGATGCAATCAACAAATGTAAATTATTACCTAAGTTCGGCCGGAAACACTTATCCCCAAATTCGTTTGAAAAAATGAACGTTTCGTTGGCCGTACAATTACAATTACAATCGTCAAATTACATCTAAATTTGTAATAAATGGTATGGATATCACAAAACAAAATGTTTACAACATTGCTTATGGCTATTTGCAACAGATTAAGAACTATTGAAATTAAGTAGAAAATCAGGAAGGGCCAACGAAGGGTGGTGGATGCCACCTCTAATTTGAATAGAAAACGGACATGATCTTGATTATCAAATAATTTAATACAAATCCACACTATATAATCCAAGCGTGCAATATATGTAAAATATTCTGGCTTTCAATTATTAGATGATATGATTAGTGAATAGTAGACGAAAATTACAAAAATTTAAACATTACGTAAATTTTTATAAAAGTTAATAAAGCAGAAATGTATATAAACTATTGAGAATTCTAAAGGAATGAAAAACTAACACCTGTATAGATACTTGGTTTCAAATATGAAAATACATTTGTGTTGGTTTTGCAATATGCTACACATATATTAATGAACTTTTTTTATAAAGGATTATGCATGTATTGTTCCAAATAAATAATTACACAAAAAATTATATGATCGTAATTTTTTTTTCTAAAAAAAATCATACGTATCGTCCGTCTGCTATATTATTTTTTGATTCACATGGATATATGTTTTCTACTTGACACGCATTTTCTTCGTCGACGATATATTTTTTATATATGTAGCAAAATCTGGCATTGATCGAAAACAACAATAGGAACATTTTCTGTTTGCTAATTTTATTTATTTTTTATATGTACAGACCAAAAATATTTATAAAAATTGCATTACAACGGAAATTGAGACGATATAATCCCCTAATATTATTAATGAATCGTCTTGCTTCAGACGAAAAACCAAATTTTAAATTTTATTCTATAATTTTGGTTTTTGTTAGGCTATTTTGTTGGATAAATTTTCTTTTTTCTTTCAATGAGGTGATTTTCCAAACTTATCAGGAAGACTGTTTCTCAAAAGAGGAGTCGCGGCTGTGACAATCGTGTGGACTCAATTAAACATTTATCTTTCAAATAAATCCACCCTTGATGGTTTTTCACTTTGCAAAATAATAAAACAACAAATTATGTTAAGTATTTGAAGAACAATTTTCGTAAAATCAAAAGATGCTTTTAATTTTACCCCTAAACTAGAGAAACAGTCTATACTTCTATAGATACAAGCCAGAAGTAACCTATAGACGGTTTTGCGTAAATATATTCCTAAAAGTGAAAATCAAAATACTCATTCATCGATCTTCTCTTACAATACGATTTTCATTGATGAAATAAACTTGAAAATATCAAATTGTTTAGACCAACGCAACAACAACTTTTCACAACACAAGTCTATTTTATTTTCAGAAGTTTTACAGTGCAGAATTCATACATTATATTGAAATGTACAATTTTAATTGCGATATTCCATGTTATCATAAGGGGATTTTGATGCCTATACTGTATATAACTAAAATATCAATATAATAATAGAAACAAACGAAATCCCTTCCTTCTTCTTACAGATTGTTTTCAATAAAAAAATGAAAAAATTTTTGTTTTCATTTCATTATTTAAAATTAAAATACAATCGAAGAAGGTAGGGATGACGTTAGGTAGGGATAACTTTATCCGATTTATTATAATTTGTTATGTTGATATTTTGCTTATATACAGTGTAGACCCTAAAATAAATATATACTCGCATATAAATCGTACATCTCAATATAACATGTATAAGTGCTGCACTGTAACATTTCTGAAAATAACTCAAATTGCGTTTTGAAATGTTTTGTTGGTCTATTGTTGTGATCTATTTGCCACCAATACCAATACATTATAATTCATTAAAATGTTATTTTTTATGAAATTTCTTTTCGTCAACCAATTGGCTCACTATTATTTTTTATTTTGCTGTGTTATTCAAAATGTAAATGCGAGAAAGAGACATGACGAACTTTTAATAGTATCTCGTAAAATTGCAAAAACAAAACTTAAATAATATGAAATTATTTTATTTGGGTAAATTTCTCTCATACAAATAGTGCTTCTATTAGTATATCTTCTTTGATATAATTCTATTTTGTAATAACGTTAATAACTGAAGTTAAATAATAAATAAATTATATTCATTTTATGATATGTTTATAGTTCGACGAAATACATAAATGTATGCATAAGTTTATGTTTGTGTAGGTATAGTGGGATATTTATTTTTGTAATAATAGTTGTTCATCAACAACATTAAAAACAACAAAGTAGTTAATAGCGTGGCATACTTTTCAAAAGCTTGCTACGTTTTAAAAAAAACAATTGATATCATTATTCAGAAATACATATTGCTAATCGAAAATAGTGTTCATGTATTGTTAAATGTTCATCGAATCGGCCATTTGTTGATTATTTCTATGCAAATTGACTGAAAAGTTCATTTTCCGGTACTTCTTGTTGGGTAAGAATTGGTGAACTGTTAATTAAATAATAATTCAACTGAGTAAATAACATACCTGACGATGGCAGTGTAGTATAGTTTTCGATGATTCTTGAATTTCGCCTTTGTTTTGAATAATTGTTGACATATGATTATTGTTTGTATTTAATACATAGGAATAGGCTTCTAATAAATTTGATATTTCAAAAATACTTGGTTCTTCAAGTAGCGCGAATATTGCTACGGTAAGTAATATTTTTATTAAAATTGTGTATATTTCATTTGTATTTAAAAAATTTTTTTTTAAATTCCAATGAATATACAATTTTTTTTGTAGTGTTAAGAATGAACCTAAATGCAAGAAAATTGTATTTATGTCTTATTCAGTGCCTTGCCATAAGGAAAAAGTGTGTCGATATTTTTAAACCAAAATGGAATAGAAGTTTTGCCTTGTCGAGGGAATTTGCCGAAGAAATATAAAAGAGAGTTCTATTAAAAACAAAAAATTTCAAAATTTCTGGCCATGTTTCCCATTTCTGTTACTGTATATGGAAATGTGGATTTTAACTTACTAAGCAGTGTCAAATTTAAAGACTTTTTTTATAAACAAAATTATTTAATATTAATGCTAAGTCATAATGGCACACGACTTTTAAAATATCACCTCATAGTTTGCGAAGTCAAACTTTAGCATTATCAACGTTTGCTCACATTGCTCCTCTCCTAACTTGGCTGGAACAGTGAACAATACATTGATTAAAGGTAAAGAGTATGGGTACAAAAAAGAATCATCGAGAATCTTGCACATTTCTAAAAATATAACTACCATTAAACACTCTTCTCATCATCTAAAACATTTAATATCTCGTGAACTACTCAATATACGATAAAAAAATATACACTGTTTATAAAGCTAATAGAATGTCGAACAAGATGGTAGATTAACATTTTCATTTCGGTTTACATAGGGGGTCATCTGAGTGCTCCCGGTTTCAGATTTTCACATTATCTACCTACATTTCTTCACACAGCTCCACTTTGTCCTATTTCAACAAAATAATCTAACGATACATAGTTTGAAAGGTAAGAGATATGATCACACCCTCACCAAACATTTAATATTTCGTGAAACACTCAACAAAAGCTGATCTTTTAATACTTTTTAGAAAGCTCCAAAGATACTTAAAAACATGCAACAATAAAATTTGTTAAAACATAATACCTCAATTCTCGATATTTTTTTATAATCTTAAATATTTTTTGTCGTAAACGTCTTGAGGGTCACCTCATAGTTTTCCATGTCAGACTTTCGCACTTCCTAGGTTTGCAGAAACTAATGAAGTCACAGAAGTTATGAAATCGTGGGGTCTTGCTCAACCAACCTGCGATATCATATTAGCGGAGGGTATATTCACTATAAAACACCTAGAATGCCTTGAATTGAACGGTGTGAACGAAGCTTTTTCTGATTTTGGTAAAATGTTTATTGGGAAAAAAGCATTATTCGTAAATAAATTAAAGCAATGGCGGCAATCTAAAGTAAGTGTGCGGTTCTTATTGATCACTTTTGCAAAAATTTTTTTTATTTGTATGTTGCTTCTAAATAAATTCAGAACATTCCCATGCTATGTGGTAAAGAAACGGAAAAGCAGTTTCAAACACCAGTAAAAAACTCGATTGGTTAGAAAGAATTTCTGGTAAACTGACGAATATTAGCCGATCATAGAGCTCTGCAAGTTGCTCGAACGATTTTCGAGACATCAATGAATTAGAAAATCAATGACAATTGGATCATTTATTGGAGAGCTGCGACAAGGAAAATTAATTCTTCCATTTTATGCAAAACACGATATACTCGACCAAAGAGATTTATGTCACATAATTACCAACCTTTACAAATCGAAACAATTAAAAATGAGTTACATGGACATGGATAATTGGGTAAAACGTATAGAATTATTATTTCACAACGAAAAATCTGTAAGTGCTCGTATTCAAAGTTTTCTGTAAATAATATCAACAGTTTAGAAGTAATGTAACAACTAATTATGACATAAAATGTTAATTAATCTTTAGACCATCTATTTTATGCCGCGTTAGCCAGATAAAATATCCAACGGCATAAGCTTCATTCTCGTTGGGCTAATATACATGAAAAGACCACCGAACAAAATGAAGAAGTAGAGAAGATAGAAATATTTGATAAAGAAAACGGTTTGTTCTGTTACAATTATGTTCATGTTAAAATTAAATTATGGGATGATACAATCTACTTTTAGATGAGTTACTGGAACTAAAGTGTTGGCTATCGAATAATTGTTCGCCATGGACTGAAGTGAAGGATTCCAATGTTTCAACATTCGCCTCAGCCTTTTATGAACTACTAAAAGATTGACCACGATTTGATGATCCTGGCGGTTATCAATTGGTATATATATATATATATATATATATATTTTTTTTTTTTTTTTTTTTTTTAACATAGCTATTTTATTCACAAAAAATTTCTAATACAAAATATATTCCAAAATAAAAAGAATTTTTTAAAATACAAAATAAATAAATTAATAAATTTATAAATAGCTAAGACTAGTGACTCCTTATTTAAAATAAATGCCATGGAGTCACGATTCAAACATCAAAATTTAAATCAAGTAGTACAGTTACGGTATTACACAGCCCGTTATTAATCAAAAAAATTTAATAAATAAAAAATATGTTTTTTTTTGTTTTTAAATACATACCAGCATTGATTGTGTGTGAGATTCAACCAACAAGGCAAAATCCTAATAAATAATAATATAAAATAAATATAAAACTTAGCAGAACCATTCGGTTAATATAACAAAACTGAGACATTTTATATAAGACATTTTTATAAATTAAAATATAAATTAAATTAAGGTTTCAAATAAAATTTCAATATCATTCAAAGAAAATAGCCAATCATTTAATAAATGACAAAATTCATTAAAAGTTTTTGCATTGATTATATTGGATGGTATTTGACTAAAAAGCTTGGGAGCAGTGTATGTGAAAAATTTCTTAAAATGTTCTTTATTAGGTTGAGGAATTTTGATTCTATATTTGTTACGAAACGAGTATGATACAGTGTTATGAACATTCATTAGACGATTGCCACTCATCAAATAATTCAATCTTAAAACCTTGAAAACGTATAAATATCGCAACGGTAAAATTTTTAAATTCACAAACAAAGGTAACGATGGTGTGGTTCGTTGTGAGTAACTTATAATTCTTACTAATCTTTTTTGAATGATCATCAAGGGTTTGATGCTTGACAAGTAAATACCACCCCAACAAGTTATACCATATTGAAGATGTGAATCAAACAATGCGTAATAGAGGCATCTTAAAAATTTCGGGTTGCAGATATTTCTCAGATAATAAAATGATCTTAAAGTTTGTCTAAGTTTCTGTTTCAGGTTGGCCACGTGCTCTTTAAAATTTAGCTGATAGTCTAAAGTAAGGCCCAAATATTTAAATGTCATCACCGATTCAATAGGAACACAACGAGTTACAGTTGGACTCATTACATGTAAGTGAATGGTAAAACAATGGATTAGAATTCTGAATGGCACCACTCACATTGAAATACATCAATTTGGACTTACTATATATATATATATATATATATATATATATATATATATATATATATATATATATATATATATATATATATATATATATATATATATATATATTTACATATATATATATATATATATATATATATATATATGTATATATATATATATATATATATATATATATATATATATATATATATATATATATACATATATATATATATAACTTGGAAATAATAACGGAATTCCATGTTTTCTTTAACAACATAAAATATAAAGTTTGCACGTTTCTAAAATGTATTGACATCATAATTAAATTAGTTTACGTTTATGGATTAAAATATTTGTTTTTGGAAGAATACTTTTTCGATCTTTCTTCAGAAAAAATTTCTGAGGTTGAAATTTAATCAATAAACGTAACAACGTTAAGTCAAACTACTCGTATTACATTTTATTTCACATACTACACGACTAAATTGTTTCATGCATAATAATAAAAGTTACCGAACTTATCAAACATTCCAAAATTTTTCACAATCTGCCATTTATAAATTTAAATGTAGACAAGAAAATTGCAAACAAAAATTTCAAAATATGCATATTTTAAAGCACGAACAAAACTATGCCATAAATGTTCAAAATGAACAATCTGCAATTCTTCAAATAAAAAATTCTGAATTAAAAGTAACTAAAAATTCAGTAGTAAATTTAGAAAACGTCATTAGACTTAAACGTTATGGAATCTAAATTGGTTTCTCCTCAACTTGTTAAATCAGTACTACAATTTATATTAAAGTTACAATCAAATGCTTCATTGTCAAGAAAAGTGATTTCAAGCATACAATTTGGTATTACTGAGCTGCTAACAAAACCAATATCTATCTCAGTTTTACAATTTTTGGCTAATCATAATATTGATACACCGGGAACTAGAATTAAAGAATTTATTGAAACTATATTAAACCCCTTTAAAGAAATTAGTATTTTTAAAATATTTTGAGCGTTTGATGAATCTTGAAAAAATATTTCTTGAGCGTATAACCTACCTTTAAAAATAGTCGTTCTAAAAGAACTTTATAATATAATTGTGAACAGCGCTCCAACGTTTGCTGAAAATAAAATAGAGTTTTGCATGCGAGATTTAACATTTAAAATTAAAACGTTTCTTGAAAATTCAAATATTTTAGATAAAATATTAACAAAGTTAAATTTTTTGAAAACAAAAACTGAAATATAGATGCATTTGAGATAAACGACCCTTTAGGATCGAAATCTGGAGTACATTCAGTATGCCTTGTTTATGATAATTTTCCCGTGATACCAACTCATCAATTATCAAAAATTAACAATATATTTGTAGCAGGATTCATAATGAGCCGAAGAATACCGAATTGCTAAATGTTTAAGACCTTTAGTTCAATAAATAAATGATTTACAGTCTCATGGTTTAGAAATAAATACGAACAACGGATCATATACAACATAATTTACTCGGTGATAATTTAGCATTGAACACTGTCTTAGGTTACGCAAAATCGTTTAGCGTAAATCATTTTTTATTAAAAAAAAAATTATAACAATGATATTTTAATGATAGGTAGCAACGAATCTACTATAAAGCAAGTCTCCGTAATAAATGAAATTAATAATTTTCATGTGATTCACAATATTGCATGTTGATATCATGCACGATGTTTATATAGGCGTCTGCAAATACGATTTGGCAAACATTTTAAATTATTTCTTATAATATACCAAAATTTTTAACACTTGACACACTTAACTATAGAAAACAATTGTTTAACTATGGTAAAACTTAAATATCAAATAATAGCCCTCCTATTGAAAAACATCATACTCGCGATGCTTCATTTAAAATGAATGCATCACAACGTTTATTCATTTATTACCCTTAATTATTGCCCCATCGTGAAATCATAATTACATGAAAAGATACAAAGTGGCGGTGAAGGTTCAATTTGATGTTACTCCACCCACGCTTTTCTTACGAACGGCAAGTGCAATAAAATTAGGACCTGGTGTAATAAATTGTAATAAATTAGTAATAAATTATAGCCCAAGCCCCATCTTGATAACAATTACATCAAAAAATACAAAGTGGCAGTGTAGGTTCAATTTGATGTTACTCCACCCACGCTTTTCTCGCGGCAAGTGTATTAAAATTGGGACCTGGTGTAATAAATTGTAATAAAATTGTAATCAATTATGGACTAGGTTTCGTTGTGGCGGTCTGATTTGGCTGGTGCTCGATTTCAATGAATTTTAAGAATTTATTAAATCATCTGTGATATGATTTCACAAAATCTTATCCACATCAAAAATTACATACCAATACAACATAACATGATAGTGGTTTCTTTTTTCATTTTATATTAAATTTATAATTTTTTTTTTTTAAATGGGGCTTTAGTTCATCCTATTTTATTGCTGTCTTAGTTTTATAAAGTGTATTGAAGAATATAGACCGCTACAATATTTCTCATTGGCATAGCAAAGAGTGCAATAAATATTATAAATTGAATTTTCCGATGCTTCTTTGGCAAAAAGTCATATAACACACTCATAAACTAATGGCGCCAATATTTTTATATTTCACAGGTCAAAACCTATTCATTGTAGTTGCAATAAAAAAAATAGTTGCATAATTGGTACTAAAATTTGAAACCTTATACTTCTGCCATACATAATTTCATTAATATGCACAGTAAATTTTAAAACCATTACAAACAATAATTTATTTTCATTTCTAGTAAAAGTGCTAAGAACACCATTTAGGAGAGGAACTAATGAATTACCATAATTATTGCAGATTCTGGATTTTATCAAAATTATAAACATCTACATAATAATAATTAAAAATTGTGACACGATAAAAAAAGAAGCAACAAACGTCGGAAATTCAATATTTTGTTTTCTCTGTTAGTTATAAAAGCTCTTTATATAAAACAGAGTAAAAAAAAATATTGAATTTTTTTATTTGAGGATTTTTTTTAATTAAACAAAACTTTTTCCGACTTTTATCCAACAAAAAATTAAATTAATGAAAAAAAATTAAATAAAATTCCATTCATTTATATCGTTGGCTGGGATATTAAATTTCTTCAGCTTGCTTTTTTTATTATAACAATTATTTTATTTCTTTATTTTTGTTGTATTATTATTTGCCAAATGGAAATCTATCGTAAAACAAATAATTAAACAAAAACTATGCTCATACCGGAATAATAAAAAAATTAAATCAATTTTCTTGTATGTTTAAATTGCTTCAATATTCAGTTTTAGTAGTGAAACTCGAAAGTTAGACAAGACATTTTTTTCTAGTTTTTTGTTTAAATTAATTATTTTGAAAGCTTAATATTTCTATTTAAATGTATTTATGTAATTATATTTCGCCTATTTACTCGTAATATTTGCAGAGCTGGTTTATATTTTATGACCAAGTTGTTTACTGACAAGTGTTACCACTTTGGTACATATTGGCGATCCATAAATTTCTGTACGACCTTTTAATTTTGGTATATTTTTATTTTATTTAGGTTTCAATTTGCAATTTCAAATATTTGACAAACCTAATCTACTTACGAACATGATTATCGGAGATTCCGAACATTCAATTCAAATTACTTATACACTACTTTATACACTTTTTTACATACATACATAATATATATACGGATTTCGAAATCACGCGGCTCAATAAAGAGATATTTTAACCTAAAAATGAAAGAGCTTAATGACAAATGTTCCTTTTAGCCCGTCCATTTAGAGTTAGAGGAAAAAAACCCGTTCGTGCGAAAATATAAACATGCGTGGGAATTACAATCTTCTTAGCTCAAAAGATTACATCTTAAAAAAATCATTTTCTGTGAACAGCTCGATGTGTCATTTAAATTTATGTATTCATAACAACAATTGATCCAAACTGTTTCGTCTAAATTGGGCCGTATGCCGCACAGAAAAACAGCAAAATGATTCGACAACAAAAATGTTCTATTATTATAGATGAAACCACCGACCTAACAACATAAAATTGTCTGGCACTAATTTATAGATATATCGATCTATTTATAGATATATTGACCATTTATTTGAAAAATTGTCAACGACGTAACAAAATTTTTCAATTGAAAAAGCCAAAATGCAAATAAATTATCAAACAATGAAACAGTTTGAATGGCCATTACTGGCCCCATACTGAGTCAACTATTTGGCTCCAACGGTTTCGATCCTGAGCATGGTCTTCATACTGTCTAAGACAATCTGAAGAGGCCAAATCGTTCTCTACATCGTGGAGCCATCGTCGCCTGCAACGACCTCTGCGCATACCATATGTGGCTCACCTTTCAGAGGTCGCTGCACAATTCGTTCCGGATCAGCACGCAGAACGTGACCGAGCCAGCGTACACGCTGAGATCTTACGTCATGTACAATATCGGGGATCTTCATCAGATCTCTGATCTCGAAATTGTATAGAGCTCGGTATGTACGTCTATTTCGCGTTTTGGGCCGTAAATCACACGCATGATTCTTCTCTCAAATGTAAGGAGCCATCTCTCGTACTCTTCCGTCAGCGCCCAACTTTCAGATCCAAACATAACAACGGGCCTGATCAACGCTTTGTAAAGCTTCAGCTTCACGACACTTGATAAATGTTTAGATTTTAGCAGTGGTCTTAGAGGATACAAAGAACGACTGGCAGCTCCCAGCCGCACTAATATCCTCACCCACACTGTTATCGGGAGTAATAAGAGAACCGAAATATAAAACCCTCCTCACTCCTTCAAACGTGTAGTGGCCACTACTTAAATCTGGTGTGCCATTGTCCCTAAAACCAGAGAGCAGGTATTTCGTTTTGGATTCATTGATCTGAAGTTCAACTGAAGCTGAAAACTCTACAAGCGGATAAAGTATTTCCTTCACTCAGTTGCTATTCAGTCCAATCACGCATATGTCAGAGCATCCAACAGAGCATCTCCCTGCCGAACACCCCAGTTAACTGCAAAAATTGTCGATAGCCTGTTCTCAACTTTAACACAGCATTGAGACTGGGTCACTGTCATCCTACACAGGCGTACCAATTTTGTTGGCATTCCTAGGTATTCCAGGGCAGACCACAAACTACCCCGATTGATCGAGTCATGCTGGAAATCCAGGAACACC
Source organism: Tipula unca (assembly GCA_951394425.1). NCBI lineage: Eukaryota > Metazoa > Arthropoda > Insecta > Diptera > Tipulidae > Tipula > Tipula unca. The sequence continues at coordinate 104,529,891 of OX596380.1, forward strand.
TGATGTACGGAGATGGATGATTCATTCGAAGCGAAAATACCTGATCAGTGACTGATCGATTCGGACGAAATCCTCCTTAATAGTCACCAACCAAGCCCTCCGATAGAAGAGTGATTCTATCCAATACAATGTATGACAGTAACTTGTATGCTGTGCAAAGGAGAGCTATACCGCGATAATTCTAACACTTGAAGCGGTCTCCTTTCTTGAAGATGGGGCATATCGCGGCCACTTTCCATTCGTCACGCATAAATTTGGTTCGCCATACTAATCGAATAAGGTCGAAAAGACAGTTCCACAAAGTATCCCCTCCGAATATCAAGAGGACCGAATTAATGCAGTCCACTCCAGGTAAGCGGTTTCGTTTCAATCTCTGCATGGCCTTAGTGAATTCCTCATGGGATGGCTCCTCAGTGCAAATCTCCGCAGTCTGTCTTAGAGGTGGCTCAACAACAGTCTGTGACGCATGATGAACATCAAGCAGCTCAGTAAAGTGTCCACTCCATGCGCCAAGTACTGCGTCGATGTTGACACAGAGGTTTCTATCCCGGTTCCGAATAGCGGTTGACGTAGACCTGAAACTATGGTGCAGTCTAGTAGTTCCTTTAAAGAAATTATGCGAACTGCGCTCATTGCTGAGTTGTTGTACTTTCAGAACCTCGGCCTTCCACCATTCTCGCTTCTACCATCTACACATCCGCTTAGCTGCCCTTCTTGCAAGAGCAGCCTTGTTTTTCCTCGCGATTGTGAGATGTTCTTGCACTTCGTCAGGGGCTACATTTTGTTGCATACGACACTTGTCATCAAACTAATCATTCTTGGGTCTAACTTTCACTATACCTAAAGTCTGTTGAGCAGCACTGACAACCGAAGTTTTCAGTACCTCCCAAACAGACATTAATGTTGTCGCTGACAAGATATCGTTTCTTTTGATCTTTATTTATCAGACCTTCACATTTGAAACGTACCATGCGTTTCGCTGTGTTCGCAGACTTGTACGAAAACTTCCATCGTAGGTTTGCAGCGACCAAATGATGATCGCTGCTTACGTATTTGGTTGCTGACCGATAAGTTCTCACATCCTGCACAACCCGAGCCCGTCCTTTTAAAACTAACACTTGATCAATTTGGCTGCGGGAAGTTCCGCGAGGATGTGTCCATGTCTCTAGATGTATGTGTTTGTGAGGGAAGAATGTGCTTGCTACTCTAAGATCATGAGCAACCGCAAAGTACATATTTCTCTCACCATTATCGATCGCAGTTTCATGTCGGGAGTACGAACTTATGTTTTCACTCAAGTCGGTCTGATTTCTGCCAAATCTAGCATTAAAGTCCCCAATTACCATTCTAACATCGTGTTCGGGTATAGATCCCATCAGATCGTCCAAGTCATTGTAAAATGAGTCTTTATCTTGGGGCTGGCTGACATCTGTGGGCGCATGTACACAAATTATCGACAGGTTGGCTAACGTCATGCGCAAGCGATGCTTACACAATCGGTTATTGACTGCTTAGAAATCCAGCGTTCTTTACCAGCGGCCCAAGAAGAAATCCAGCTCCACGATTTTCGAGTTCATCTCCACTGTAGAGCAACGTATAGCCCTGGGACACATGGTCGCCACTTTTAGGCAAGCGAGTTTCTCGAACAGGAACGAGTTCCAGCCGATAGTCTTTCATGCACATGATTAGGCCCTCTAACTGTCCTGGTTTTTTAAATGATCCTAAATCTCGTATCCTGGTACTTGAGCGGGGGTCCGGTGTTTTTTTGGCGGTATCCATTATTCTTTTTGTTGACTTTATAAAGAGTTGATTTTTTTTTCGGATGCGGGTTGTCAGACTATCGATCCAACCGTTTTGACGCCTCCTGAGTGCCCTCCGACCACAGGGGCCATGAAATGTGTTTATTTGGGTATTTTAAAAAATTGCATCATATTGGCCATCACTGATCTAAGAGTTGATGTTAAAGATACTAACAATCATCTGCCAATAAGCTCGATGTTTTTTTCATTAGGATTTCAAAAAGTTGAGGAAATATTTTTAGAAGAAAACCAATTCAAAATCACAGCCTTTGAAAAAAGCATTTTTCATTTTATGTTGCAGATTTGCTGCCAAATAAAAAAACATTTTCAACTCGATGACAACAGTGGAAATTGGGATGATTTTCACCAATTTGCTTCATTTTTCCAAAAAATTCAAATCAAATTTGATTCTTATTTCACGACTCCAAGTGGTAAACTGTTACCGACCTTTTTTTTTAAATGTAGTCTTTCTATTCTGTATTTCTTGATCCTGAACATTTCTACTTATGTTGAGCTTCTGTTACGCTGCTTCAACCTCTGGAGGTTTAACTGATCAAAATCTCAATATAACACTAAACTTAATTTTTTTGTTAGATTAAATTAACAAAACGAATAAAAATTATATACCAGTATTTCTCAACCCAAATCGTACCACCGAGTGACACATATATTCGATGTTTTTACAGCGGGCCAATGATGATGATTTTTTAAAAACACATTTTTCTTAATGAGTATAGAAAATTAAATTAAATTTTAATTTACATTAAGAAACTACATTAATATTTAATTACATAATTGAAAATGGTTGAAGAATATTTTTACATTTGATGTTCACATTGTAAGTACATGAATACAATTATGTATTGCGAATCGAGTAAAATGTGAAAAAACTTTCAATAAATGGTGATCAAGAATATTTCGATTATTAAATCGAAATACCCACCCAAATACATATGTACATACATAATATAAACTATGTACTTATAGGAACTCGTAAATATAACAGGAACACTAAAAAACAAACTTAATGTAATGTGTAGAAGTATATACGTATGTATTGTAATATTGTTAAAAGTTACTTACAAAAAACTACTTAGATTTTTTATCGATTTACATTCTTCTCATATTATAGATAGATAAGATTCGATTTAAGTTTAAACTCCCGCAATTCATGCAAACATATTATATAAAAAATATGAATAAATCGACCTTTTTCTCATTGTTTAGTGGTTGAATTTTTTGTAAAGTTACATATATGTAGTTAGTATGTAGCAGTAGATACATGTAAATTTACTATACATAATGCATATTTCTAAATCATACCTCAAATATATTGATCATTTTATTTATGTTAATGAAATCAAATAAAAATATCATTTGGATAGCCATAATAGGCAATACCAATGTTGTGCGTCATTATACTTCTGTCAAATGGTATATTTTGTTTCTTTTACCAATTTTTCCTCATTTTTATATTGTGGCGGTTTATGGTCATTTTCGAGGGAATATCAAAAATAAATATTATTTAAGAACCTAACAATAAGTTAACTGTCGAATACGTTCAATTTGAACGCGAACAAATAAGTTTATTCGATTCCAACCCACTTATATTAAAATTTTTTTAATGAAATTACCAGGTCTTGAAAGTTTATTTTGCACAATATGCTTACAGATTCGTATTTGTTTATTGATCATCCGCTCTCCGCATAGTTCCATTTTGTATACTGACAGTGAACTGCCCATATTCAGAACTTCAACATATTATGTTCGTATTCGATCTTGCGCAATCGTCTTACCTCACGACAGACTTAATATCTGACCATTTAGAAGCCCTGCTTAAAAAAAACAATAGAACAAAATCAACCAAAAGAAGTGACCCCTGTTATATTTTAGAGCATTCCAAATGTTATATTAGAGGGAATGTTCTAATATATAAATATTGAATAAATGGTTTTATTATTTATACTTGAGGGGTATGGAAGTGTGGAGTCCAAATGTGTTAATGTCTATATGCGTGGGTTATTGGTAATGTCGTGTTATACTGTTATTAAGCTGGAATATTTGGACTAATCCAAATATTCAGGAGAAATGTAATTGAATGTTAGTTATCAGTCAGTTCTTTATCGACACTTGTAACTAGGGAAGCTTGAGCGCTGAAACACTCTTCCGTCTTCCCCCCTCGCTTTGCCGTACGAGGTTCGTCCGCCAATGTCGTAAAGAATGGTGCCGTGTATGTTAGTAGGATGATTTAATTATTGATACTCGCTTACCACGGATGGGGGCTATGACAGTATCAATAGTAATTTGTATTATAGTTATACTTACTTGATTGATGAATGATGAATATTCTCGATTTTAATTTATAACACTGAGTATTTAAATTTTAGGTTTTTCTTTATTTATTTACTACTTAATGACTTGACTTAGACTTTGACTGCGACTGTATTATGTTTAACTACAACTGACTTAAAATATATTGACTTCAACTACAACTGACTTTAATAATAATAATAATAACTTAATGATTTATTCTTCAACTATATATACTAAATATTCTATGTCAAATTGTTGTTATTGATTTATTTTGTTTTTCACAATTTGACACATATTAATTTTTCACAATTTGACACACATTAATGTTTTAATACTAATTAATAATTGCCAAATTGCGTTTTGCAATTTTATATTCAATTATTATTATTTAGGTTATTACAATAAAATGTGTGCTCGTTTTTGAAATTTTGTGCTCTATAAACAATTTGTTTTCGCCTTAGATTTTAAATTATAATTTTATTTTAACATTCAGGCGTTTTCTTTACTTTATGGTATTCTTTGGAGTGGTCAGCAGTGGTTTCACAACACCCCCAAGCAACAGACAAGCTTTATTCGATGCTTAATATTTTTAATTAAATTATTTAATAGGCGAAACACCGCTCGCAACAGAGAGAAAAGTGAAATTCAAAAAAATTTTATATATGATTTATAATTTAAAATTTGCAAACCAAAAAAAAAGCAAAAAACACTACCATATAAACTAATTGGTAACTCGAAAGTACAATTCATCGACTAAACAAATGAAAGAACAACAATTCGTCTTAAGCAAATTAAATAAACGAACATATTAAAGTTTACACTTTGACAACCCGAAAAAAAGAATACAATTCGGATAGGTGCGTGTTTAAAAAAATCAAACAAAAATAGAACATAAAAACTCATCTAATAATTTGTCACGGATAACGAGGACTAACGAAGTTGCTCTATGTTCTTCTTGTTTCGTATTCTCCGCCGCCAAAGGTTAATTTTCTCCTTTTTCAGCCGTTTATATTCTTTTGTAAGTACGATTCAAAACGCGTGCTTCGTATATACTGACCATTGTACAATATCGAGATCAGCGATCTGATGAAGATCCCCAATATTGTACATGAAGTAAGATGTCAGCGAGTACGCTGACTCGGTCAAGTTTTTCGTGCACATTCAGAACAGCGGCCAGTTGGAATGTCGCATATCTCGATAATTATCGTTCATTAAATGCCTGTTTCAATTAATTGTATCCCGCGCTGTATGTCATGTTGGAACCACATGTCTTTGATGTCGATTCCATCCAGTTGGCCCACAAAAAATTAGTAATTATATATCTCTATACCGGTCTCCGTTGACTGTAGAGTTTTCATCATGATCATTTATGAACACCGAATGGGAGCTTTTTGTGCATTTAATGGTTTTTGAACAAAGGCTCCTGGCCCGCATTCTTGAATTCCACATGAATTTCCCGTCTATACATCTATCAAAATTCCCCATCCAATTCCCTTAGTATTTCCCTATGCATATTCTACATGCACCGAAAAGCCGTATTCTTGAAACATTCGGAATTTTTTATTCTCCACTAAATATTAAATTCACCACCTTTAAATTGTGACTAACCTCATAATATAGTACATAGATTTATTATAGAGAAATTTCTATGTTATAATTGTCAAACTGACAATTCTAAGCTAATTCTCACTTCTAACGCTTTGTAATTTAAAATAAATACCGCTAGCTGTCAAAATTCCCCAAGGGGAATTTTTTTCCACATACATGTTTCCCCTTAGTGTGATATTCAAGAATACTAGATTTAAAATATCCCTTTTTTTTTAATTTTGATAGATATCCACACGGGGAATTTGATGTGGAATTCAAGAATACGGGCCCTGGATTATATTCACTCCAAATGCAACAATTATGCTTGTTGACATAGCCATTCAACCAAAAATGAGCTTCATTATTAAAGAAAATTTTATATGGAAAGTTTGCATCGAAGTCAATATTTACTTGGCGTAATATTTTAATTATATATTTAATATAATTATAATTATAATTATAATTATAATTATTTAATTATATTAATATTTTTATTATATTGGCGGCGCGAACGATGGTCGTATGCTTTTAATTCCTGTCCATACGCACTACCGCCAGCTCGGTGTGTCGTATGGCTTATGTGCTGCGTATTATTATTTAGAATAAACGTGGTGCGAAAGCAAGGTATAGTTAATTGAATTAACTGCTGATGGACGATTATGTCGACCATAAAATAGGCGTAGTGCGTGCTGAATTTCACAAACTGAACCATTATTTTCAATGTAAATTTGAACAATTTGCAAACGTTGCTCTGTCGGTAAGTCTATTCATTACGAAATGAGAAACCAAACTAATCAAAAACTAAATGTCTGCTGTCAATGAAAACAGTGTTGCCAACTTAAAGTTCTATACCTGGAAATGAAACACTCTTTATTTATATTAAATTCCCAAAATGACCTTCTCGCCTGTCTAATCGGATTGTTAATTATACAGACATTTTTATTTTTATTCACCACCTGAGTTCGTTAGTTGGGTGATGCCACATAACGGCGTCGTAACAAGGTTAGGCACGAAAGCAGTTACCATATACTTATTTTACTATTTTTTTTTTTTTTGAAGAGTGGTGAATTCTGAATCCAGAATTTGTGAGATTCTATCAAAAATGTCTAATATTTTTATTGTTGTATTAAAGAGATATACATACCTATCCAATTGATAGATTTACCACTCTTCTAGGGGATCGTAGTGGTCTCATGCTTCGCTGTTGTATTTCTCTAGTATATTGTCGAGATCGGAGTTCTTCCATTCTCTATATGACACATTATAAAATTCAGTATTATACTCGTAGCTTCTATATTTCTTAGTTGATGAAAATATAAATGGAGAAATGAACAAAAAAAATGGGGTGGGCCAACACTTCTTTCAAATTTGACATAGAAATTAAAAACGCACGATAATCCAACCATTAAGAGATTGAACTAAAAGCATCATCAGTTATAGCTTCTGGAGCTATTATTTATTTTTTTTGGAATATCACTGCCAATGGCTCTATTCTTGAATCTGTCTATGAATGAAACAAACGGAAAGTATTGTATTCTTATAAACAAAAATTTCTTCAATTGTTTAAGTCTTAACTTATAAAAGTACTTATTATTAGTGGGCGCCCTAATTTAATTTATGTATATGCCATCTATGTATATGCTACACATACAGCGATAGAAAATCAAAATCAAAATATAAGTAGTTTATAAGTTCATTAGATCTAGTGGATCTGCTCAACGCAGTCGTTTGTTTTTCGGCTGCTTTAGAATGCCCCCTGCCAATTCATTTAGCATGTATTTTGAATATACCATGGAGCATTTATAATACTGCGAAGTATATTTGCTTGAGTTCGTTGCAAACGCACTGTATTTGATATTTGAGTTTAAGTATTTCGTTCGAGTTTTTATTATAAAATGTCGTGGCCGAACAGTCATCCTATCTTGATGTAAGTTTTGTATTTCTATTTTGCAGTGCAATTAATTTCAGGATTCTTGAATGCAGTTGCACCAATATATTTGTTTACCTTTGGTCATTGTTGACATTTCCAAATTTTCCGAGCGGGTTCTGAATGCCAGAAATTACTACTACCAACCCCACTCAACAATATCCCAAGGTTCGTTAACGGTGTGGCGGATCACGAAAAATCAATATACACCGTCAAGTAAGTCGAGAACGGAAGTGATCTTATATACATACAAACATATTTTTCTTTAAGATGATTTAGATTGCACCCACAAGGTGATGGTTTGAAGTATTTAAATTGAGGGTTGATGCATCATTCAAATGCACCGTTGGTCTATATGAATTAATAGGAATTAGGAATATTTCATTCACGCGTCGGCGTGAGTCTTTAGCCAGGCATACGATGTGCCCAGACTGACCTATTGTTTTTTTTTTATATGAGCTTATTAGAATTCGGTTCAAGTGATTAAAAGGAAAATTAAAATGTTTAAGAACTAAAGAAGAAAAATCTACTATTAAAAACGTAATTTCAAATCTTTTCTTTACAGTTTTTATATACTAGTTCTGCTGTTTCGTTTATCATCTCTACAATCAAATTTGTATGGAGAAGATAGTGATGTGAAAATTATTGCACCATAATCTAAAAGTTAAATGGAGCCGTCATAAAATTTAATTGATAGGTTTCACGCAATAACAACTGGCAGATTCGCGATTAAACATCCTCATCATTTTGGTCATCAGTCATAATTTATTCTTTTTTCAATTTTATGGGGTATTTGTTTATTTATACATAACCTCTTGTGGAACGTGCAGTCACTTAAGAAACCAGGAGCGTTAGAGGGCCTAATCACATGCATGAAGGAGTATCGGCTGGAACTCGTTGCTCTTCAGGAAACTAGCTGGTCTAAAAGTGGAGATCATGTGTCCCATCGCTATACGTTGCTCTACAGTGAAGATAACCTCCTAATCTTGGAGCTGGATTTCTTTTTGGTCCACAGGTAAAGAACGCTGATTTGGATTTCCAACCTCACATGGAGTGGACTGCATTAATTCGGAGCTCTTGATTTTTGGAGGGGATACTTTGTGCAGCTGTCTTTTCGACCTTATTCGATTAGTATGGCGAACCGAAGTAATGCCTGACGAAGGGAAAGTGCCCGCGATATGTCCTATCTTCAAGAAGGGAGCCCGCTTGAAGTGTGAGAATTATCGCGGTATAGCTCTCCTTTGCACAGCATATAAGTTACTGTCCTACATTATATTGGATAGAATCACCCCTCTAGCGGAGGGCCTGGTTAGTGACTATCAAGGAGGATTTCGTTCGAATCGATCAGTCACTGATCAGGTCTTTTCGCTGCGGATGATTCTATCTAAATATTATGAGACTTCTATCCACGTACATCAGGTGTTCCTGGATTTCAGGCAGGCCTATGACTCGATCAAACGAGAGAGCCTGTGGTCTGCGCTGGAATACCTAGGTATACCAACAAAAATAGTACGATTTTAGAGTGTGTCACTGTCATTCTAAGTGACAAAGTCTCAATGCTGTGTCAAAGTTGAGAACAGGATAGCAATATTTTTTGCAGTTAGCTTGGGTGTTCGGCAAAGAGATGCTCTGTTCTCGATACTCTTCAATGTTTTGTTGGAGTACATCTTTTGTAAGACTGAAACTATTCAGCGCAACATCTTATATTGCCAGTCCAATCAGGTGCATGCATATGCAGATGACATGGAGTTTTCAGCTTCTGTTGGACTCCAGATCAACGAGTCTAAAACGAAATACACGATTTCAGGTTATAGGAACATCGACAAACCAGATTTTAGTAGTGGCCACTACACGTTTGAAGGAGTGAGGAGGTTCAAATATTTGGGCTCTCTTATCACTCACGATAACAGTGTAGGTGAGGATATTAAAGTGCAGCTGGCAGCCGTACTTTGTATCCTCTGCTAAACCTCTGCCTAGGCCACTGCTAAACTCCAAACATCTATCCAGTGCCGTGAAGCTGAATTTTTACAAAGTGTGGGTCAGGCCCGTTTTTATGTTTGGGTGTGAAAGTTGGGCGCTGACGGATGAGCACGAGGCTCCTTACATTTGAGAGAAGAGTCATGCGTGTGATTTACGGCCCAAAACCCGAAATAGATGGCACATACCGAGCTTTGTACAATTTCGAGGTCAGAGATCTGATGATCTCCGATATTGTACATGAAATAAGAACTCAGCGAGTACGCTGGCTCGGTCACGTTCTGCGTGCTGATCCGGAACGAATTGTGCAGCGATCTCTGCAACGACAGCCACCATATGGTAGGCGTAGAGGTCGTTGCAGACGACGATGTCTCCATGGTGTAGAGAATGACTTGGCTTCTTCAGATTGTCTCGGACAGTATGAAGACCAAGCCCAGGATCGAAACCGTTGGAGCCAGATTTTTGACGAAGTAAGGAGCCAGTAATGGCCTTTAAATAGTGAATTATTATTATTATTATACCTAACCTCTTAGTAACTATTTACACACTTAGTTTTACAAAATATTTTGCACTGAACCTTGTAATTAATTTCAGTGTTTAAAAATATCTTTTTTCATAAACACACAAACACTTATTGATAATTTTAGTTGTAACACTTTTTTAAATTTTGATTTTTTGCGATTTATACTATATTTTTAAATATTTTGGACGCCCGTTCAATTCAAAATCTAGGGGTTCGAATCTCCAAAGAAAACCAAAAAAAGGCCAACAAAAAAATCTTTATGGAGCTTTTATTGTGACAAAACTGTGTAGTAGAATCCTCCAATGAGCCATCCAAGCTTTAACACTAAACTGATTAAACATAGAATTATTGTTGTTTGTTTAAACGCCTGTTAGTAACCTGTATCCAAAATAAATTAAAAGAAAAAATGAAATTTGACAGGTGCCATGAAAAGAGAAATGAACACTTGAATTTAACCCGAAAAGCTTATCCGATAGTAGCAACCGTGTATTTCATTTGATAGGGGCACATTTTCAATCGATTCGAGTCGTAAATATTATAGTCGCAATTTTTATGTGTATAGTATTAAAGTATTAAATGTCTTTATTTCCAATAAGTTCTATTTGCAACTCAAAAATTTTGGTAGGAAGCTCCTCATTATTTTTTACTACACTACTTCAAAAACAAAAATTATTTTAAATTCATGTGTGGATGGTGGAATTAATCGAGTAGTTATATTTTTGAGTAGCAAATTATTTACTTGCGATCCGATGAAGAATATACCCCTTAGGCACAAACGTTAAGTTTGTTCCCCAATTTGATTGCATGTATATCTGTATAGTAATCATTACTGAATGTATGGTTTCAGTTTCCAGGCACTACTGCTTAGCAAACCAGAATTCACTTGTATTTGTGGCTGTCAATCAATTTTAAATATTCAATTTAAAATAATTTATTCATACTATATTATGCAAAAATAAATTCCTCTAAATAAATCTTCATATTCACAGCATATCAATAATCCTCTTTTAAATTAAAAAAAAAAAAGGAAAATATGAAATAATAAATTGGTTTTTGTTATCACATAAATTGTTTTTCTTTTTTTATATGTTAAATAGACGCGTGTGTCTCATATCGATAATAACAGTCATCATAATAATAATGAGATAACGCGTAAGAAGAAAACACATCATTTCTTATCTAATAAATTTGTCATCTTCTGTATATATGATTACGTACATATATTTGTCAAAAACTTTTACGATTGTTATAAATATTTAAAAATTTCATTTGAATGTAAGTAGGAGCAGCAGCGTTAGCTTATTTATTATTTTTAAAATAAGATGTACGAGAAAAAACATTTTTAAGCAAAAAAACTTATGTTGATGGGAAATGTATCGCATATAATTTTTGAAGCGTTAAGAAAATTTTCCGAGTACATATCGTACATACATATGTACGGGAAAAAATAGTTAACACCGTAGTAATACTATAATCTTGTATGCTATTTTTTTTTTAATGTATGCGGAATTTTTGGTTTTGTTGTTGCTACTATAGAAAATATTCCAATTTCCATTTTTAATTTTCCAATTTATCAAAGTCAATCGTAAAATTTAAAAATAAAATAGAAATCTGAAAAACGATGGAACATTTTTTTTTAAAGATTTTATACTTTTTTGATTAATGATGCAATTAAAAAATATGTTTCTCAAATATTTTCAAAAATTAGACAATCTTAGAAATCATTTAACTTTTCTACGTTTGTTTAAAAAATTGTTCATTCTGTTTTAATAATTTTTGATCAAGTAATAAAAAAGTTGGTACACAAATTAAATCACGAATTTTTGACATTATATACAATATAAATAATATATTATGTACATATACATACGTATATGTATACACATATATCGAAACATGTGTTGAGAAAAAACTGTAAGACAAACTATTAGTAGCAAAATAACATGAACAGAGATTGCCATTTTGCTTCAATTTTGTAACTAACTTTGAACGATGTATGTATAATATATTTATATGTATAAGATAATGAAATGGTATGTACATATGATAAATAATTGGACAGTATGTTGGTACGACATTATGTTGTTGTAGATAAAAAATAAAATGTATGATATTTATAATATGTGTTTGGGGCTATGGGACAACATTATTAATGTTTATGATAATTGACCTGGCTGATATTTTTGCAACGCTGGCATCTGAACACGATATTAATATACAGTTTACGATAGACGTATACTCATACACAAGCACAAAGCTTATTCAATTAGTTGTTTGCTTGAGACCTTTTTCGAATCGTTTTGTATTATTATATCTGATGACGTACTCAATACTTTACCATGTCACTATACATATTGTTCAGTAAAGACCCTCAGGCCTATACATATTGTTCAGTAAAGACTCAGTAAAACAAAAATTGTGTATTTTGATTGAGTATATAATATGCTTGTGAAGTTTTCACAAATTCACAGATTTTATATATGTGTTAGTACAACATTGTCAAGTTGAATTCCAATAAGAAAAAACTATGATTCCTATTGAAATTTTTAGTACTAAAAAATAAAATATAAGACCAACTTAGACAAAACAAATGAATTTAAAAGATTTTTTATCGCGTAAAACATATCTAATGGGCTTGTTAGACAAGGAATCAAATAAACTGTTTCGTGTACTACTAGAACTAGAGTAAACATAACGGGACAGGTGCGTTACTGGCCATTTACCTCAACCAAAGCCACAAGATACAGAAAAAAATTCTTCATAAATTTATTTCTCAAGATAATTGATACCTTATAAGCAAGTTGGACGAAAAATTAAATGAACTGTTCCATGTACTATCGGAACTTGGGTCCAAATCTCTGGGAAAGTGTGTTAATGGTCATTTAACATTTTCGGCCAAACTCGAAGTTTTCAGAAAAAAAAATTGTGGCCAATTTATTTCTCAGGATAATGAATTCCTTTAAGTCTTGTTGGACGAGGAATTTAATGAGATATTTTATGTATTACTGGAAACTGAGTCCAAATCTCTGACAAAGTGTGTTAATAGCGATTTTTTAATTAATTATTAAATAAAGCTTTACTTCTGATAAAAAATTCGTGGCCAATTTGTTTCTCGGGATAATGGATTCCGTTTGAACTTGTTGAACGAGAAACCTTTCAGGCTATTATATATATTACCAGGATCTGAGTACAAATCTCTAGTAAAAAGTATTAATGGATATTTTTCATTTTTGGTCACACTCCTTTTTGTAAGAATAAAATTCGTGGCCAATTTATTTTTCTGGTTATTGAATCCGTTTGGAACTGGTTAGACGAGGAATTTATTGAGCTATTTCATGTACTATCGGAATTTGAGTCAAAATCTCGATCGCTATTTATTATTTTCAGTCAAACTCGGTCTTTCCACAAATAAATTCGTGGCCAATTTATTTCTCGGGATAATGAATTCCTTTAAATTTAGTTGGACGAGGAATTTCATGAGCTACTTTATGTATTATCGGTACTTATGTTGAAATCTCTGGCAAAGGATGTTAATTTATTGTTAAATTTATCATTTTCGGCTAAACTCGAATTTTTCAGACAAAAATTCGTCGCCCATTTATTTCTCGGGATAATGGATTCCTTTAATTCTTCTTGGACGCGAAAATTAATAAGGTATTTCATGTACTATCGGAATCTGAGTCCAAATCTCTGGTAAAGGGTGTTAATGGCCAATTGACCAAACTCCTTATAAAAAAATGTATACAAACCAATTTGACTTTGCTTTGATTGCCATCTGATGGCGAACATCATATCAATAATTACATGATCATGTTTTTTTAAAGATATGTAGGTATTCGGTTTGAATGTATATAGGGTGTGGGCGAATTTCAAATCAAATATATGATTAAGTAATGCGTATTTTCCGGAAATAAATTAAAATATAATAAATTTGTATTCTGACATATAACAAATAAAAAAATTATAAAAAATTGATGAATATCACATGTTCAAAGTGCACATAATCAAACTGTGAATTTTAATTAAAATGGATATTTTGCATCCAACCTTCCCTAAGGAGAAAATTAAAACTAGTTAACCAAATTTATTTACATTACCAAATGAATGGTTTTTCCGAAAATTAGCAATAAGTATTATCAATGTTAAAGTATTATCAAATATTGTTCTAAAATGTTAACTCAATTTTATTAAAAAAATACTATATATGACATTTTAAATTTATAAAATGTTTTAATTTTCCATTATCATCAATACACATAATATTTACATATATTAAGCAAACAATTTTTATCAAATGAGTTACAAAAATTTATTTGTTGGGCAATTATCTAATTTTTCTCCCTGGATTTAAAAAGGGATCTGCCAATCATACGCATTTCGTTTTTATTTATGGTATCGATTTCTGTGTGATCTTTTGGACAAGTTTAGCAAATTTTTGTGTGATTTTAATAATTTCTAAAATCACAAAAAGTTTTTATCAGCATACGATTATTTCCAAAAACACCAAAATTGTTTATAAAAAGCTCACAAAAAAATGTCTAAAATCACAAAACGTTGAAATACACAAAAATTATTAAAAACACACAAAAATTTGCCAAACTTGTCCAAAATATGTTATTTTAACCTGTACCAAACGGAGATTCGTCATATTTATTATACAAAACAAATTTATTTTATCTTTAATAAATAAATAATGTTGGTGTAAAGCTCGTATTGTTCAATTTTCATTTAATTGATATAAAATATAACAGGGCTATTTTGATCAATTCCGCATACTTATAAAAAAACATAATTAAAAGAAACTTTGAAAACATTTGCTTTGGTTGACATCTACTGAAAAAAAGGTCAAAGTAGAATGCTTTCCAAATATCATGTTAATCGTAACAAGAAAATGTTAGATGGCGCTGTATAAACTGATAAAAGGTGCGTTTTTTTATTAACAGAACTTCAACTTCTATAAGAACATCGGGAATAATACTGGGAAATTCTATTTAGTTTAACCAATATATTTAAATTAAGTTCTATTTATTTGAATAAATTTCAACTTCTAACTATATTTTTTGACGTGTATTGTGAAATAATACAGGTATCAAGCATAAAACAATAAAAATTATTTGTTTAAAATATTTCCTTTTAAAATTTCCCTTTTTTTCGAGTTCGTGTACTATGAATTTATCGCGAACTTGAAACAACCAATGTTTTATCCAGAACATTGAAAAATAAAGTTAAATTTGATTTTATTTCGATAATAGTGAATTAAAATGTGTAGTTTAACATTAAATGTATCATATTTATTAATAAAAAATTAAATTCATTTGGATTTTACTGAAAAAATGAGAAAATTCTTATCCAGAACTTCATTCCAGACCTCCATTCGTGTATTTGATACCTATTATTCTAATAAGAAAGTGCTCATGCTTAATATTTGAAATCAAATCAGATGCAAACTAAGCAAAATCATAAAACGTTAAAAGCGCTGAACTTTTTCCTGGAAAAATCGAGTTTGGCCGCAAATGATAAATGGCCATTAACACCCTTTGCCAGAGGTTTGAACTCAAGTTCCGATAATACATGAAATAGCTCATTAAATTCCTTGTCCAACTAAAGTTAAAGGAATCCATTATCCCGAGAAATATATTGGCCACGATTTTTTTTCTGAAAAGTTCGAGTTAGACCTAAAATGATAAATGACCATTAACACTATTTGCCAGTGATTTGGACTCAGGTTCCGATAGAACATGAAATAGCTCAATAAATTCCTCGTCCAACTAAATTTAAAGGAATCCATTATTGGCCACGAATTTATTTGTGATAAGATCGAGTTTGACAGAAAATGATAAATGGCCATTAACACCCTTTGCCAGAGATTTGGACTCAAGTTCCGATAGTACATGAAACAGCTCAATAAATTCTTTGTCTAACTAGCTCAAAACGAATCCAATAACCAGAGAAATAAATAGGCCACGAATTTTATTCTTACAAAAACGAGTGTGACCAAAAAAGAAAAATATCCATTAACACTCCTTGGTCCTGATAGAACATGTAAGGGCTCATAATATTTCTTGTGTAACAAGTTCAAAGGGAATCCATTATCCCGAGAAACTAATTTGCCGTGAAATTATTCCTCGTCAAAACAACGCAATAGGTGTTTTATATTCCCAGAATAATTAAGCGAACGCATTTTTTGGCATTTTATAGAAAGTGAAACGTGAAAAGCTATTGGATTAAAATTGAATTTGTACTAAAATAGGTTAATGTTTTTGCTTAGCTAGTTTGAACATGGGACTATAGAACTATAACTTTTATTTGTGATGTGCCATTTGTTACCATAAAAAATATAATTTCATAAATTGATTTAATTAAGTTAACTGTTTACAAAAATTTTAATATCATTAGTGTTATTGTATGATGCAATGTATGATAGTTATTTTTTCCAATAAAATGATTAATTATTTTATGCGATTCCTTGCTTCCTATAGCTTAATCGTATCATACATTACAATGTTGAAAACTAAATTTTAATGCATTAGTTTTTACGTTACTAACACATTTTCTTGAAAAACGTAAATATAAAATATAATACTTTTTCAAATGATTTCATGTTTTTTTTTATAAATAGTAATTTATTTATTGATTATATTTCATTCACAAACAATTTTTTGATGTCACAGTCATGATGTGTACACTAAGCACTAACACCAATGAAATCAATTAGAATTTAATTAGATTTTCAATATTCCAATAGGATTTGTATTCGTATATATGTGAAAAAAAGTGTGAACAACTTCACAGGCATGTATACCACACGTAATATGTATTCTGTTTGAAAAACAGAGCTTAAATCAGGCTCACAAATTGTACAAAAATTTAACTTTTTGATACAAAACGAATTAAAATTTGAATTTTTAACTAGGGGTGATTTTTATTGCTTCTATTATGGTTCTCACCTCTTAAATTATTATTTAATATATAATATATAGCCAGTGGTGATGTAGGACCGACACCCAAAATAAATGAAATAATGGAGTTAAAAGATGTAGAGACTGATGATCGAAATTACGTTAAATGGAGTAGAGGAGACATCAGAGCACTTATTTTCCTTAAGGAAGGACATTTAGATTACTAAAACATACATAATACAATTTTTAAAAATGTACATACATTTTTATTTGTGCATCACTTGTTTATTCCATTATAATTAGTAGTTCATATATAAAATAAAATATGTGAAAATTACTTTTAATCATTTAAATCTTCAAATTCTGAATAAAAATAAATGGAATCACCACATTAATTTTGGGATGCTGAATTGTAACTAGCTCTCCGAATACCTCCCATTCATTTGATTTTCGAGTGGTTCTGGTCTTTTGAAATATTTCCCAAGCCACAAGATGGAGAAGGCGTAGGGAAGGCGTATATAGTTGATATACGTCTATCATTACCGTGAAATATGGAAGGGGTGTTGGACTATATGTACGTATATGTATCACAGGCAAAATGTTGAAGGTGACCGAGTGTATATAGGTATTTATACCTCCAGGTATAAATGTTTAATTAAAGAAACTCTACAAAAGCCGCGTGTTTAATTTAAAGAAACTATAAAAACTAAATTAGTAAGGCAGGTTATAAAGATATTATTTAAGAAGAATATAAAACTTCTTCATAAGGCGAGGGAGTTTACCGCATAATCCGATTTTACTGATGTTTCATTCGAATTCGAAAATTTAGTACCGCACTATTCTACTTTCGGATATGTATTCTCATTTGATGAATTCGAATGGGGCATGCTTATAGTTCAATCCTTGCCGCTGTTTTCCTGACAGCACCGGCGCGATTGGGTATTGTCAAACCATATTATTATTACATATTTAGTTTTCAACAATGTATGATGAATTTACAGACGAACAATTAACCGGATTTTAAGTATTATTTGATTAATATCATTAAAAATAAATTTTTTATTTTATATATAAGTTGTGAAATAAATTTGTTTATCAGAAATTGCACCTCCAAACGTCTCGAAAACAAAAATAACCATTCCGTTTTCATCGACAGCAACTAATGATCTGAAAGTTGTTCTATTTTTGTACGATGAGAAAGTTAGTTGATGATGAGAAGGTCCTCTGATTTGTGTACAGGTATTTCGCTACAATCAATTATTGCTCAATACGAGCCTCTAGATTTTGAAATTTTCCAGATATCGATTTGTTGCAAAGTGATGTAAATCCTCTATGTCATAACTTTAATTATTTTTCAAATCACGTTTCTGTTATTTAAAAAAATATTTTGAATGAATAGAAAATCATTGCAGTCGCAGTCTCTATACATAAAAAGCATTTTTAAAAGTTGATTTTTTATATCGATTTCAGGATGAATTAATCTTTTACCATCAAACTAATAATAAATTAAATCGATCTCAGTCCAATCCGGTAAAATATTGTAATTGCTCGTTGATGATATTTGAAAACCGAAGAAAAGAAACGAAACTAGAAAGCGCTTGTGTCGCCCTGTTGTTTATATTAATATGGATTTCTGTTGTTTGATCTTCTATGGAAACAATGACTGTTCCATCGTTATTACTATTTTTATTTTCTACGGTGATTGCTCGGCAGGACTCGATATGTTCAGATTCTGAAACCATCACAACACCAGCAATCCAATTTCAGTCCGATTGCAATTTCGTTCATCCCTTCTGCTACATTGTTAATTCTCGTTATTTCAAACTTACGTAGTGGAATATTTTGGGATGGAATTGATCCAGCCTTGAGAATTTTAAATGCACCTATTGAAATTGGTATCTACAAACTTGAGATCATTTTGATGAAGTCTTACCAGTTCTCAAACTTATGATCAATTTTTTTTTTAAATTTGTGTTCACTTGAAAAGTGGTGGAATTTAATTAACGAATTTTTGTTGCTTAAATTATTTGTGTTTTAACGTCAAGTATACCCTTCCTACGCTATTGCCACCTACGAATAAGAATTGAACTAAATTAAAAAAAAGTCGTATAGCATGCCCCATTTAAAAAAATGATATTGCATCTAACTTCATGCTCGTATTGGTGGTACTGTCTAATGCGAAAATTAATCAAACTATCGTACAAAATTAGAAAATGTCATTCGACAACTATTTTGCTTACGGATAGGAGTTAATATAACAAAAGAAAGAGTAAGTACGTAGGATTTCCTTGAAACAGTTTTTTCGATCCATGATAGATGGCGCTACATAGCGAAAAAAATTGGGATTTTGCTGTATTTGTTCACGTGCCCACTGACAAAAAGTTACCAGATTTGGAAAATGTTTCAAGGAAATCCTACGTACTTTTAGCCGTAGAATCTGAATCTGCAATTTAAAAAAATGGGATTTCTATTTTAGTTTCCAAGGTTCCCCCACCACCATTACAGAGGGGCGGAGGGTCCTGATTTTAGCACTAATGTATTTTCCTCCCGGAATGATTTAATTTTAATAATGGTCATTTTTATCGTAGAGGGCTTATTTTCCGAGATTGAAAGTTTCAGCTTAAAAAAAACACCCGATATATATATATATATATATATATATATATATATATATATATATATATATATATATATATATATATACAGCCATTCCACGCGAAATCAGACACCCATCCGGAGGGAAGGTGTCCAATTATTGTGAAATTCGGGGAGATGGGAAGTCTAGATAAAAAAAAAGATAATTTGAGTAAAAACTCGATGGGGTCAAAATACGTGGAGTTCCGTTATAATTTGTTTTTGTCGGAAACTCAAATGTTCACATCTTTAAATTCGTGTATCTTAAGTATTCCTTGACCGATTTTCACGTGTAATAAATTCTCGTCGGAAAGACAATTGTACATACTTACAAGTAATAAAGGCCTCCCGTTGATGATGTTGGTACTTGGAAAAAGGTAAGGAATACTAATCTGTCAGTTATTTGCAAACGTCGGATACACAATTGTATGGTGTAGGTATTGGCAGATTATAAAATGCACACTATGGCTAAATTACGTAAAGAAAAACTAAATATTAGTGGAACTTTTAGCGGTAAACAGCCAAAAATTGTTTTTACCATTTTAGAAGAAAAAGTGATTGAGATTCTTCAGTTAAGGAAAACCATAACTGGAACCTTTTTTTTTTTTTTTTAAAAAGGACTTGGCATAGACACTTTTACGGTCTCCTTATTCATTCAGCCCCTTACCTTACATTCACATACCATTCATTCAATTCATTCATTCATCCCATTCACACAAGTACAGTATACCACCTGCGCATTGCATAGCTCCATGTCACCCTGTACAGTGACATGGAAGATGGGTCGGCCCATGAGTTCTACATTCCAACAGAGGGTCATAGATGTTTTCAATTTAATCACCGATCGTAATCGGGAGATGAAAAATCCCTTTTGCATCCCGCCTCTGTTGGGATTCGAACCCGGTACCTCCCGATCCAAACGTCACAGCTTTAACCACTGCGCTATTTGCTCGGTTTGCTAACTGTAACCTTAAATACTAAAAAATTTGGTGTGGTTCAAACTACACCAATTTTAATTAATAGCGACACTCAGGTTGCTGATGGCCCATACCGAACTATGGAGCTAAGGGCTGACGAGGTAAATGATTTCATTCATGAAGAAGAAATCGATGCTCGACCGCCACCACAAGTTCGAAGAATTGAAAGTTTTCCGCGGCCAGATTCAGATGCAAAACATCAACTACTTGAAGAGCAAGTGTGTGCTCAAAAATCATTTCATCCAAAACAAAACCAACTTCTTACGGATTTAAATGGAAATATTATTGAAATGAACAGATGGTTTAAACGAATTTTACGGGAGCAGGAGAAGCAGACAGATTTACTTAAATTAAAAATTGCAAACGAAGCAAAATATGAATTGGATAAAACTAAACGACACGCAGCAAAGCTGGAAATCTTTAATATTGTCTCGTATTTTTCCCCCTATATTTAGAAGAGATTCATTTTCTGGGAGATCGACCACACTGACATTTTCATCATCTTCATTAAATTCCGTGTGTTGATTTTCAAATGGAATTTCGAAATCTAAACAGATGTTGTGTAAGGCACAACACACATTGAAAATTTGTATTGCCTTTTGAGGTGTATAGTGGAGTTCCCTTGCTGACAATAAGCAGCGAAAGCGACCTTTCAAAACATCAAAAAGTCTTTCAATTGTTGTTCGTAATTTCGAGAACACTATATTGAATTTGGCATCGGGAGAGCTCTCTAATGCCACACGGTATGGAGTAAGTAACCACGACTCGAGTGGGTATCCGGAATCTCCTTAAATAATTTAAAATTATTTAATTTATTATTTTAATAATTTGTTTTTACTTATTATGTATCTGTAAACAGAATTTAAAATTAATGGCAGTTATAGAAATTTACCTAATAGCCAAGATGATTTGTCACCGTTTCCAAAGCTGGCGTCTAAATATTGTCGTTCTGAACTTATATTACAAATATGTGAATCATGTGATGAACCACCAAATCTGGCATCTGCAGCTCCTACTCGCATATTATGGTCACAAATCTATAAATTTTCGAAATAATATAAAAGTTAGAAAACATGTAATATTATCATACAATCAAGAAATTAATGACCTACCACCATCGCATTTACACTGTGTTGTTGTTTCCTATAAGTGTTCCTCTTTGTGCGGCCGTATGATTTGAATGGGCGTACACCATCAATTATGCCTATTATTCCAGGAAACCCGGTTTTATTAAAAAAAATTGTTTTGTATCGCCTTTTTCATTTTCACTCATGATTCTAATTGCATTTGAGCAAGATTTGGTTTCGATAGCGGTACACATTTCACTAATAACATCTGATACTGCTTGTTGAGCTTTGTTGATTGATATTCTTATTTTTTTCTAGTGCCATGTTGATAGCCACCTTCCGCCAGGAAACGTAGCGTAGCGGCCAATTTTATATAAATTGGAACAGCGGTTGGTTTTCTACGAGGTTTTAGCTCGTCACTAATTTCATTTAAGACATATATAAATGCTTTCTTCGATAATGTAAAATACTGTTTGAATCTACAATTATTCAGAAATGAATAAATTATCTAAAACAAATATTGAATGAAGTAACATACAATTTAAAAAATTGCTGTTTGCTTATGGCAATATTAAAATGTAATCCGAAAGCCTTACGCGGTACCAAATAATTTTCGAATCGGATTACGCGGTAACCCCCAGACTACTCTTATTTGCATTACCTCAACAACCTTTCTGAAAAAAAATATAAGCTTATTGTAGATAATACAAAATATAAAATAATAATAATTTATTAACTCAAACCGGTACTGGTATTTAACAGGGGTGGAACAACGGAATGTCATGTCGATTAGACCTGCGTTTTTGGTCTCCTACATTATAAATAAATTTTAAATGGTTTTGGGCAGAATTAATTAGTATGGTTCGTGTTAATATTTAATTAAAGTATTGTTCTTTCAGTTTGTTAAATTATTTAACACTTTTACACTTGACACTTTTATCAAATTAAAAATCTGATTGTGATTGATATAATTGCAAACAAGACGTTGCATTTATCAAAAGTGTTTATGTACTTCATACTTGTGCGTACATAATTTAAAAAAAAAGTTAATTTAAAAAAAAAGTGGTGTTAAATTGGAAAAGGAATCTGGCAAATGTCTCAGATAAAACGTAAGTAGAAACGTTTTTGGTGCCACGATGGAATAATTCGGTAAGTTTTGTTAAATTGTCTGTTAAGTAAGGTTAGATATCAAAACAAACCAACCCCATTTATGGGTATACGGGAGAATGTGTTCCAATTGGAATTGTTTTTAAAATTAAGGGTGAACCGTTTCCGAACCATAAACGAAGAATGCTCTTCATAAAATACTTCGCAAACGAAACAGTTCTGCGACTTAATAACGAACCATTTATGATGTTTCAGTAGCATGATATTTAGAATTTTTAACGAAGTGTGGTCAATGTATTGGTAGTTCGCAAAAAGTTCACTTTTAGCGATACTTAACGTGCCGTTTTTGGTGAATTATTTATGTATCATATTAAGTGGTACGTCACCGTTACACCTCCGCGATTCATTAATCCAATAATTATGTGATATACGTACTAACGTTGGATAACAAATCTATAGTTTATAAATAAAAATGCACATTTAAATTGTTATATTTATATATTATAAAAATTCAATTGTTAAAAATATGTCAACCAATATCATAAAATCTAACGTCTAATATAAATTAATTAATAAATAAAATAAAATATTTAACTAAAAACTCATTTAAACTTAATCTAAATCCATTTATGGAATACATTTATTTATTCTGTTTCTTTACTCGGTCCTTGGCGTATTTAAAAAACAATTTTTTAATTACGAAGACTATTTCTGGATTTTTGCA
The DNA here is from genome assembly GCA_951394425.1 of Tipula unca. Classification (NCBI taxonomy): domain Eukaryota; kingdom Metazoa; phylum Arthropoda; class Insecta; order Diptera; family Tipulidae; genus Tipula; species Tipula unca. The sequence continues at coordinate 104,553,425 of OX596380.1, forward strand.
TGTTGGAAATTTCCGCATTGCACATTCTGTAGAAGTATTAAAAATATATGTATTAATTAGCAGCCAGAAAAAAATGAATTGGAATAACTTTAACTATATTGTGTATACCTTTAATTAAGACCATAATGTGAAACTGCTCCAAAGCAATGTTTTCATGTCTTCCAAACCAAGAGAACTGTGTAGCTGCTGAGCCTGCTATCCGGAACACGTTGAGCGTAAATAGCAACAGCATTTGCAAGATTTCTGCCAGCTTCCCCATAAACCAGAACCATGTCAATTTTCTTTGGCACAGTTAAACGCTCCATTCTAAAGTATTTTGTCGTTTATTTTGCAATAACGAAAAACATGAAGATAAGAAATAACACAAACGTTAAATGTGATTTACAAAACTGAATAAATTGTTTTGATGACGAATTTCGAGTATTTCCAATGAAAACGTGATGTTTTTTTATTTCAAACGTATTGCAGAATCGAATGCGTGTGTTCTAAGAAGGAAAAATTGAAAAAATTGAATTTGGTCGATTACAACGCCATATATCATGAACCGAACAAAATATTTCATTCAAATCATACGTACTTTTAGTCGTAGAATCCGTATCTGCAATAAAAAAATATGGCTTCCTATCTTAGTTTAAAAGTTACCCCCGCCCCACCTACAAAGCGGGGGTGGGGGACTATTTTTGTCGCACTAATGTATTTCCCCCGCAGTATGATTAAATTTTGATTATGGACATTTTTTCCGTAGAGTGGCTATTTTTCGAGATATTTGATCGTCTGTTTAAAAGAAACACCCGGTATAATATCGTAAATCGTACTACGTAGTACGTATCATACCGTAATGTAAATGTACGTGAATGTGGTAGTATAAAAGAATAAAAATAAAGTTAGTTTATAGTTCGTTTCCGCTTCGTATTTTGCGAATTCGTAAAATTGTTTAGCGGGAAGCCACAAATATTATCAATTGATACTGATATCGGCATCTAGATGGTGCGTTATTCAATTTTCAATTAATATAATTTAAATTGTAGTAATATAGAAATCAAATATTCAACATGATTTGCTGAAATTATTTATTTAAAACCGAAGAACTGTTTCAAGAAGCTTGAACCACCCGATAAATATGGAGGCGTCATTTGTAGTGATAGTGGATGATATCGATGGCTGAATCAAATACCAGGGGGACCATTTACTTGGAAACAATATTATAACCATCATTCTTGTATTTCTTTCTTTTAAGGACTATTCTTGTTTGTATTTATTTTAAATTTTATTTTATTTCATCTAGTAATACAGTTAAACTGTATTGCCGCATTTATATGGAGTTTTAATGAATTAGATTTAAATTAATGAATTGCAATTAAGCATGCAAAATATAATAAATTGAAACTAATTTAATATATATAAAGTAGGATTTGAATTTTGAATTTTGCAGGGATAGCAATCCCTAATAAATATATATACATACTACCAAACAATAGAAAACAAAAAAATTGCTATATATATGTATATACATATATAAAAAATGAATTAATTAATATTTTTCCTCTAAATAAAAATAAAAAAATTATAGATAGTTGTGACTATTAAATAACATTATATGTGTTAGACCAAATTTGTAAAATCAGTGACGCTAAGGACACAAAAGTGATTAGTGCTTAATTACATAATTAACAAATAATATTAATAATAAAATTAAAATTACTAAATGTGAATGAATAAATCGATTGATAAATACCAGCATGATATAAAAGGCATTATTAAGGAAGTAAAAGTGATTGCAACCCATTTATGCCCTCGCAATTTCGTTACACTAATTTGTATTGATTTTCAGAAGTATCTCATAATTTATATCCAGTAAACTAATAAATTTTATTACAGAGCTCTGTTTTGCTGTCAAGAATAGGTATATGGAGAAGGGGTAAATGGGTATATGTATAAAACGAAGGTTGGAAAAAAAGGTACTAAACTAATTATCATTCATTACAGTATCTATCACAGCTCAAATATATGGAATTAATAATAATAAACTGAACTAAATCACAGGATCTCTGCCAGTTAAAAAAAAAATTAAAAAAAATTAGTTAAACTAATTAATTAAAGGTTGGAATGCAGAATAAAATAAATCGTGACTAATTTGAGTTGAATTTTCAGGAGTATCTCATAAGTCTGATCCAGCAAACTAATAAATTTTATTTCAGAGCCCAGTGATACTGTTAAAAATTATAAAACTAGATTAGAAGTGTATCGTCTTGTGTTACTAACTATTGGCTATACCAGGTGTCTGTAACCGAGTCAATTTCTATCATACTAACTGAACCTATCCAAATCCGTTATGTTATGTGTAAACGGGTGTTCGGTGAGGCCCAGCCATCTCCGGGAGATCCTGCTTAATTGTTGGTCGAACATTCCAATCAAATCAAACCGGTACTGGTATTTAACTCTTTTTTCAGTAATCCAGTCGAATTCCAATTTGTATCAACTTTCTTCTTTCCTCATATGACCGTAATAAACCAAAATGAATTATAAATGTTACTTAAAGTAATAATATTATAGTTAGAATCACATGTTACATATGGTTTTTCTATGGGTTATCTTTTTGTTTAAACTTTTATGTAAATATTGTAATTTTCAACTGGTTTTAAATTACTTAATTCACCCACTTACATTTAATACACGGATTAAAATTTATTTATATATTTTTATTTAGCTCTATGACGTTTTATTTTCTTCCATTATGCTATTATTTATATGAAAACTCTATAAGCATTTCAAAGTGATACTTGTATTTGAGTTTTCCTAGAATTAAAAGAAAAAATGGAAAGAAGATTAACATTGAATCGACGCCAATAAGAGTATTGTTTTTGTGGAAAAACATTGAAAATAAGCTAATCTGCGTCACAAGCTACCATCTTAACCAATCTTTATTAATTTTTTAGCCAATCCGCTGGTTATTTACTTTATATTTTTTTAGTTAAAATGGCAATTTATTACTCACGTGTAAATTCAATTTAAAACTTCATCGTGGGATAGTAGATTACTAGAATGCTACAAGGAAATTGTAGTGAAACCCAACGAAATACTAAAAGTTTTAATAAAAATAATTAATTTTATTCTTTAAATTATTTTCGATAAAAAAAACTCTCAAGACCATACACGAGTAATATTCTCTAGTAAAATTCATTTGTTACTTTTCTACTATCTCGTATATGTACATTACATACAGATTTAGTCGTTATAATTTGTTCCATGATAATATGAATATTCTTTTATGTATTCGTACATTCAAAACGATAATAATTTATCTTTTGTCCTACAGAAACAAGAATTTATATTTGGATACAATGTTTTAATTTTAGTTGTATTGTTCTATTTTACGAGAGTGCTTGCTAGTACATACATCTAGGCATGTTTATTTGAATTATGCGTTTTTGTGGTACTAGAAGCTTTTTTTTGTTTGATTTTACCCGAAATACAAAGTACATATAGTTTTGTTTCAACTCTTTATTAGTTTATTACTTTATTTGTATAATAGAAAACTGGAGAATATAAAATTTAAATGCATATAAGAAATGTTGTAACAAAATATATTTTTGCGTTTTCTGTATATATTATTGTATAATAGTAATAATTTCTATAGAAAAGCATTTTTATTATTATGTATGTATGTAAGTATGTAAAAACGTCAACAGAATAATGTATATAAATATAATTCAATTATGTAATATTAAGGAAACAGTTTTGTTTACTTTGTGATAACAAAAGTTGAATTGAAACCTACCTAGGCTAGACGGTATTGAACTAAGTTAATATTAAAAAAAAAAACAATAGATGAGGTTTCCGCTAAAGTACAGAAGAAAAATGTAGGTAATAATATTTTTGCAGTTTTTAATATATTGCTTATATTATTAAAATCGTTTTCGGATCAAAAAGTGTGGCGAGTTGAAGAGTCAACACTCTATTGTTTATCGTTAAGTATCGAACTGAAACCCCGACTTAGTATCTAACAATACAAACCAACGGTTTTAACTAATATTGACTATATTTAATTAATATCATTGATAATGTGCTTTGACAATTAATTCAATCAGAATTTTAAAGTATTGTTACGAATTTCGAGCTCTTCTGAATTCGTAATGGGTTTTGCAATAAAACACTTGAACTATTTGTTAACACTGCACAATTTATTTAAAAATAAATTAACATCACTTTTTTTTCAGCATTTTTTGCTATTTACAATCTCACTAGTTCTCAGCACTTTTTCCTATTTACAATCTCACTACTTTAGAGCACTTTACTATTTCTACAAGTTCACTACTTCACTTTATCTCACTTCTGTTAAAGTTAGCCGATAGTTTCCAGCCGAAAAAAAACCGATTATGAAGATAATTTTTTGTCTTGAATTGAACATTAGAGTTGAAGTATATTTTCTCTTTCTATCTTACTACTAAAATTGCCGATAATTTCCAGCCGATATATGTCGATAAAGAATAATTTTAATTCTTGTAGAAAAAAGATAGGATTTATTTCGATACATTTGTGAAATATTTTTCATTAATATCGGTAGGAAAAGTTTCTTTCGGGATCCTGGGAAATTTAGATTTTCCAAAATCATATGTAAATAATTGATAATTTTGCAAAATTCAGCCTATTGAGTTTTGTATATGGAGATGGCTTGATTTGAAGTGTTTTTCCAATAGCTATGACTAGAAAATTATTTTAGTCCAAGTTTCCTGCGGGGGATCCTGCGAAATTAAATTTTTCCAAAATGTATGTTTTGTCTGAAGAGATGGATTGATTTGAAGTGTTTTTCCAATAGCTATGACTAGAAAAATGTTTTGGTCCAAGTTTCATGTGGGGATCTTGGGAAATTTAGATTTTACAAAATCACATGTAAATAATTGAAAATTTATAAAAATGCAGACTCTAGAGTGTTATGTCTGGAGATGGATTTATTTGAAGTGTTTTTCCAATAGCAATGAAATTTGGACCAAAACAATTTTCTAGTCATAGCTATTAGAAAAATACTTCAAATCAATCGATCTCCAGACATAACACTCTATAGGTTAAATTTTTATAAATTTTCAATTATTTACAATTGATTTTGGAGAATTTAAATTTCCCAGAATCCCCACATCAAACTTGGACCAAACCAATTTTTTCCAGAGCAATTTTCTAGTCATAGCTATTGGAAAAACAGGCTGATTTTGGAAATTCTAAATTTCCCAAGATCCCCACATGAAACTTGGCCCAAAACAATTTTCTAGTCATAGCTATTGGACTTCAAAACACTTCAAATTAAGCCATCTCCAGACATAACACTCTATAGGCTGAATTTTTATAAATTTTCAATTATTTACATATGATTTTGGAAATATTAATTTCCCAGGATCCCCACATGGAGCTTTTTCTTATAATGTTATTATAAATTGTCTTACAATTGTATCAAAATCGAATTTGTCGTATTATTTTTATCCATGAATTAAAATTTTTCTCTATCGACATATATCGGCTGGAAACTTTTGGTTGGAAACTATCTGCTAACTTTAACAGTATCTTTTTTTCACATAACGTCGAATTCTTTTACATTTAAAAAAAGGGCAAGGTTTTTGTGTGAAAAGAACATGAGAAAAACGTTTTTTTTGAAGTGGTATAATTTTATAATTTGCCAGTCAGTCAAGGCGATGCCACATGCAGTTGTCTTTCCGACCGATTCGGTAGAAAATATGATAAGACACGCCACATGAGCAAAACAATAGTCCGACCGATTTTTATAACAACAAAAATTTTTTTTTGTTTGGTTTGTTTTTGCATAAGTTTTTGACATTTAGTTTATAACTTTTTTTCTTGTGATTTGGTTTTCATCAACGCTCAACTAAAATGAGTAAAATAAAACTATTATTGTATACATCGATGTTTTTATATTATAACGGAAAGCGTGCCCGTAAATATTGGATCCATCCTATTAATTCTCGTAGGAAACAATGCGGGGAGTATTTTACTATTGTCAATTTAATAAAGCAGCATCTAGAAAAATATTTTTCGTATTTTCGAATGTCTAAAAACCATTTCAATTATATTTATTCAAAAATTTCAAAAGAAATTAAACACACGAGAGTGGCGTTTCGGAAGGATACCATATCTGCTAAAGAAAAATTAGTAATCACTTTAAGGTAAGCAATTCAACTTAAATAATATCATTTTAAACAATAACATCATAGTTGACCCGGTTTTCATTTTAGATTTTTGGCTACTGGATGTAGTTTCACGGATCTCTCTCTAAGATTGCTGATGGGACGATCTACGATCGAAAAATGCATATATCAGACTATACTTGCCATCAGTAAATGCCTATTGCCAATTGCATTGCCAAAACCAAAACAAAATGATTGGACCCGTATAGCCGATGAGTTCTACCAAAAATGGAACTTCCCCAATTGTTTGGGTGCCGTTGATGGCAAACATATAGACACATTTGCGCAAAATAATACGGGAAGTCTTAACTTTAATTATAAAAAGCGGTTTTCTACCGTACTGATGGCGGTCGTCGACGCCAGTTATAAGTTTATAGCCGTAGATATTGGAGCATACGGTTCCAATTCCGACTCATCTGTATTTAAAAATTCTGAATTTGGTAAAGTGTGGTTAAATTCTCCAGAAAGGCTCGAAATTCCGGACGATGAATTTTTACCGAACTCTGACAAAAGAGTCCCTTTTGTAATCGTAGGAGATGAAGCGTTTTCGTTAAAACCTACACTATTAACTCCATATCCGGGGCAGAATCTACCACAAATTCGACGTATATTTAATTACAGGTAAACATTGATAAATATTAGAATTGTGAATATGAATATACATTTAATTTTGTTTTATTTTTAGACTATCTCGTGCAAGAAGAATTGTGGAGAATGCGTTTGGTATTCTATCAAACAAATGGACGATTCTGCTAAAAAGGTTAGAGATCAAACAACTCAAAACCATGAACAATATTGTGATGACATGTGTTATACTACATAACATCATTAAAACGGACGTAGATGACTTGAACAGCGTTCAAAATGTTCCACAAACACCTCAGCCCTGTGTAGCCAGTAGCGATAGGAGGACGGAACCTGTTTCGCGTGGTTACGACGTTAGGGAGACATTCGCGAATTGGTGTGTTAATGAGGGAGATGTACCATTCCAATATCAGATGATATAAACCAATAAATAAATAAAAAAATTAATATGTAACTTTTATAAAATATTTAATAAAAAAAATCAGTTCATTTCATAAATATAAATATAATTATTAAATTCAATAAAGGAATATGTACATATGTATTATCAAAAGAAAAATTAAAACTTTGTTATTTATTGTTGATTATTTCCTCCAATGTTTGTAAACATTTCATTTGCAGGCGTAACTGTTGGAGCTTGTCTAAATTTGAATCTTCTGCTTGCCGGGATAAAGAAATAAAAAATTGCTCCAAATATGAAGGTGGTGGCACGGATGGTGGTGGTGTGCAGTCGATTTTTGAAATTGATTCTAAGATTTCATCCCCAAAATCCTGATTTGACCGGCGTTGTTTTTTTCCTGGCGGTGGCATCATTTCATCATCATTGTCTATGGCAATGATTTCCTCAAATAAATCACTCTCTATTGGTTGCGATGGCGAAGCTTCAAAATTGCTCATCGTGCTAAAATTAAAATAAGTATATATATATATTTATTAAGAAACAATTTTGATCTAATGACCTATTTGTTACCTTGGATTTTTGGTAAATTCCCTTAAGAATTTTAAATTATTATAATGTTTCCATTTAATGGAAGACACTGCTCCTGAGCCACTCGGAATATTTTATTCGGCCTTGAATAACCGGGAAAATGTGTCCCGTAAATTTCCCCATTTTTTTTGGCAGTCTAAAGCTAATATAAGTATGCAATTTAGAGAAAAATATAATTAAATAAATTTGGCGTATGTATAATTTTACCAGATTTCCCTAAAATTTTGGGAATGGCAATCCAACTGTCCGTTCTTTTGGTTCTATTTCTGTAGTCATCCCTTATTTTATCGTATAGATTCGGATGCCCTTCCACCTCAATTATGAGTTTTGTCTCAAATTCTTCCTAAAATATTTTAATTTTGTTTAAGTACAATATTATTTATTACACATTAAAATATAATTTATCAAATTATTACCATATTCATTTTAAATTTTTTTCAATATATTCAAATCTTGACAGCTACGTTTGTAAACAAAACAAAATGATCACCGAAAAAAAATATCGGTGATATTTGATACGTTCGGAACCGATAAAATTTATACCATTTAAGTAAAAAATCGGTTGTCGGACCGACAGAATAGAAAAACTCTTATTATTCAATTAAAATTGTTATATTATTATAAACTTATGATTTTAATTACGAATTGTAGTTATTTCATATATTTTCTCAATAATTTAAGCCAAAAATATGCAATCATTTAATCATAAATGAAGAAATCGGTCCCAGGCTTTCGCCGATATTTTTGTCATGTGGCAACGCCTTTATTGTCGATTTCAAATAAATTTATACGACATGGTTCTAAAGACTGTGACGATAAACATAAATGAGTTAAAAACAATATTTGAAAAGGACGGCTATGTCATGATAGAGGAGAATAATTTTGTAATGCTTCAAATTGTAACAAGTAGGTACATAAGACTGTAATAAAAAGTAAAAAAAAAGATAATAACAACACCAGCGGGCCCGTTTGTATCTAAACCTCATTTGAAGAAGAAATGAACTTAATTGCAGCGTTAGATGATTCCATATCACTGTAAAAAAGTCTAGTTTCACGAGATTTCTATTTTTAATGGTGTTAGTAAATATTTTTCAATGGTGTTAGTAAATATTCCCTCAGAGAGTATGCGGCATCTCCGTGGAGGTGATATTCTTCGCCATATAACTCTGGATGCTTCTTCGAGATAAATGAAAGTTTAAAACCCAACAAATGTATACAAAAATCACTTTGTATTCGAAAATTTGTAAATTTATGTGGAAATTTCGAATAAAACTTCCAAAAATTGTGTCATATGGTATGAGCAGCAAATGGTGTAATTTTAAACAGGTTGGACAATTCCTTATAGAACCCCTTGTTACCAGCAAACCTTAAAATATAAAAACTTATTAGATTATTTTCAATAATTTATTATCAGTAAAATAGTTTATTACCACAACAATGCTAAAGGTTGGGTTTCAGCTGATACAGCCTTTCTGCCACCACTTTGTTATTAAAGTATGTAGAAATTGTATTTATAACCAATTTAACGATCTGGTTAATTAAAAATTTCGACGGAACCGGAAATTATACCTTCTCATCTGAATACTTGTTGATTACGTTGTTTAAAAAATTTGGTATGCGCCGATCGAGCAGGGTTACCCAACGTACATCGAGTAAAAATATAACGTGTGGATTTGCCGTGCCAAATTATTCGGTCTTTAGAGTAAAACGAGAGTACAACGTAAAAATTGTTTATCTAAAATAAAACGATTCTGATTTTATATGGTTTGTGGAACCGTTTGCAGTTGGATATTTTAAGACTACATTAGTTATGTTAGGAATGACTAAATTGAGAATCCTGCGTCTTCATCACATTGGACGCATCCAACGCTTGACTAAGCGCGACAGAACGCAATTTGTATGACATTTCGAATTTTGCCACTTGGGGCAGATATTTTATTCTCGTATTGTTATGCATTAACACAAACAAAAACGAAACAAAATCTGGCAAGATTTTAACTACAAAACATTACTGTTAAAGTTTATACTCCAATTTTCACATCGTGAGGAAAACATCAGTTCTCGACATAACAAATATGGCGGATACCGTACATTACCAAACTAAAACAAAACTTTGTTTTGTTCATTAACTCCTGTTCTACTATTTTCTGTATATTCTAATATTTATTTAACATTTTCCGAACGTATTTTTCTCGCACTAAAGGATAATGAAATGAATATTCAATAAACTATATATGTACATAACCTATAATTAATCTGAAGTGGTGATGTCCGTTTGACACAATACGATATTTTGTCGATTTTTGCTCAAATTTAATTAACGATACATTTTTTTCCACAGATTCGAGTCCTCATAATATCCTCCAATCGTTAATAAAAGTTGCAAAAAACAATGATAGTGTTTATTGCAAAAAACCAGATAGTCAGTTCTAGGTTATGAACATAGTTTGTAAAAGATTTTGTTTTTAATTTGAATTGTTCAAATGTTAAGTTGACCAAATTTTGTTAGCTCGACAATGTACCTTGAGGACTTGCGTATTAATAAAGTTTCGTAATAGATGTAATTTATTGTGTTTTCGTACCCTGTTAGTTACTTAAGTAGTTTAGCCATGTTTTTGGGAAATCATATTTGTATAATGAAATGATTGAACATTCAGGACGGTATTTTGTCTAAATATTAAAAATGTATTGGCGATTGAATTAGGTAGGAAGAATATTTTTGTGATAGGTTCCAATAATAAATTTGATTATGATTGTGAAAGTACAAAGTAACAAGTTGTTTTATGAATGTATACTCAACTCGTAAAAATGCCGAACTTATCGAATGCTCTAGCATAGAAAATAAAAAGCTTTACTAATTTTTCTTCAGGATTAATGCAAACGACAATCAACACACCTTGTAGGATGATTACAAACCATGTGGATTCGGGCAATTACATCAGGCACTACTAACGTACTAACTAACTTCCACTATGCCACATTTCAATTTGTTTGCAGAACAAAAAGCGATAGCTGTACCACCAGGCGGATAATTAAAGTTGATGCACGAGGAAAAAGATGCTGAGTGCAATAAAAATAAAAATACTTATAAAATGAGTATGCAGGAAGCAGAGAAGGTGTATATGGAATTTATAAACTTTGAGAAATGGGTCTTCAAAAGAAGTGTAAAATATGATAATAAGAATAAACGGCAAACCCTATCCCGATTTTTAGCCAATTTTTTCAACATTTTGAAAATGAAAAATTGTTTGCAGAACAAAAAGCGATGGCTGCATCACCAGGCGGATTATTAAAGTTGATGCACGAGGAAAAAGATGCTGAGTGCAATAAAAATGAAAATACTTATAAAATGAGTATGCAGGAAGCAGAGAAGGTGTATATGGAATTTATAAACTTTGAGAAACGGGTTTTAAAAAGAAGTGTAAAATATGATAATAAGGATAAACGTCAAACCCTATCCCGATTTTTAGCCAATTTTTTCAACATTTTGAAAATGAAAAATTTGTTTGCAGGACAAAAAGCGATGGCTGCACCAGGCGGATTATTAAAGTTGATGCACGAGGAAAAAGATGCTGAGTGCAATAAACATGAAAATACTTATAAAATGAGTATGCAGGAAGCAGAGAAGGTTTATATGGAATTTATAAACTTTGAGAAATGGGTTTTCAGAGAAGTGTAAAATATGATAATGAGGATAAACGTCAAACCCTATCCCGATTTTTACCCAAATTTTTCAAAATTTTGAAAATGAAAAATTTGTTTGCAGAACAAAAAGCGATAGCTGCACCACCAGGCGGATTAGTAATGCTGTTTCACGAGGAAAAAGATGCTGAGTGCAATAAAAATGAAAATACTTATAAAATGAGTATACAGGAAGCAGAGAATTTATAAACTTTGAGAAATGGGTTTTCAAAAGAAGTGTAAAATATGATAATAAGGATAAACGGCAAACCCTATCCCGATTTTTAGTCAATTTGATATTTAGTCAATTTGATATTATTTTCAACGTCTGATAATTCGCAAGCCAATAGAATCAAGCCAATAGAATATCACTTCACTGATGATGATTGCAACGACGACGTCGATTGCTTTATTAATTTCATCCACAATTTCAACTAATAAATAGGCACGAATAATAATTTTCACATTAAATAGGTGAATAATCAATTAATTTTCGCGAAAACACCTAAAATTGACAAGTTTAAAATCGCGATTTGTTTATTCATTTTGACATAATATTGTTACAATTGTGGTGACATCTCTATTTCCGTAGATAAACTAACGTATATGTAAGTATGTAGCAAGACTGTTCAGGAATAATCTAGACACATCTCGAATTTGATGGAATATTCGAGATGATATATTATTAGGAGTTAGATAAATTTTAACCGCGATAGTTAGTAGGAAGTAAAAAGTGAAAGAGTTAGCTGTGTTTTAACAGTGATAGAGTTACTAGTAGTAAAAAGAAAAAAATGAAAGTCAAATGCTATACAAGTGTATAATAAGGTGTTATTAAAGTATCTAACGATCGGGATCGATATTCGTGCTCATTGCTAAATGGAATATCATAACAAAATGCCATAATTTAGTACATTCAATTTCTGCATATACACTTTAATTTCCCTTGTGATTTTGTTCCTGGATTATGGTTGCAAGCACATCACTTTTAAAATTATAGATGATGCTGTTTTCATCTGTGTGGTGTGATCCTCAAACGATCTGGTTGAGTAGCGTGACCATCGGTATGATGAATGATGACAGACGAAGATGAAAACGAAAATTTGTTGGTTGTAGTTTGGAGATTGTGTTTTGGGCGCTCATTGGATGATGATCAACAGAAAAAAATCGAAATAGAAGCCAAACCAAAAATAAATAAATAGAGTGTCCTGTGCTACGAAATAAAACAAAAGTTGAATAAAAGTAAAAATGACACAAGATTGGTATGTATAGTACCTACCGGGAATCAGTATACAAAACGTAGTATGATTCCGATATACAACGGCAGTTTTCAACGGTTCCGGTATTCGTGTATAAATATCGATTTATAAAAAAAATCGCCAGGACGGCTGAAACACAAGCATAAAAAAAAACACCTGTCCTGAATTGGTATCGCAAAAACGAACATCTAACCGTTAGATGTGCATTTTTTTTTAACGGATAGCAACGACACAGCAGAGACGAAGGAACGGAAAATTAGGTTAGGTGACTACTATAATTATATTATTAATATCCTAATTTTAATTTTCGGAGAGCTCTGCGGGCTTCATATAACTATAGGACCACGTGATAATCGGATTTAGTTTGAGGCTATACATGTTCGAAAAATATAAGACTTTTGATTTGTATGGATAAAAATGCCATGTGTATTGTATAACGCTAAAATTAAAATCTAAAGTTCTGTACATAATTAATTGTTTTATGAAAGATTATAAATATAATAATTAATGGTTATAGTATTGAATTTAGTTATGTGTTAATAATTTAAATTTTCAGGGGGTGAACATAACAACGTTTCTGTGTGTGGGTATGTTCGGATTTGTGTAATGTACCGCTTTTAGGCTAAGGAAGGGCACCACAACCCTAACCAGGATTGAGCAATAGCCTCCCAAATGCTGCCGGTGGTGACTCCTGAGCATCTGTTAACATGTGACCGCAAGGTCGTTTCACAAGTGTAATAAAGTGGTTAGTGTGAAATTTAGTGAATACATTAAATAAGTGAATCAGTATTTTGTCAAATAATTCGGGAATAAATAAATTAGTATTTTCTAGAATTAAATTGGTGTTTTATTCATTATCGAATCATTATTTCGAATGTATATATGAAAAGAGCAGTTAATTTTTATAAAAAATCTACAATAAAATTTAGATTTTTCAAAAGTGCCCGAGCAAAAAAAAAGCACTTTTTGTGTAGAAAAGAATATGACAAGATGTTTAGAGCATTTTTTGCTCGGTGAGCAATTTTTGTGCCGAAAAGAATTAAATATAAATGTATACGTAATTCGACATAAGTATGTATGGTATACATGTTGCGGTGAAACTTTAATTTAAGTTGAGAACTAGAAACTTTAATGTGTCTCATAAAAAATTGAATATGTATCATAAATAGTGACTGCGCAAATTAGACAACACAAACCGTTAATTGATATATGTCTCTTAACCATCAATCACGCGAACATTAAGCTGAAGATACAGAAGTTTTTAAAGCAATCACAATAAGTTGACCTCAAAATGAACATCGCGAAGGAAATCAACAAACATCGCAAACACACAGAAGACAAGAGACTTCAGGACTCAGATATTTGTGAATAAATGAAGAACATTTAGGCATATGAAACAAACAATTCGAAAGCGCAAGTGGAGATGAAATCAAAAAATGGCATAACCTTTTGGTACATTAGAATGAAATCCTCAAGGGAAAGAGACACTTCTATTCTGAAAGTTATAAGTGATGCAATGACCAGTTTCGAACCGATAAGTATATGAAAAGATTTCAGTCCTTTCATCAGACCATGTTGACTGAAGTGGACATTTGGTTGTTTAATAAAATAATATAGATAAGATATTTGCAGCCTTCTTACTCCTAACTTTAAGATGCTTTCAGTTTCCCAGCTTTTACAACCAACAAAAGTTTATGTTTCGGTGATTCCTATAAGATGTTTCAGTGATTTATATAAAACGGAGGTTTGTAAGATTTTGACAACATAACAAAAAGGTCTTTTTGATAGATAGCATGATGATTTTTTCGCGTCCACACTATACGGATTTCAACCAACAAAATTTTATTTGCATAAAATGATTGCACTATTCTCAAACTCGAATATTATTATTTACGTAAACTTGAACAGAATTGAATAGAATTTTCAGCATAAAATAAACTTTTCTGTTATATGCTAAACATATTACGGATTCAATGCATAAACATAATAATTTCTAATTATACGGTACACAAAACTAAACACATACTATCATAATAATATACAAAAATTATTCTTCAATGATTTATTATGGTTAAATTAAATTAAATTTTTTTAATTATGCTATTGTACATAACTATGAAACAAAAATTAATTTATTATCTAATATTTAATTGAATTATGATTTATTATTTTACTAAAAATAAATTATTTATTTCGCACTCGTTTTGCTCTGGAATATCTGTATATGTACATACTTTTATATTTTTACGTATACACATACTATCTACAACATATCAATAATAGCAACCAAAAAGCAGTAACTAAAAAAATTAAATTATTAAACAAATTGCAATTTATATCTGAAACATCAAAAATACATACGAGCATATGTACATACGTTGTAATCAATGTTTAATTGAAAATATAATTTTTTTCTCGATGTTTTTATATTTTGTTTTCCATACCAGCCGCTTCCCATTCATTTCCGATGTTATCAGAAGATAAAAAGAAAATATAATTCATAAAAACAAAATTCAATTTCCTTAGTTTAATGAAGAACATCATATACGTTCCAGTTTTGCCTTCTATCCATCTAATTTTTGGTTCTCATAAAATATAGCCTTCAAATATTTATTAAATAATACCAAAGTGGTAGTCCTGGAGAATATAGTGCAATTTTGCTTCTAGAAAGTAGGCGGAAAGTTTTTAATTCATCGTGTAAATCAACACTTATTCACGAGCTGACGATCCCGCTTCAATGGTAGGATGTCATTATATTAAATATGTGCGTGGTAATATTCCTGGAGCATAAATTTAGCAGCGATACAATTCTAAATTTGTGTGATTTACCGACAATAATATTCGTGTATACTATAGGTATCCGTTTTTTCTTTTGGATACTTTAAAGTTTTTAGTTTCTTTATTTTTCCTTATTAATTTTAAAAGAAAAACGTTTTTCTTATTCGTTGCAAATAAATTTTTTAAAAAGCCAATAGAACGTGGGTTTTTGTTAAAAGTTGATTGTAACACGTATTCATGGATATAAAATTGTAAAAGCATCTGTACAATCAAATAATATTTAATTAAATTAAATTAAATTAAATATATTTTAATAATATTACAATCCATTTGATATTTTTACAAAGTAATAATACAAAATATACAAAATTGTGATATAACTGATGGAGTGAATAAAACAGTAACCACATTTATATAGTTAAAATTACCGAACGTGTTAATAATAAATTCTACCAAATTTTAAAGCTAGTTTTACTACTTAAGTCCAAAAATAATTCGCTATGTTCTCATTTGTTTAAATGATTTGCAATCCCCAATATCGGAGTTTTTGTGGAACACCAAAACGGGTGTCATCAGCAATTGTTGACATTACTGCTTTGTTGGTAATGGGTTATTCGACAGTATGCAACAAGTATAACACTGGATCTAGAACGCTGCCTTGTGCTGAACAATATTTAGTTTTCTACAGTGAATTTGATAATTTGTCTAATTTTGTGCACATGCCCTATAGTGCCATGCCAATTTTGGAATCCAAATTGATGGTCTGGAATAATATGCCTTTCTTCTAGTAGTGGTTTCAAATTCTTTAATAACAATTTTTCAAATAACTTTGAAATTGTGTGGAAATTTCTTCGTTCGATTCAATAACTATTTTATGTGACTTTCGCTTTAGCCTAGCCTTTTCTGCTGCTATTTCAATAGCATCTTCCAAAAAATTGACCACCGCATCAATATCAAAGTTTTGTTTTTTTCTGTATTTTAGGTGTAATTGCTCATTGTTACTACGACTTTCGAATGATTGAACTACAGATCATGTACCAATCACAAGCCTTAGTGTTCTTACGTGCAATACCTTTAGTAACACAAAAGTCAATTAAATTTGGAATTTTCTTTTTATCCGTAGGCTAATATGTAGGATGTCCGGCTGATATATAATCCAATTGTTGTTTCTCCATAGCTCTATAAAATTGTTTATTCTTCTGCGTTGTTACCCTTGAACCTCTTTGAGTATGTTTTGCATTATAATCGTCCCCTGCAAGAAACTTATGTCCCAGGTTGTTAAAATAATCCATGAACGCTTTTTTATTACGTGTTTTGGAGGGCTGGAGTATACTGCTGATATTACAAAGACACCGAACCACTCGTTCAGGGAGATATTCAATTCTTGAATATGGTCTTTGTGATATTTTGTAAGTTCAAAGTGTTTTAATTTTTCTAAATCAATACAGCAGTAACATCATGTATTTTATCATCCGGATGCTTATTATCATAAGTTGAATCGTACTCATTAATTATAATATTTCTGTGTGGTGAAGGGAGTTTCTCATATTAACTTTATGTCAGCATTATGCTCGATGATAAATGCAGAATTTTAACTCTACTTTAGAGAAAAAGTAAAACGTTGTTCACACTAACATTTAGCTTTTCGTATACCCATATAATAAATAATCAGAGTCACGAGTAATACAACAGGTCCAGTTATATTTCTATGAAGGAATATAGTAAAGCATTTTTTGATGAAAATACAATAAGCAACGGAAAAACCATTAAGAAAATGTTGGTTGTACAAAATTTCGAAATTCGACTTTAAGAATAAAATTTTATGATTTTTGAAATACATACTTTTACGCTCAAATTCAAAAATATTTGCAGTGATTCACAAACAGAGTCTCTGAATGCACCACTCTTTATGCCTAATTACTAAAAAAAGATCAGGAGAATTGAACAGTATCCATACAGAAGTTGTACAAATTGACAAAATGTTATGGTGTGCAATTTTATATGATGAATCCAAAACGCTTCTATGTAAGGAAAAAACCCTTATGATGCTTTACAATGACAGCAGAAGGTAGATTGACTGAAGTGATTATTAGAATCTTGAACGGGGTGTGTTTAAAGAGTTAATATAGTTAAGAGTTAATTATCAGTCGTCATTTGTGGAATCCTTTTTTAACAACTAAATATAAAGTTTATTAAGTTAAAAGAGAAATTTTAATTTTGCAAAAATTAATTTGTGTGTACATCGAGTCTACTTTAAAACTTCCAATTTATACTTTGCGATTAAGTTACGTATCTTTCGCAAATTGTAATTTCCTCACAAATATTGCAAGGTTCAAGTTGCAAACACAAGTGGAAAATTGCAATTAACGACTAGGTTAGGTTAGGTAAGGGTGGCTGTCCTAAAGGACTAGCATAGACACAAAATTGGTCCGTAGCTGTACCACATTTGAGTTTCCTCCTCTTCACTCGCTAAACCATCCTGAGCTTACCAAGAAGCGTTTAAAGTCCCGGATCTCGATTTTACTAAGATCCGAGAGGTCGTTCAAAGGGGAAGTTCCCATAAATCTTGTTCTGCTGTACGCTAGACTAGGGCAGGTGCAGAGCAGATGGAGCACATTTTCCTCCTCCTCCTCATCACCACAGCTGCGGCAGAAATCGTGGGCTGGGACACCCAGTCTGCTCGCATGTATCCCAATGAGACAATGTCCCGTTATAGCTCCCACGACCATACCAATATGTTGCCGTCGAAGCGATATCAGTTGGCCTGATCTGGACCGGTCAAGTCCAGGCCAGATCTGCCTGGTTGTTACACACGAACTGGCTTTAGACCATCTGACGTTCGTTTCTTTTATGGCTTCTTCTTGAAGCAACAGTTTACATGAAGCAAGCGGTATCTTTATATCCCGCCTGCTTTGGGTTATTAGGCGTGCTGTACCCTTGCGGGCCAACTCATCTGCCATTTCATTCCCTGCGATATTGAAATGCCCTGGCACCCACGTCAAGCGGATGTTGAACTGATCAGCCATCTCATTTAAAGATGCCAGACAGTTCTGGGCTACCTTCGACGTCAGGGAGTATGATTGTAGCGTTTTAATAGCAGCCAGGCTGTCCGTAAAATTGCGAATATCCCTCGTAGATATTACATTATACTTCAACCAGTCCATGACTTCCATTATCGCGGTCAGTTCAGCTTGAAAAACGCTGCAAAAGTCGGGAAGACGAAAAGAGAGGTTAACCCCTAGTGCCTCACAGAATACCCCGCAGCCAACCCCTCCATCCCTTTTTGAGCCATCCGTGAAGAAGCTTAGGGCCTCATAATTAACGACTATAATTAACGACTATTTAAAGCGACTTGTAGCGCGAAGGTAAGGAGGGGAAATGCATATACCGAACTGAAATACTTTCTGTATTTGTCTTATACATACTCGTACATTCATATATGAATATTTTAAAGTCGTAATTAAACACGATTCGATTGTGGAAAGTTTAATGTTTTAGTTGAATCGAAGAATATTTAATACAATATAAATTAAATATATTCTTTGGTTAAATTTAAATACACAATATATTTTCACTTTCTTTATTGTTTGATAAACAACTGCATTTATTTGAATATCGTATTTTTTTTTTAGTTATATTCCACAATAAATAATAATAATGTTGAATATGTTGTGAATACATAATTTTAAATTATAAATTTTAAAATATTTATAATTAAAACAAATAATTATTTAATTATAATTAGTTTAAATTAAATATTTTTAAGGAACAAATAAATACATCCGATTGAAGGTGGAAAAAATCGATAACACTATAGTTTTCATTATCTGGCAGTACCGATAGTTTTTCTAAATATGAATATTTGTACAGTTATTATTTGTGATATTTTTATCAACAAAAATATTTAATGACATTATTTATTTTATAATTGATAATGTATAATTGTATCTATTTATAATAATAATAATAACAGTGTTAAAGGCCATTACTTACACGCATGATTCTTCTCTCAAATGTAAGGAGCCATCTCTCGTACTCATCCGTCAGCGCCCAACTTTCAGATCCAAACATAACAACGGGCCTGATCAACGCTTTGTAAAGCTTCAGCTTCACGGCACTTGATAAGTGTTTAGATTTTAGCAGTGGCCTTAGAGGATATAAAGAACGACTGCCAGCTGCCAGCCGCACTTTAATATCCTCACCCACACTGTTATCGTGAGTGATAAGAGAGCCCAAATATTTGAATCTCCTCACTCCCTCAAACGTGTGGTGGCCACTACTAAAATCTGGTGTGCCATTGTCTCTAAAACCAGAGATCAGGTATTTCGTTTTGGACTCATTGATCTGGAGTCCAACAGAAGCTGAAAACTCTACAAGCGGATCAAGTATTTCTTTCACTCCGTTGCTATTCAGTCCAAACACGCATATGTCATCTGCATATGCAAGCACTTGATTGGACTGGCGATATAAGATGTTGCGCTGAGGTGTTTCAGTTTTACGAAAGATGTACTCCAACATGAGATTAAAGAGTATCGGGGACAGAGCATCTCCCTGCCGAACACCCGAGTTAACTGCAAAAATTGTCGATAGCCTGTTCTCAACTTTAACACAGCATTGAGACTGCGTCACTGTCATCCTACACAGTCGTACCAGTTTTGTTGGCATTCCTAGGTATTCCAGGGCAGACCACAAACTCTCTCGATTGATCGAGTCGTAGGCCTGCCGGAAATCCAGGAAAACCTGATGTACGGAGATGGATGTCTCATAATATTTAGATAGAATCCTCCGCAGCGAAAAGACCTGATCAGTGACTGATCGATTCGGACGAAATCCTCCTTGATAGTCACCAACCAAGCCCTCCGCCAGAGGAGTGATTCTATCCAATAAAATGTATGACAGTAACTTGTATGCTGTGCAAAGGAGAGCTATACCGCGATAATTCTCACACTTCAAGCGGTCTCCCTTCTTGAAGATGGGGCATATCGCGGCCACTTTCCATTCATCAGGCATAACTTCGGTTCGCCATACTAATCGAATAAGGTCGAAAAGACAGTTCCACAAAGTATCCCCTCCGAATATCAAGAGCTCCGAATTCATGCAGTCCACTCCAGGTGAGCGGTTTCGTTTCATTCTCTGCATGGCCTTAGTGAATTCCTCATGGGATGGCTCCTCAGTGCAAATCTCCGCAGACTGTTTTAGAGGTGGCTCAACAACAGTCTGTGACGCATGATGAACATCAAGCAGCTCAGTAAAGTGTCCACTCCATGCGTCAAGTACTGCGTCGATGTTGACACAGAGGTTTCCATCCCGGTCCCGAATGGCGGTTGACGAAGGCCTGAAAGTATGGTGCAACCCAGTAATTCCTTTAAAGAAATTACGTGATTGTAAAGAAATTGTATCTATTTACTTTAGTCAATAATTTTGGGTAAATCCCAAACATCTGACATTAACAACATCGTTCTGTTCTGTTGGTACGAAACGGTAGCACTCTTCTTATATTATACTCTGAAAAAAAAAATTGAACCAACTAAGCGCTTTTCCAATAGTGATGTGCGTACCTACACGAACCGAGTTCTTTTAACCTGATATTCAAAAGGTCCGGATTTTGAAATGAGTACTTTTCAAAGTATCCGGTTCGAGTTTGGGTATTTTTTAATTTTCTTTTTATGAATACAATACATACTATGAGTTGTTGGTTTTTTCTATACTCGCTCATGTGACGAAAAAGAATAAAAACTAAAACTAAAAAAAGAGATAGATGCATAAATAATAAATAATACATATTTGAACAAATTTTCATGAACAAACTTGTATGGGTATCTCTGTTTGTATAATAAATAATCACAACCTGCTAAAATTCTCTTTAGAGAGTACAGAGTATGTGAGTGTAAAACATAACAGATTGGTTTACAAATATAGAAATACATATGTAAGCAAGAGAAGCGCCAACTAAGCGACAATATCAAAATAAAATATAAATATGTACATGATCTAATCCAACGGGAAAGCCAATGCAATTCTGCGAATAATCCAGAGAAAGAGATTGCCGAAGAGCTGCCTCACTCATTTTGGAACTATTTTGATCAGCAAAACCCAGTAACAGTTATAAATTCGCCTTTAGCTTTGGCTATAATAGAGCTACGGCAATATAGTGCGGAAGCCATAATTCATAGGCAAGAAGATCCTCTAAAATGGTGGCAAACTCGAAACCAAATTTATCCACATTTAGCGACAATGACGAAAATGATGCAAGCAATTCTAGCATCTTCAGTTTCGTCAGAGAGGATTTTTTCAAAAACCGGTTTGATTTTGATCAATTTTGACGAAACCGAATTAAACCGAAAAATGTAAAGCAAATGGTTTTCCTTAACGCTAATTGTAAGTTTTACGAGTAGTATGTAATTTTGTATATTAAAGATTCTTATAGTAGTTTATTCTCGTCTCGGGCGAGAGTAAGAATTATTTTTATTATTTTATTATTTAAATCGTATGCATAGACAATTTTTAAGCACAGTAATTTTATTAGAAATAAACTGCAGCTAGTTTTTATATACGTATGTACCTATAACTGATTTATACAAAATGTGCCTGCTATTGGATTTAAAAGTGCAATTTTGAATTGAGTTGAATAAAATCAGTTAATTCGATTTGTTGAATTTGAATAAAACTTAAAATTATTTTGTTTAATATATTCTTAAAATCGTAAATAAAACTTAAAATTATTTTGTTTAATATAAACTCAAAAGAAATAAGCAAAACAATTTTGTTCGACTCAACCAAAATCAACATTATACGCAATATTTAACCGAAAAAGGCGGTGGTCCATTGAAAATTCCGCGCACAACAGGAGAAAAAAATTTAATAATAAGTTCTAATTATAGATGTTAGTATCAATTATAATCTAATTTATTAAAGAATTTCAACCGGCAATCCCTATTTTCCAATACTGGTAAGTGGTAATAAGGCAATTCAAATAAAACATTATGCTTAGTAAATTCTTTTTTTTAATTTTTTTGTGGATAAGCTATCTTTCCTAAAATTAGATCTTAGTTACTAGGCATTTATAAATTCAAAATTAGTTTAGTTAAAATAAATTGTATTAAAATTTATACATACTCTGTACATTTTACAACATTCGATTACAAAATTTAACAATAATTTACTAAGCCCCTGAATATAATGGAATAGCGGACTTTCCTACTTCATTAGCGCAGGTGTGCCTTTAATTTATTATCAGCTGGTTACGTTAAAAAAATTAAACTTATGTTTATTGTGATCATATTTTGTTTCGTGATAATTTTAATTAAAACAAAACTTACCTAGGCTTGGAATGTTTTTTTTATGTCTTAAAAATGCTATGTATATTTCGAAATTATGATTTTTACTTGAAATTCACACTATTTAGTGATTCATGTAATCAGAAATTGGTGAGTGTATCGATTGGGAAAAAATTATGATAAAGTTAGTTGTTTGAACTGCAACAATAAAAAAAAGAAAGTATTATGTTAAAATTCGTTAAGTTCATGTAATATTTTGTTCATGTTAATTTTGATCAGCTGAAATAATGTCAAAAACACAGTGCAAACCTCAAAAGAGATATATAACTAGAAAATAAGCTTCGTTACTATAATGTTCAATTTTACAATTGAAAACCGTTTAAAAATTACTCATCAAGTTTTTGGATAGTTAAATATCTGTTGCAAATACATATTTTATAAATGATTTGTGTCATTTAAAATTTTCGGTTTACTTAACAAAATAAATAATTAGCTCACAGTTCGACACAGTTTGTTCTAGTTCGACATCTATACCTTTTTTTTTTCTTGGGGGGTTTTATTTAATATTTTAAATAAACAATTATTACAATGACCTGGACTAATGAGCAATTTTATTCTAATTTAATTTACTAGGTTGTATTAATCTATGGCTTCTTCCCACTGGTTTTCCATAGTGTCAATATCTGTGTTGTTTAACAGCTTAGTTGAATCAGTGTTAACATGTTTTTCGAACATTTGCCTATGTCTCAGTGCATTTTTTTGGATTTCCTTTGAAACAGTGTCCACTTTAAGGTCCCTTTGGAGGTCTCTGTTTCTAACATACCATGGTGCATCAACGATGTTCCTTAATACTTTGCTTTGAACTCTTTGGATGACTTCTACGTTGCTCTGGTTGGTACAACCCCAAAATTGGATACCATAAGTCCTAACTGGTTTTAATATTTATTTATATAATAGAAGTTTGTTGTATGTTGATAGAGCGGAGCTCCTTCCTATCAGTCAATACATCTTTCTATATTTAAGCCTTAGTTCTTCCCTTTTCTTATTGACGTGTGCTTTCCATCGTAGTTTTGCATCTAGTGTCATGCCAAGATACTTCGTGTTGCCATACGGTATTATTTCTTGATTAATTGTAACCGGAATATGTTAGAGTCGTGTGTTTGTAAAATTGATTGTTTGTAAAACTGATTTAGTCCCGTCAAGTTTAATTTGTCAGATTTTGATACAGTTATGTATATGAGTAATAGGTAACTGTAAATTCTGAGTTGATGCTTCGTTGCTGTCTCCAACAGTTAAGATTACCGTGTCATTAGCAGAGGTCACCACAGTGTTGTTTTCAAATACCGGCAGATCATTAGTGTACAATAGGTATAGGACCGTGCTTTGATTTCTTTCAAGGGATGAATCAATAGGAATCGTGTAATTTTACTCTAAAGAATCTATCTTTCAAGTATGATTCTAATATTGTAGTGAATTGCATTGGTAGTACGGTTATTAACTTATAGTTAAGTCCTTCGTGCCAATATAAGAATATTGTTGAGCAGACTTTTATCTCCTCTAATGCACTTTCAATAATATTAGTTATTCTGTGTACTTGATCTAATGTTGAGTGTTGGTTGCGAAAACCGAACTGATGATTTGGAATCAGGTTTTTCCTCTCAATTATCGGATTTAGTCTTTTTACTAATAACTTCTCAAAGAGTTTAGACATAACTGGTAATAGTGATATTGGCCTGTATCATCCAGTTTTGTGTGGTGGTTTCCCAGGTTTAGGAATCATAATTACTTCTGCAATTTTCCAAAGGCTGGGTACATATTTCAATCGAAAGGCGGCATTTATAATATTGGTGAGCTTTAATAATGCTTTCCTTGGTAGTTCTTTTAAAATTTCTGCTGTGATAAGGTCATAACCCGGCGCTTTTCTCGGATTCATGTTTGTTTTTATCTCATACATGACTTCTTTTGGTGTTGCTCGTAGGATTTCTTCACTTTCCTGTACAACCTCTCCGTTATAATTTCGGCTGCCAATGACTGGTCATCATGTGGTTCAAAGATTTTTGCAGGTGTTAAGCAAAACTGAAAACTGTCTTTTATCTGTATTCTCTATACTGATTGGAGGAATCTTCATTATTGGCCTTTTAATTCTTTTGGTTGCTCTTGGAGAGAATGATCATTACTATAGTATCATTAGATAATTTTCTGAGGTAGTTACAGATAGAGATTCCTCTTTCAGATCTTTGATTTTCCTTTTAAGTAGCTGAGTCAGATTGTTTAGCTTAGTTTTATCTTGAGGGGTTCTAATTTGTTGCCATATTCTCCTTGCCCTTCTTTTTCTGCCACGAGCTCTCTAATTTTCTTTTTAACTTCAGGGGTGTTTTCCGAAGTTGCTGTATGTCACACATGAACTTATGAACTTCTTTTTCTAATTGCTCGTCACTCCTTAGCGGAGCCATTAAGTTAATTTTTATTTCTAAGGACCGTTTAAGGCATTTCCAATGTGTGCTTATTTACTAAACTAGGATAGCTTTCTTTTTGAATGATCCTTTCGCTTAATGTCAAAAGTATTGGTTAGTGATCATAGCTTAAGTAAATACTTGCATCTATATGTATGTATGTAATTTACAGATATATTATTCACTATAAAGAAATTAATTAGATCTGGTATTTTATTTAGATCAGTTGGGCAGTAGGTCGGTTCACCATTTGATAAGGCTTCGCAACAGTATTTTCTGATAGCATTGCGGAGTTCTTTACCTTTAGTTGTTGTTGGATATTTTTTGCGTTAAAATTTCCTCCAATTACAAATCTTTTCCCTAGTTTACTGAAAAGTTCAAGATAATCTTTTTCTTTTAGAGAGTATTTCAGTGGGCAGTAAATTCCAATAACACTAATAGAGTTGTTTTTGGTCTTGATATTAACAGCTGTTGCTTGTATTTGGTCTGTTTCATATTTTAATTCCTCGAAGAGATTAATACTATTTCTAATTATAACAGCACTATCTCCCTTAGTAGTATTTCCCGGGTGAATAGTGTGATGTTTTATAATTTCTAAATTTGATAATATAATCTAGTGAAGTGAGTTTCAGAGATGAGGCAAACATCGATTTTGTCTGCGCCCAGAATCATTTACAATTCCTGTTGGTGTTGCTGGAATCCATTGGTATTCCAGCATAAAATTCTTCATCGATTTTGTCTGCGCCCAGAACCATTTACAATTCCTGTTGGTGTTGCTGGAATCCTTTGGTATTCCAGCATAAAATTCTTAAGCCGTTAGACATGATTTTGTTTAGGGATGGCTCCCTAGTGCTGTATTCTAGTTTTTGTAATCGCTGATCAAAAGTATTAAGTTTGCTTAATATCAGCGTTTGATTTATGTCGTCTGTTTCAGGAGTTTTTTGTTTCTTTTCGTTACTCATCATTACTTGAGCGTAAGTTGTTTATTCTAACAGTTTGCTTCTTTAATATATTTGTATTTTTGCATTCATGTTTTTATTTTTGATATTTTGCAATTTAATAGCAACACTGGATCCTCTGTAGTTAGCTGGATGGTTTTCTCCACAATGTACGCATCTAGGATGTACATCTGTGGGTTTGACACAATCTCTGGTATGGTGTTTACCTGGACATTTGACACATCTGGGTTCTTTGTTACAGTATTTTTGAGTATGTTCATATTCTTGACATTTTTCATATTGTGGTATAGCCTAGATCTTCTTAGGGGCTGAATATTGACTTTGCACCCCAAAATGTACTTGATTTGATGTATTTTTTAAATATCATTATCTGCGCTGAATGTCAGCATATACATGTTCAGAGGCTCCTTACTTCTCCGTTTTAGCTTAATTGATGCTTTAGTTGCATTAAAACTTTTTCCCTAATTGGTCTGATTTGTTTGTTTTTAAACGCATACCAAGAATGTTCCCCTTCGCTTAACATTTTTGTTATTTCTCTGTAGGTTTCGCCATTTTCGAAGTTAATTTTGATGTTGTTTCCACTCATCAATTTTGTATTAAACTTACCTGTGTTAGTTATTGTTTTAATTTTATAATACAGTAAATCATAGTTTTTAACTCCATCTATAACTATTGGGGGTGGTGGAGATAATTTGTTTGGATTGTTTTTGGATTATTTTAGGAATTGTCTCTTTTAGTTGAGGCGGAGTAGGTGTATCATTCCTTCCCCTTTTTTTCTCTGGCTTTTGACTCGAATCCACCCAGTTTCGTGAGTTATATATTTATATGTAAGTAATTATTTTAATTATCAAAACGAATATGATCTAGATTTGTTAATTTGGTTGATTAAGGTATTAATTCCGGCACAGGACGACGTTGCAAGACAAATTACTGACCAACTATTACATTGACTGCAGTCATTCTAGAAAATGTATGTTCCGACAATTTAACCTATGATTAAGAACTAAACGATAATGTATAACGGTCATTTGCCTGTTTATTGATAATGCTTCCAGAGAAGACTGGACAGAACAAGATGGCAAAGTAATTCAGCAAGTAACAAATGCAAATCACTGGTTACTTATTTTAAAAGCAGTAATCTCGGGAACACAATGACTAATTTCAGAAGAGGAGAATAAAGATAAAACCTCTTAAATTGATTCAAGAATTCGTTGGAATAATGTTTTTCTTCTTTCAACGATTCGGCAGTGATTGCCCTTTCCAAATCGCTAGAAGCACCATCTCGCTCTACGCAAGAAGATAAGGTGTTGGGATGATATTGTGTCGATACTCAATGTGTTCAATGAAGAAGTATTACTTGTGGAATATATACAATACTAACTTTTTTTTACAACCTATACAATGTCAGAGAGCAGATGGGATGAAATCTACTAATCTAGGGTTTTCCTAGTTTTTCAGTTTTTTTATAAATTGCTCTGTCATATTATATATATACATGGCTATTACGAAAAACAGTGCATAGTAATTTACATGAATTAAAATACTGCAATCGAGTGTTACGGTCCAGTATCTAAATTGTCGGTTCTACTTCTTAAACTCAGTCTCGATGTGTTTTGATAGATCATTTGTAAATACTATTGCTGGAAATGTACCCATCAGGTTATGAATAAATTGCTATTTCGATCGAAACTCCCAATCTCAGCTTATTTGATAACAATAGAATTCAATCAATTTTTAAATTTTACGATAAATATTTTTATTTTGTAAAAAAATGTATATCCATTTATAGCAGCACAACACGAACGAGAAACGAAAATAATGAAAATGGGTACACATAAATATGAAAATTGGATTTTTAAACAAAAAATAATAATAACATTAAAAAATAAAATAAATTTATATTGCATTCAAAATAAATATAAAGAATTATTTTTGTTCTTGTAACGGATACGAACGAGAGTATCGAAAAAAAAAAATTTTTTTTCTGAATTTCTAATAACAAAAATAAAGTGAAATGGATTTCAGATATGTGCTGTGATACAAAAATTTAAATGTAAATGCATGAGTTATGAATTTTATCTGATTTCAATGAAAACCCACAAAGAAAAATGTTGGTTTTCTTGTTGTTAAATGTTTTGTTGCTATTTTTATATTACTTTAAACTTATTGTATGTATGTGTGGCATAAACTGTAATTCATAGCACAATAATAAAATATATCTGATGTATTGAACGAATTTCAATAAAGCTATTATTTCACACATCCCCATTATACTCGTACCAAATAAAAATTATGGTTTTGAATACAGTCTGAAAGTAATTTATTGCCATTAAATTTTTGATTTGTCATGAGTTTACTCTGTATACATGAGCACACATACTCGTACATATATTTACATGTATACGCACGTAGCTAGAATAACTTTAACTAATAAATAATTTTATATTATGTTAACTTGCGTGCCCAAATATGGATACAAATAATGACTATGTTATTTGAAAAATTATTGACAATTCAACTATGTTCAGTGTATCAACAAATATATGTATTGTAGTATAAAATTAAAATTGGGCGGATTTTACTCCAGCACTCAATGCCACTAATGGGCCCACGGTGCAATACCCACATTCACACTAACATTCATTCAACCCATTCATCCCATTCACACAAGTACAGTATACCACCTGCGTATTGCATAGCTCCATGTGACCCTTTACAGTGACATGGAGCTATGCATTGTAGTATAAATATTATGTCAATTAAAATAGGAAATGTTAGAAATGAATAAATCGTAATAAGATATGTATAGTATTTGCTTTGGTATACAAAAAAACACGAGCAGATATTTGTGATTGCAATTAAAACTAGTGTGTCAATTAGTTAAAAAAATTGTTAAAAATTATATTTTAGTTTTTTTTTTTGGTTGTTCATCACAATAAGCGAACAAATTAACCGAAAGATTTGATTTTTATGACAAAATTATATTTTTTATCTATATTTTTACCTAATTGACTTAACAATAAAAATTTCACTCGAAAATAATTCATTTTCTCATGTGAAAATTGCTTGCTTGCTAAATTTAATTCATTGTTCTTAATATAACACGTACTATTATAGGTAAGAAAATTATATGTATTTATCTTTATAATGTAGTTCTATAGTTATTAATCAACTAAACAACAAAATGCTTATTATTTATTATGATTAAAATCAAAATAAAATAAATTAAATTAACTTTTGTTTCTTAGCTTGTTGTTCCAAATACTATTTTAAGTCATCTACTGTGTTAGATTTTACAACCCATGCATGAGATCAAATTGTGGACAATGAAATTAGAGTATGTTTGAATGTGGAAATATCAGAGGGTAAATTCTTACCAAATGCCTTCTAAAAGTCACAAAAAATAATGTGACAATTAGAAGAATCGTTTGTGGTGACATTAAAAGCTTAGTTCAGAATATGTGTAAGTACATATATTGGTATTTCTTAAATATAATCTTTTTATTATATTTTATTGTATATGATTATGTACATTATGAATTTTTTTTTCATAGCTGTAATTGGGAGTAGTACCTCAAATGGACCCGTGTATCCTACATGCATGTGTTATCTTAAACAAAATTAAAGTTGGGCAGATCACTGCAGCACTCAATGTGTCATCAACGAGCCCACGGTGCAATACCCAGACAAACACACATACTTACGTATTAAAAACATACAACCGATATTTTTTGGTTTCTTAAATTTTCAAAAATATTTTTATTATAAAAGCTTAACTTTTAATTTACTTTCAAGTTTATTTAACGTAACCGCAATACTGAATTTACCTCCAGTTCTCGTAAAATCTATTATCACATCCGAATCTTCCAACCGTTGTTATTTGAGGGCTCTAGACTTGCAATAGTTGGTATCAGATGGTTATAATTGGTGGTTATATAAGTTTAGCTTTTTATTTATTTTTTTATTTTTTATTATTTTTTTTTTTTTATATTTGGTGTAGACATTATCGCTTAGGTTATTTTAACATAATTTATGTAAATAACTTTTTTTATTTTATCTAGGTGTTCGTTGTAATGTGTTAGCGCATTAAACCAGGTTCTCGAACGAGAAAATATGGGCTAGCGCAAAAAAAAGGTTAGAATATTTTAAAATTTGTTCGAATAGTTAACACAACTCTGTGTAGTCCGTGAACTACTATATGTACCTTATTAGTTCAGGAATGATGAAATCATTATATTTTTGAGTTTTGCTACATATAGATGTCTGCAATTATCAGTGCCACACATCGATCTTCATCTCGCATCGCGCTATACAAATCTAACTCCAGTAACTCACTATTTTATAAGGAAGGATCAGTGTATTGGACTGATTTTTGTTTCTATACCTTATGATAAAATTAATCAAAAACGAATCCCATTCAATTACCAACAATTCAAAGAATCCTGAATCAATATACTACGAATATAACGTTTGATGATAAAGAGAATGTATAATTAATATTTTGTTTGTTTAGTACGCACCATAACAATATTAAGAAACATAAAATAATAATTATCATAAGTCCTGTATGTACAGTTAAGAAATAGATAGTTCTCATTACTAGAAAAAGCAGTGTATTGCTAAAACAACTTTGCAAAAAAACAAAAAAAAAATCGTATTTTATTATTAATAATTGAAAAATTTATAAAAAACGATAAGAACATAAATGATAAAATCAATATTTGATTGGTTGACACTTTACTGTTACTTAAGAATTAATTAAGAAGATTACCCCTAGTTTTGTGTAGCCTCCTAGTGCAAGTGTAGCCTATCCGGATTTTTTTGTTTCCAGTCGAAAAGAAATACTACGAACAAAGAATGAGGTGATCAATGTTACATGAAATAATACTCGAGATGATTCAATAATAATTATAACCTGTCGAGAATCTTTCCTAAACATTGAATATCAGTCGCACATTTTACCACCTAAGCTACCGAAGATATTTTAAAATATGATATTGGTTGGAGTTTCTTTGCTATGGTTACACGGTTGGATGTGACAGACCGAAAATAGATTATATATTATTACTTAATAAAATATTGTTGTTTGTAGACATGTTCGTGTAATCATTGCATTATTATCATATCAATAAGATCGTAGTATATAATTTCAAAGTATGTACATTGTTCTGTTTTTAGTTTTTACTAAAAACAATAAAATTATAATATTTTTTGTATTGTTATACGGGGAAAAAAATTAAATTAGCAAGAAATATTTAAACATCTGACAACAATGGCAACCCAAACATAATTATATTGTAACAGACGAGAGAGCCAGGTTATAAAAACGAAAGAAAAAAAATGGTTTTTATTTCCAGGTAAAACATGGTTCAAACTTAAATGAAAATACCTTTTTTCCAAATTTAAATTCTACACAAATGAATAAAAACTGTACTTTCAATTTTCATAATTTTATTAAAAAACAAAAGAATAAAAAAAAACGGAAAAATAAAAACTAAAAGAAAACTCACCAACGTTTTATATATGTATGTACATATAATAATACATTCAAACATATATTTTTCCGGTTTGTTATGTTTTATAAGTAAAATACGTGGTTATTGTTACAAGATTCGTGGTTTTTCCACTCCGGCATATCTTATGGAAAACTGTATTTGGTGAAACGTAGAAAACCAAATGAAAATAATAATAAATTGTATTATTATTTTTATTATACAATTGTAATGTAAACGAGTGTATGAATTTCATATACAAGAAAAAAATTTACCAACGTAACTTAAAGTGACATAAATTTTGTGCTATAGCGAATAGGTAATTTACTAATTGAGAAGATAAAATATTTTGCATGAGAATCGTGGTGGATACTGTAATGATTTTTCTTATTAATTTAGCTTATTATTTACAGCTTCACAATCTGCTACAATACGACTCTACGAGAAGCAAAACATAATTATTATAATAAAACAGCTTAGTTTCATATGGTTCATATTATATTTTAGTATGTGCCAAATTTTATTATTAGTATCAACCAGTTAAATTCGATTTCATATGATTTGGAACTAGCCATATTTATAATACTATCTCATGTTATTTTGTATTCTATTCCATCATATATCGGCCCAAAACTTGGATAGTCAGCTTGGATTTTAGAGATTACAATTCGGTTGGCCGCTCGCCAATAAAACATCGTAAATTATTCATGACTATTATGCCTCGCTGCATGAAAACATATTTGATCAAAATTAGCCGGCTAAATATTTATACGTCGGTTAAATATTTCCATATAAAAAAAGAAATGTAATCATTAGTGCGATTTCCTCTATATATCTCGCCTTTCAGTTTTGTTCGAAACGGTTGGAGTTTCTTTTGTGATTTTGCACAAAACGACAAAAGTAATAGCGAGAAAATTGAGCAACTTTTTTTTATCTGTCAACTAACTACAGAAAAAAGGGAATATCTCGAGCTTGAATGAGCATCTAAAATGCATTAGGTTCGCTAGTGGTGAGATAGATATTTATTTGCAACATTATTAACGTACACCCAAAGAGCGCTAATAAAATCATACCAGCCTGCGTAGTTATGCATAATTTCCTCATGCCCTACAACCCTGCAACATAAATAATGGATCGTCAAAGTCCACCGTTACAATCACTCGGCAGTTCTAATGTATCGGTAGTTAAAGACCTGCCATCCGGAAATGCAATTCGAAATGAAAATGGTGAATCCGATCATCAAACTGAACTAAAAAGCGACAACCAAGTAAAACAAACATCCCGAACCACTCGAAAACATTCAAAATGTCTACCAGATTTTGTACAAATTCGTTATGATCGGTTACAAAACCAGACGTCAACACAAGTTGAAATGTATCAAGAGGTGACATGAACAGCTAATAACTGTGACACATGAACTGTTTACTGTTTACTGTTTAAAACAACATTTTTTTTTTAAATATTGAAAGGGAGAAACTGTTACTATATAACACAATACACAAAACTAAAAAATTAACAAAAAGGGAAAATCGAAAAGTTTAGACTAGAGTATCAAACTTTTCAGCATCAGCAACAACAACTATGGGTGTACAAAAAATGGACCGGTATATTATACCAAACAATTGTCGGGCATTTAAAAAGCACGTAAATCTACCTAAATCCCAATTGTTCTTTCAATTATGTTACGCTATTTTGAATTCCTTATGTTATAACGTTTCTGGGTGAAGTTTGCGGCTGGTGCGCGATAAGGTGTCATTAAGTATTGCTGAAGTGGATATCCATCATCGCCTGTTGGAATAAAAATACAAGTATAAGTTAAAATTAAGAATGAGTCTTTCAATTTTTATAAATTACCCGGTATTCGAGAATGACCCCCATCTACATACATACATTGTATGAATTAGGGCTTTTAAACCAAAGAGGTTTCATACTGTGAAATCATGGAAAGACCCTGAGTATTTCCTGTTTATATAACGTACCATGAAATGTGAATCATGGTCACAAACCTATTTAATTATTCATATGAAACCTTGGATTTAACTAAAAATGAAAAGCTTAATTTATTGTACTTATACAATCATTGCATTTACACTATGAGAACCCTTCCATTTGAAATATAAGTGCAGTCTTTGTTTATCTTATGTTTGTTATGTTTATCTTACGTTTGATAATCTGAATAATTTCTAAAAACTGACAAACAAAAACAAAATGAAAATATGTATCATCAAACCATACAATATATAAAATTCATACTGAGTGCTGTCTAGTTCCAGTGGATTAGACAGATTCCGCAATCTTTTTCTGTAGGCGAATTGCAGGTTCAGCATATGAAAGTACTCATAGACAAAGCCAGCAATGAGTTTACCGGAGAATTCTCAATAGAACGTGCCCTTCGCATATACCCAACCAAGAAGAAAGTGGATGAGCACAATGAAGCTGTGTTACAATTCTTCTTCGATTCTACGCGGAATACAGATAACATGAACTATGAAAGAGTCACTCCGAATGACATAAATAAGAGAGTTAGATTTCCTACAGAACTAATCATATTCCGAGGCGCATAAATGATGCTCAATTTCATCACCGATGTTGCGAAGGGCCTGGTCAATAGCTCCATAGATCACACAACGGATATCAAGTGGCCACAAGATCGTAGAGGACAATTATATGCCCAAGACCTACCAGCAGTAGAAGTAGATTTCGGTAGCCATGGTATTCACATCATTCGTTCGATATCGTAACAGTTTCCAGCCAAATATAGCTATGGCACGATCGGAAGACGTATGCTACCATTAATACTATCATGTGCATCAACTGTACATAAGATACAAGGTAGCACAGTTGACAATGCAGTCATTGACTTGGGTTCAGACCTGTTCGCAAGTGGACAAGCTTATGTAGCTCTAAGTCGAGTCATATATCTCGAAGGTTTGCACATAGTCGAACTAGATTGCGCGAAATTGACAGGAAAGAAGCCATATAATAAAAAAGCATTGGCAGAAATGGTGAGACTAAGATCTGTGGGACGAGAATAACTGACAAAACAAACACATATTGACAAAGATTTATAAAAGTTGGCTATAATAAAAAACAATCATATGACATAGTGCTCTCGGATCGAACTCTAAAAAGTAAGGTCCAAAGATAGATATACCATCTATCTTTTTGCAACTTCCTGACAAATGTTAACATGGTCGAAAAATTGATTGCAAATTTCGATGACTAAAAAGTAGAAAATAAAATAAATATTTAAAAAAAACTTTTTAAAAAACCACGCTTATATTTGCTTTGAAAAGTAGGAAATACAATTTTTCTTCCTTACTCCTATCAAGGTATATTTATAACAAGTTGAAATTTAAAATTAATATGACTAAGAATATAAGCGTGGGGCGCTCCTTCTGAATGTATATACTATCTCTCAATATATCATTTTTACGTTAATACTGAAATGCTCCAGCAAAAAATCTATTCTTAGGATACATCAGATACATTAGGATACATTAGATACATTAGGATACATTAGTGTTACTAAAAGACTTTACTAAGACTTTACTTCGTGTGTCTAGTAGTCTTAAATTACTAATGCCGTAAAGGAGCGCCCCACGCTTATATTTTTAGTTATATTAATTTTAAATTTCTACTTGTTATAAATATACCTTGATAGCAGTAAGGAAGAAAAATTTGATTTTCTACTTTTCAAAGCAAATATAAGCGTGGTTTTTAAAAAGTTTTTTTTTAAATATATTTTATTTTAATTAAACTATTTAAATTAATTCAAGTATATTTGATTATCATTCCATATTTAAAAAAAAAAATAGAATTCACGGTGAGGCTCGATCTTAGGAAAATTCTAATTTAAAACCATTTAATTTCCCCATGACCTTAGTGATGAGGAGTAATTTTTTTAGTGTCCCCTCTATTGTGGAGTAAAACAAACCGTTCTCGCTCAATTGGTTTGCCGAAATTTGCAACGCGGTTACTTGAGCGCATTTCTTGACAATATTCAGACACTCATCCTATTGCTCTTTAATTATTATTTTCAATTCCTGGGAATGGGCTGAGCTGCGATTGTTTCATTTTGGGCGGATTGGTTTGGAGCTCTAGTTTATCGTCCCCGGAACACATTAGAGATCGTGGAGTACTTCTTTTGTAATTACTTCTTGTGCTGAAACAGTATATATTTATTAGTTATAATAATATGTATCCAATAAAAATAATCAAAAAGTGTTAGGCATTATTTGAACACGTAAAATATCTAAAATTCTTCCATTCAATGGTGCCGATTCCAGTCATACAAAATTATATATGATCGAGTTATGCAATCCTTATATGACTTGTGATTTGCTGGGTATATAAAGGGTTTTCCAATAGGAAGGAAACAGTTAAAAAATTTAAAAAAACACAAATTTTTCAGTGAAACCAACATTTTTTTTTTATTTGAAAGGTTACATTATGCCATTATGTATGGACAACATCCTTCAAATGACTTCTCCGTACGTACTGCATTGTGTGAGCCCAATTTATCATCACTTTTTCACATAAATTTGGCTGTATTTCATCAATAGCACGTTCAATGTTAATTTTTAATTACTCAATTGTTGTTGGATTATCAGCATAAACTTGTAACTTAACATATCCATAAAGAAAGCATCACTAGAGTTAAATCACACAACCTGGCAGGATAATAAACTGAACTAAATCTTGAATTAATGTCATCACTAAATCTTGTTTTCAATAAATCGATTGTTAAGATAGTAGGCTGTGTGGCAGGTGGCGCCGTCTTGTTGAAACCACATATCTTCCAGATTATTCTCAACAACAGCAGGAAAAAAAATCAATTAAAATTGTTCTGTATCGTTCTCCATTGACTGTTACTCTTCGAACATTTTCTTCACTGTTACTCTTCGACCATTTTCTTCAAAGAAATTTGGACCATGCACTCCATCAACATGAATTGTACACCACACAGTGACTTTATCTGGAATGGTGTCTGAAGAGTTTCGTGTGGATCTTCATCACTCCAAATTCTGCAATTCTGTTTGTTTAGATAACCATTTAACAAGTATTCACAAATGAGCACTGATTTTGATAAAACAATTTAACAATTTCTAAACGTTGTTAAAGCGTGTATCTTTCCATGATTAAATGGCATAACACAAATGACATAAGAAATGTCATAAAATTATACGCAGCGTTGCCATTATAAACATTTTAAATTGTATCATTCCTCTTGCAAAACCCTTTATGTACTGTAACGAGCGGTTTCAAAATTTAACCGTTTGAAATAAAAGGCAAGGTGATATATATAAAAAAACGCGGTTCGTTAACAAAATCTCTTGTTGATTTTATGGTGGACGCAGCACATTGCCTGCTATATACAATCGGTTGGGCGAGGTTCTTTCCACCACCATACAAGAGCTAGTAAATGCTGCGTATTGTTCTACAGTTGCTTGGTTTGTTAAAATGAAAACGCATGGATACACGGAAAAAGACAATATAATTTAACACTGTAATTAGTATAACTACTGCACAAAATAACACATCTTTCACAGCACTATTTAAACACGGCACATATTAGAAACCTAATGATCTTAGGTGACGCGATCATTGTTTGCTATACCCTCCCAACCATAAATGTACACTGTAATTATGTATCCCATTATCGTGCAGCCGAAACTTAAATCATCTTAACGCGTTTATTCTATTAACACCATGTTATCAGTTAACAAAGAAATTTATACAACTCAGCAAAACACATGATCACTTGCAACAACGAAAGAAACTCACGAAATAAATTAAACAACGAAGATAAATAAATAAATACTTAAGATATTTCAATTAGCATTTTTCACACACATTTTATTAAGAACTAAATTATTAAGAATAAATATGGGTTATATTTAATATATGTATATATTATGTAGAAATATAAATCAATGATTAAATAAAATATATTGAAAGAAAATATTTAAACTAAATTACATAACTATAAACATGCATGAAACAAAAGTTTCCTTTAAGAAATATTTAGAACCATGGGCCAACAAAAAAAATGTATATATAATAAATATTTAAATAATTTACCTAATTTTTAAATATAACATACAATCTAACTTAATAATAATTACAAAAACTGTGCTTTGGTATTCTTTGGCATTCTAGATTTAATAAGATTTTAATACGGTTTAACTTAATATGATTTCATCCATTTTACGATTTATGATCGCATATGAAATTTTTAATCGTATGTACCAATTGTCCTCCAATTAAATAGCCGTGGAATTTTGACAATACTGCCATGTGTAATGCGGCTGTGGCGTTACTTGAACACCCACCGTTTGTAGTTTATTTCTATTTTTTGTACGGTTTCTTATTAAGTAATCTTGAATCCCAAAAGAAAACCATCAATCCGCACCAATCCAATATATTTAATATAACTTCCTGATTATAAATCGGTTCTATTTTCACTTTGTGATTATTAATTCTTAAAAACAGCACAATAATTTATTTTAACACAAGTAATAATTTTGTTTTACCACAGTGTATGCTATTCCACGGCGATCTCTTAACAATTAAAATTATGATATTATGTTATGATGATTTTTTTACAGTGGTATGACAATACATAAAAATAAATACTTGTATTAAAGGTAATAAAATAATACCGGAAGTCAAATTAATATTTACATCTACATAATTAAATTGCATACATTTCCGAAAATGTATTACAATTGTTGAAGTTTCCTACCTCAATTCGTTTTGGACTGTGCGTTGTTGAAATTTCTACAATATTTAATACAGTCTGTAAATAAACAACAATATCTTTTGCGGCAACTGATCAAGTGTTGGTTAAATTTTTTCCAACCTCATAACTTAGGTCTTGCTTTGAAAAAAAAAACAGATTTAACGATTTAGGTAATTTAAATTTGTCCCGAAGCTGCAGCAAAAACGTTTGTTTCATTTGATGGCAACAAACATAAAATAGTAATAAAATATTATGCTTTTGGATAAATGTCTATAAAAATAAAATCACAAACAATTCGTAAAGTTTCATTTCACAAAAATGACAATTACAAATAGCAAATTCAAAATTGTACGATTGCTTGATTTGTCAAATCGTTGCTGCCAATTGGTTGGAAGTAAAATTAAAAAAAAAACATTCCAAGCGATAGGTAGCATAACTAAAATTCTCTTTGCTAAAGCCAATAAATATTTTGCTTTAGCTTAATTGTATTTTGCTTTATATAATGCAAATTTCCCAAAGGTGTTTATGTAGTTTTATACTAACCATCAAAATAATTTTTTTGATGTTTTGAATACAATTATGTTTGTTTAAACTATAGTTGTAAACACTTATTTAAATTTTAAACTTGAGCAATTTAGTTCAAATACTAAAATTCTAATCTGAAATCGAAACTTTACGTGTGATTGATATTACGAACCAAATTAAACATTTAAGAAAAGAACTCATTCATTAAAATTTTTTTTTGTTTTATTGAACATAACTTTTTCGTTATTGAAATTAAAAAATATGTACTAAGATAATTAAAAAAAAATATTACATACTAATGCACTAAAATAAAATTATATTTTGATTAAATTACTACAAATTTTATAGTAAATCAAACGAATCTTCATAATATAGGTTTTTGAATTAAATTTACTTAAATTTGTACATACAGATTTTCGAAAAGATGTTCTACACACATCGTTATCATCACCTATAGTGGTAAATTCTTCCGGTTAATTTTCCATGAAATTAGATCGCTGCCAATGCTACGGTCGATGTAAATGTTGTCTGTAAATGGTGGAGCCCTCGAATCAATATGCGGCATTGCTAACAGTAGTCGAATTTGTAAACTAAATTTCCAAATTTTAATTATTTTTACTTTGTCCTAAGCCTAATAACTAATTATTAGTACACAATGTCACTGTTATTTTATCGTAACATTTCTTTGATTGGTACATAACAAAAATAACAATCCTTAAAACAACAATATGTCATTAAGCATATTTACGTAATAATTTTTATTATTAACTATAGAATTATATATGTACGCGTTCATTTCGCGTTTTTAATTTTTTTAAAATTCCTTATTCTTTACATATTTATTTACAAATTGTATTAAAGTTTCTTTATATTATTGAAAAAATTTATTAACCTCATGAATATTTCAGTAACGTGTAACGTGATTAAAATTCGAAAATAACAAAACAATTTGATTTTGGATTCAAAATCTTTTATGTTTTTACCCAAAATTGTACATTTTAAATTTGATTTAAGAAATGAACGCTTACAATGTAGGAAGAATGTCGGTACGACTGAAATAAAATTGTGTTTACTTTCTTCGAAAAATAATGTTCTTCTCGAGTAAAAAAAAATTATTTATTTAATCAAATAATGTAATTTAAAATTGTTCTTTTATACACACATACATAAATAAATTCAATCAAAACCGAACGAGATTTTGTTGTGAACCAGAAAAACGTAATATCAAATTATAATTTTTACATCTTAAAATCCTACAAGCTAAGAAAAAAATCGAAACGCACGACTCGAATGAATTGGTTTTTCA
The DNA here is from genome assembly GCA_951394425.1 of Tipula unca. Taxonomy (NCBI): domain Eukaryota; kingdom Metazoa; phylum Arthropoda; class Insecta; order Diptera; family Tipulidae; genus Tipula; species Tipula unca. Next base: position 104,593,661 of record OX596380.1, read on the forward strand.
TTAACAATAATTTTATTTGAACTGAGCTATTTAGAGTGTGAATCCTGAGCCCGTATTCGTGAATTCCACATCGAATACCCCGTGTAAGTATAGTAGATATCTGTCAAAATTCAAAAAAAAATATGTGATATTTTAAATCTAATATTCTTGAATATCACACTTAAGATCGATTTAGATGTAGAAAAATGTTTGGCATGTAAAAATAGGAGACATTAGTTTATTACAATTTATGTGTGAATGACAAGAACAGCAATATAAACAAAATTTTGCATGCGTTTTTGTCTTTTTTTTGAGCAAATGTTACTATAAAAATGAAAATGTTACCATAAAATATATTCAACCCGAGTATATTTTAGGGTAACATATTGTAAAAATATATATTCAACCAATCAGCGAATATACGTCAAATTTTTATAGTTAAGTTTAAAATAATAACAGAAATGGCTTACATACATATTTATTATTATTTTCTAATTTAAATTAATAATCCTATTTTAATAAACAACAAAATTATAATATTGAAGAACGAACGAGTTCAAAATTTTCCATTTCCACCGATTACTTAAGGTACGATTCGATTCCATGGACTGATTGACTGAGTTTACTGAAAAGATGATAGCAACAAAATTACATAAGAGTAACAAAGACAATAAATAAACGTTTTAATTTTTCAAAATAATATATGGTTAAAATTTAACAGCGTAGTTTAGTATTAAACACCGAATTTGAAGTTTCAAAATTGTTTATATAAAGAAACAATTGACAATTACAAAATAACAACCATAGATATTAAAATTCTGTCCCATTCAAAAATTATTTTTATAGTAAAATTCTTTTCCATACAGAAACTTTATAGTAAAATTCACTTCCATGCGCAAATTTTATGTATGTTGTTTGTTTGACTGCCATAAAAAGTATTTGATTTGATACTTTTTATGGCAGTTCACACTGCTAACAGTCAAATATTTTTTTAGTGAGAAAATTTTTTTGTTTCATTTTCATTATAACTACAAAATATAATTTCTTTTCTTGCTTTAAATTGACTGAGTCAGTCAATCAGTCCATGGGATAGAATCTTTATGGTAACATAATAATTAAATGTAATTGAGGTTATGTTTTTTTATAGCATCGTTATTTTTGTTTACATACTCTTTCTCAGTTTAACTAATGGATTTTTTTTTTGTAATTTGTGTAGCTAATTTTACATGGCAAACATTTTTCATCGTTTAAATTGGACATAAAGGAAAATTTCCGAATGGGTAAATGTATGTGGAAAAAAATTCCCCACAGAGAATTGTGACAGCTAGCTGTATTTATTTTATACAACAAAGCGTTAGAAGTAAGAATTAGTTAAGAATTGTCAGTTTGACCTTTAGAATTGTCAGTTTGACAATTATAACATAGAAACTTCTCTACAATAAATCTACTATATTATGAAGTTAGTCACAATTTAAAAGTGCGGAATTTAATATTTAACAGTGGAGAATAAAAAATTCCGAATGTTTCAAGAATACGGCTTTGGTTGCATGTGGAATGCATAGGGAAATATTAAGGGAATTAGAAGGGGAATTTTTACAGATATTCACACGGGGAATTTGATGTGGAGTTCAAGAATACGGGCCCTGGGGCCGTGTGAATATCTGTCAAAATTCCCCATCTCCTTAAATTGTGACTAACTTCATAATATAGTAGATTTGTTGTAGAGAAATTACTATGTTATAATTGTCAAACTGACAATTCTAAACGAATTCTTACTTCTTACTTCTAACGCTTTGTTGTTAAAATAAATACAGCTAGCTGTCAAAATTCCTTGAGGGGAATTTTTTTCACATACATATACCGGAGATCAAAAAAAAAACAATGGTCAAGATAAGGTGAAAGTTTATGGTTGTTTCGATGATAATCTTTTAAGAACATTCCAGCACTCACTCAATAGCTCAAACGGGCCCACGGTGCAACGGGACCCGGCCAAACACATATACTTACCCATTAAAAACATTCAACCGTGATTTTTGGTCACAATCGTGAATCGAACCCGAAACCCTTGAATACCACAGCAAGCAAGCTACTGTACTGTGCCAACGAGGGTGGAAAGTCTTGTGAGTTTTTTTTTTATTTAATCGTAGCATTGAATAGGCTTTTTTATTATTGCTTCAATATCAGAGTTGAACATTAAATCCGAGCTAAAAGGATATCTCCTAATTATTTATTATGTTACCTCTTATTATGTTACCTCTTTTCAAATTGTGGCCGTTCAAGAAATAAGCGAAAACAAAAAAGTAGTGGAAACCCAATTACAGGAATTGAATAAATCTCGTTGGAAAAAATCTCGATCCAAACTACCTGAAATGTTAGCAAACATTTTCATGTCGTTCACAAACAGAATACACTGCATCCGAAACAATCAAAGGCGTCTTTGATAAACAATATAAATAAAAAGAAACCTAAATAGTTACCCTACCTACGAGGCACAGAAGACGATGCAACAAAACACTTGGAGTAATTTTGCAATTAGAAAAGTATGACCTTAGCCAATCGAATAGAATCCAATTAAGATCACTAAGCTTGTACAACAATAACCGGCGATTAACTTTGTCGAAAGCTTTAGCAAAATAAGGATACACCACATCACCCTGAACTTTCGTGATGATTGACTTAATCAAGTTATTCTGGAAAATTTCCAAGTGTGCTGGTGTTCGTTAATACAATGTTTAGAATGGAAATACAACACATTCTTGACCATTGACTCGAATAGTTTTGAAATGCAAGCCAGAATTTCAATTCGGCGATAATTACCAACGACACTTCGAAAGCCGTTTTTATAGATAGGTACAATGCTAGATATTTTCCAAAGATCGGGATGCTTTGACTTAGACTCATATTAAATAGTAAACATAAAGGAATGGTAAGTCCAACTGCACAAACCTTGAGTAAGGACACTTGTAAACCATCAGGACCTGGACCTTCTTTCAAATGTAATTGTTGAACAAAAATCGATTTAGGCAGCAAGGGCTGATCCTGTTTGCCTATATTCCATATGAGATTTGTCACGCAGTACCTCAACATGTTTCAGTTTCTTGGGGAACTACTCATCTTCACAGGAGTTACATTTTTTAATTTTAATTGTTGGAACTAATTTTGCTATAGTGATATTTAACAGTTCAGCAAAGATATCAACTGAACGGTTGATATCTACACCAGATAGAGTTATCTTTCAATCTACTCCAGCTAAAAAATCATTTATTGAGATATGATCGGCTTGTGAATGCTCATTCTTGACACAGTTTTTATTGAAATTAAGATTGCTCCGATTATACCAAGCAAAATCAATAGTTATTGGGGTGATAAATACTAGAATAGCCTGCAAAATCCTCGTATGAATGAAGTGTAAACGACCGATTGTTTATGTAAAGAATCAAAGCCAAATAAGTGCAACTACTGTTAAGTACATTGTTTACCTGAGAAGCACCTAAATTAGTCATATAATCATATATTAAGACAGAGGAATCGTCAGAATTTTTTCCGCAATAAGTGTTGCTACATCCCTAAGCTCCGTAGCACAGCTATAACGGTCACGACGGAAAACACAAAAATCCGATGGAAGGTTGTATTGAAGTATTGAAGTTTGCTGTCAGCAATATTTCAGTCAGAACTATAATATCGTAATCGGATTCCACTTAAAATATCAAGATAGAAACTCTTAGTTTTCAAACGAATGCCACTGCAATTGAAATAAAAAAATTGATAAATTATGAAAATATATAAAACCATTGATATTTTTGCAAGAAATTGATGTGCATGGATTTAAAGTGTTAGTAGCTAGCATACATACATAGGAGTATATTGTTAGTATATGATTATTATTAAGGGGTACATTACTAAGACTATGATTCTATCTTGATGAATGAGTTATATTCATTTTGTATCTCAACAGCATATGTAATTCTATTCCCACTCAAGAAAGACCGAGTCTTCTGTCCCATCTGATTCTTCTGAACCATTCTCTGAATCGTCAAATAAAAGAAAGCTATTTTTATTATAAATTGAAAAAACTCTACGCAATAAATTGTATTTGACTTAAAATCCCGCACTTTTTTCAATAAGCATTTGTAATCTAGCAACAAGTTTGTACTTAGTGCAGAAAGGGTTTGAAGTGTCTTTGAACCATGATCAATGTTGCTGTTTATAGCTAACTTGTTTCAGAGTTAACGTGATCTGGCCTCTATTCTATTAGGTAGATTCCGCTATTTTTGGTGAGTAGTTTTAAATCACGCTATGTCAATCCACAATCAGGCTCATTGGTGAAATGTTAATAAGCCGTCTGATCACACAAATACCTTTAGAAATTATCTAAAGAAGCAAGACTTTCGGATATGGTTATTATATGGAACAAGACTTTCGGATATGGTTATATTTCGAACGTGCTCGAATATTAAACTGTCGATCCACGTGAAATGTCATCGGCATGCCCATCAGCATTGGAATGATTAATAGATCCAATCTGCACTAGTGAAACATTTTTTCCATTTATTAAGGTTCAATTGTTTGTATGTACAATCCTAAAGCCCGACCTTATCTTAATTATTTTATTTGATACTTGTACTTTAAAATTTTTCAGTATTATTCAATTACAAAGGAATTTTTGTTATATTAAATTCTAGGTAATTCGTTTTTTTTGTCAAAACTCAATTGTGTGATGGTTTATGTGGTTTTGTGTAAGAAAATCGCATTGTATTGTTTAATGAATTTATATATCCAACGTTTATATCTAATAGATTACATCCTCTATTCTCCTAGTCGTGTATAATGTTGGGAGGGGTAGTTTTCTGGATCACTTGGAATGCTTGAAAATGCTGTTATAATATAATGAAAAGATTTTGTTCGTGAAGGTCAAGAGATTAAAGCTTCATCACCAATATATAATAACGCGTTTAGTACCTAATGTTAACTTATAAAAAAAACACAGAATTTAACTATTAAAAATATAATCTATATATAAAAATTAATTTATTGAAAAAGAAATATGTTTAAATGTAACAAATTTATGAATGATAATTATTTATGTATATGCAAAAAAATAATCAATTTACTTATATGTAATATAATTAAAACTATCAGAACGAAAAAAACAATTATTAACCCTACACCCAAAACTTAAATCTATAAAAAAAACTATGTTATTAAAAAAAAATAAACTAAATGTACATTTTAATGTTTTAAACAAACTTTCGTAACCTTTGCGTTGCGGATCCGATATGATAATTTATTAATGCCGGTTAAATGAAGGACATCCGAAGCAACAGTTTTAAACCACGTTCCCATTTTATTTTTATTATTACAATTATTATATAATTATTATATATATATTTTTATCTTTAATTATTGTTCAACAAATCTTAATCTTAATACACAATTCCAGATAGTCTTTATAATCGAATCACAAATCACTTTAGCGTTAGTATTTGGATTCCATATTGTCTTTATAATTAACACCAGTTTTATTACATTTTTTTTTTCTTTAACAGTTCTTAAATTTATATATTATACAATTCACTTATAATTTTATTAACTTATTATACTCGTACGTACATTATTATTATTTTTTATTATTATTATAATTTTAACATTTTTTAATAATATAGTTGTATGTTTTAATTCACAGTACAAAAAAAATTGCAAGTTATATTTTTTTCTGCACATTAACTGCAAAACGTTTTTGTTTTTCTTATTTTACCACTTGACCAGTCCATCATCAACTAAATAACATTTTTGGTTCATAAAAACATCTCTCCAGCTATTAAAATTCTGTCATTTCAATACATAAATATTTTTAACTTCTCTATCTCTCTATATGTACATAATCTATCCATAATCAATACATAATATAATTACAATTTTTAAAATACAATGCTTGTGTGCATATACATAGATAATGGTCAGTACATTACACTCATGGAAATAATTATATATATGTCGTTCTACTTTATTACAAGAAATTTTAAGTTATTTTATATTTTTAAACGTGGTATTTGCCACAGAAGTGATAAATATTGTTTTGTGTTATATCATATTCCTTAATCATTGAATCATTCAATCCTGAAATGTTTAATGAAATGTAATTCTCACATTTAATAGTACCTTTGTTTGGTTTAATTAACGGATCAAACTTTGGAAGTTGCCAAGAAAGTTTTAGCAAATTAATGGTAGTTGATATAGTATAGCTGATATACATATACAATTGTTATCTTTTGCTGTGTGCCTCACGCCAATATTTTCTACTAAATAGACGGCCTTTCTAAATTTTTGATTGATACACACCAGTCATTCATTAGTATAATAACAATAACCTTATTATTTATTTATATGTATTTAAATATGTATATTTTTTGCGAATATACTCTATTTTGACAACTAATTCGAAAAGAAACCTCACGAGCAGTCTAAATTGAAAAATTTGGTGTGAAATAGCAAAACTAATCATCAATTTAGAAAAGACGGCGATTTTGCCGAAAATATTGGCGTGAGGCGTACAGCATTAGTATTAATTGTGTTGGCCTACTATGTTTTTGTTGCAAGTATAAAAATTATCTTGCAAGAGATACAATCTCAAAAACAAATACAAAGTGATAAATGCAAACTTAACAAGACTATTCGATTTACTCTACGGCCGTGAGTCAATTAGCTAACAAATTGTTAAAATTTAAATTGAAAAACAAAATATTCAATTTTATTTCAAATTTATTATCGCCACAAAATGAAAATTTATACATATGATTGACACACCGCCATACAAACTTGGGGTGACATGTTCTACCATCACTTCGATTCGCTTCGATAGTGAACATCGCATCGAAAAAAGTGATAGTCGATATGTTGTACCATTTTCGATGAATACTATAAAGGAAAACATTTTCGAAAATGAAATGACGTTTAACATCCATTTTTAATAGCTATTTCAACTGTTCAATCTGTCAATGAACTTATAAACATAATAAATATAAGTACGTTATTTATAAATCTCTGTGATTTTTAACTTTAACTGTTTAATTATAGCATTGATGAATCCTAATTTATTTATTGGTGCTATTTCGACTTCGAGGAAGATGAAGATAGTAAATTACATGTTTATAGTGAGAGACGATTCCTCAGGAACAGATACAATGTTATGGATTTGGACGACAAAAAGTAATGAATCATGCCGAGTAAATAAAGAAATTTTAAAATTGTTGATTGGCGAAATCAAGCCACAAATAGAGCAAGATTTTATGTGTATCAAAATTCCATTGGAAATAAAATTAGCAGCAGTGCTTAATTTTTATGTAAAGTGTACATACCAACGTACTGTCGGTGATGTGTATTTTTATTCTATGGATCAGTCAGTTGTGTGTCGAGCCATCAGTGAGATAACAAATATCTTAGAAAATACGATATGTAGCAAATACATTACATTTCCTGACAACACAAAGAAGAATCTTCATAAACAACGCTTCTTCGAAAAAACAAGCCATCCGGGCATAATTGGCAGCGTGGATTGCACGCATGTTCAAATTATCGCCCCCAATTTAAACGAACACATTTTCGTAGATCGGAAAGGCAACCATTCTTTGAATGTCCAATTTGTAAGTAAATCACATTTCATTGGTTTTGTTAATCTTTAATATTTTTTCAGATTTTTAATTACGACTTAAAAATTTTATCGGTGTGCGCAACATACCCGAGATCTTCGCATGATTCGGCTATTTGGTCATTGCCACCGGATCGGAAGGTACTGACTCGGGGTACCCGTTAGAGCCATGGTTAATAACACCATTTCGGAATCCAAACCCAAATCAAAATAAGTATAATTACCTGCATTCACAGGCTCGAAACCCTATTGAGAGGTACAATGGGGTAATAAAGAAAACTTTTAGATGTCTTTTGGGGGAAAAGGTTCTACGCATTGAACATCTAAAAGTCATCCAAATTATTAATGTGTGCTGTGCCTTATTTAATATAAGTTTGCTAAGAAAATTGAGTTAGTAACATCGAATAAAATTTGGAGACTGTGGCCGAAAACGATTTCGATTCAGAACTTGATTTCACGGCTGTTCAAATTAGAAATGGGCTGAAACAAATACTCCTATATTTTATTTTAGAAATAAGAATTTTTCCATTTGTTTATAAATAAAAGAAATAAATAAAAATATCACAATTCAGATAATTATAAAACAAATAACAAATTATAAACTTAAACGAAATAAAAATTATAATTTTTCAACGACTTCGAATTTTGGTTTGAATTTTTTACTGAGCCTTAGCTCAGTCTTTTTTTCCACTTCAAGCCGCTCAGCATTGATGCGGTTTGCTTCCCTTTGTTGCTTTTTTCATTATTTCGATGAAGGCTTTATTGTCACTATTCACTATTCTTGACCCCTTGGCTTTTTAGTTCATCAAGCATTTTTTTTGTATGGTCCCTCTTTGTTTTTTTGGAGGTGGTTGTCGTCCACTAGGTCGCGATGATCTTGGCTAAATGGCACTATCCAACACATTGGCGATATCCATTGTATCTTTATTGCCTTGCAATGTTGAGGTATCGTAACCATAGCGTTTTCCTTCGAGGCCATACACCCTGTCTTTCAACCCTGGTTAATGTGAGCACTCTTTCTTCGACTGGTGATAGAACCACACTCCGTCTGGCACCACCCGTTTGATTGCGGTCCTCCACTTCTTTGCGCATTTTTTTAAATTTTGTTTTTAAGATCCTCCCAAACCTGAAAATTAAATTCAGATAAAAATAGTTAAGATAAAAATAAAACCACAACTCACTATATAAAATAGCATACCTTTTTCCATCCTTCCTCATTTCGACCGGTCTTATAATTTAATAAATATACGTATATACAAAAATATATAATATTATATTGAATATTTGAAAATTTTTATGTGTACTTACATTATAATATTAAATATTATTTATTTTTAACGAAATTTAATTCAAATAAATTCAAATAAATTCGAATAAATGTCAGTAATTTTCGCTTATTATGTGTATCGCAAGGAAAAAATTCAAATTATAGATTGTCGAAAATTGTGATGGTCGAAAATGACACAACATACCATTTTATCGAAATCAGTGATATTTCATCGAATATCGAAAACTGTGATGGTAGGACATGTCACCCTTGAATTTACAATTAATTTTTTGAAAATTAGGTTTTTGCGATTTAGTGCGTGTGCCAATCGAAGTTAATAAGTTAAATTTTTTAACTGTGGTGAAAATAAAAAAAATTTGCTCACTTTTTAACTGGTTTGCTGTGCCAAGTGGAACCAGTTAAAATGTATGACGTTTAACAATTTCTGCTGTCGGTGCAATTTCGTGATTTTATAATTTCATTTTAATACAAGATTCTTGAATTAATATAAAGGTTAAATCTTATAAACATTAAAATGAATAAAGGTTTTATAAAATATTTGCCTAATTTGTGTAAATTATACAAAAATTTAATTGAGGTTCTGTTAAAGTACCAAAAAAAACTTGCATTTTATAGCGTACAAAATATTTACAAATTGGCCTGGATGTAACCAAATCAAAAATTTTAACTGGACCAGTTAAAATTTTTGTGGTGAATAAATTTTGTTTTTTTTTAACTTTTCATGCGCTTTTTTTTTCGTTTGGCACAGACACTTACAGTAAAAAACATGGAAAGAGTGCTACGTGTTTTTTGATCTCGTAAATAAACAATAGTAAGTCAAGAGATTTAATACTAAAGAAAGAAATTGAATAGCAGATATTTCAAATTTTCATATAAAAATTCTTTGCTTGTTTGACTACGAGCGTTTACTCCAAATTCAATATAAAATTATTTTTAAATTCTAGTTTGTGAAAAAGTTAATTTAAAGTGAACTTCATAGGGAACCTAGAGTGTGGTAGTTTGCATTATCATTTATCAATGAGCATCGCATACTTTGTGTGTCGCTTGTCGTTGTATCTTTGGTTCTGTTTAAACCTTATTTTTAATTTTGTGTAAAGCAGTATAGTACGAAACCAACTGTTTTCTAGCTCGCTACGTTGGCACTATATTTTTGACTATAATTTTTTATGTACATAATACATAAGTATTATGTACACAAATTAAAACAAAATCATTATTCCGCTTTAGCGTAGACGCCGGTGATTTCTGTTTATTTAAGCGGTATCGCCGACAGACAAATGTATTTGTTTGTCGTTGTTTTTGTAGGTTGTACCTTTGGTTTTGTTTAAACGTTATATTTAAGTGAATTAATTGCCCAATGTATGTGTTCGCATGTTGTTTGAAAAATACAAAAATTGACAATTGCAGTTTTTGCATCATATTTAAAGGACGCTACGGCGGACCGACGGTATTTTAGCCTGGGAAATAAAAATCTAAACATTTAGTGACAAGTTTGTGCCAAACGGTTACCTCAAACCTTTTGTTCATAACCGCAAAAACTTGGCCCTGATTGATATTTTTTTGAAAAATGTATGATGATAATAACTAAATAAATATCGGTGTAAAGTTTTCCACAAATGTACAGATTTTATATAAGTGTTAGTTTCACACTGTTAAAATGAAAGCCAATTGAAAAAATGATAATTCCTATTTAAATATTTAGTACTAAAAACATAATATATAAGTATATATACGAAATCGGACAAAATCAATCGACTATAAATTAATTATGAGGATAGGTAAAGTTCCATTTCAATTCAACAGTCAAGAGAAAAAACAGGTAATTTATTAACTATGAGAACTAGAACACAAATATTTCTGGCAAATCGTGGTAACGGCTCATTAATAGTTTTATTCGAAATCGCAGTATAAACTTCCCGATTAATTTATTCTTAGGGGTAGATGGTAGTTTTTGGGCTTGGTCGATTAAGTATATAGTAATCTACCTAGTGTACTATCAGCACCTGAGTCGAAATCTCTGACTTAAGGTGTTAATGGCTCATTAATAATTTTAATCGAAATCGCAATATAAGCTCCATTATTTTTTATTGGCGTTTGATGGTTTGGAAGTCTAGTGTCTTGTATGGGTGCTTTGATGTTTGGTTGAAACATCTGGATACTAATACTTTAATTAAATTAGTTTATATGAGCTTTATGTATCGCATTAATACAATTTCATTTACTTAATATGATATTATATTTCATTAATTTAAATCAATTTGTTTAATTAATTGCACTAAAATATAAAAACTTAGTTAGAATCCAATATGATTTGGCTGATTCCAATATGATTTGTATACGTATTACTGTGAAAAACTTTACATCCATAAATAAAGATTTTGTTGCAACCGAGATTAATGATTTCGAAATGGAAAACGAATTTACAGCGTATAGACCGTTTGGATGTCGGCTACTTGTTTTTCGGAAAAATTGTTAGTTCATTAATATAATTTAGATTTATCAAAGTACAATGAAACACTGTCATTCTAACTAAAGCAGACTGGTTAAATTCGATCGTAACACTTATAATTGTGAATCTGCCAATGCAACGGACTTAATTCTTTATACACTAAATTACCATAAATATTCGTAGATATGTACAATATAATGATTAATCCATATTTGATGATAAATATCGAAAATTATATCCTTTCAAAACAAGTAAATCAATTTAATAATAAATATCTACAATTTCACCCATCACTCTCGATAATTTTTTCCACGAAACATAAAAACGGTATCATAACACATTTATAAAGTAAATGAAATATGTATATCTGTTTACTGCTAATGTTCACACACATAATATACATACATAACCACATTAAATCTAGAACAAACGATAGGTATTAGAGGGTAGTCAAATTTAGGTATATACACACAAAATTCTATAATATAAATTCATTAGTAGATAAACGGGAAAACATAAAATTTCAAGTGTTAAAATGTTTGCTTAAAAATAAAATTAAAGAGGTGATACACCGGTATCTAGCACGATAAACGTTGTGTGGAGGTGTTAAAAATCATATACATGGTGTATATATACATGTATGTACATTATATTTACATATTATACGAGTTCACATAACAAAAATTCTGTTCTCTTCTGTAAAAATTCATTTGAAACCTCAATAAATTTTAATTTTTCAAAAAAATTTCAGCATGAAATTGATAAGCAATAAAATCAGTCATACACTGTTTATTTTTAATTTTTAATGGTTTTTATGTTATAATACGGATTAATAAGCTATGTTTACGTTTGTAAAATGTTTAGAATTTATGTTTTCGACTTTTGTGATAAGAGTCTAGATTGTGTGGGTGGATGGGAGTATAATAAATTAAATTGAGATTTACATTTCCTAATACATAGAAATACATAAATATATTGTAATATTGAATGCCTATTAAACGTGATAATTTTAGGTTTAGGTGCATACACACAGAATAAATTAAGGTACCTCCAATTTTAGGCAAAACTATTCAATAGCTTAATTTTATGGATGTATTAATATGTATGCGTATACTGAATACTAAAATTCAAATTATACTTCGCAGAATGGCTAAACTAAGAAAAACTATTTTAAAAATGACTTCACCACGACCGTGTTTCTTATAATGTATCAGTTAGAAGTTATACTTGTAATTATCACACTATTTTTTTTAAATAATTTAAAATGTGGTACAAGTTTGCACCAGTTTGCAACAGTTGTATTCTAAACTTTGTTTTCAAATGTTTGTATCGCCTAAAAAAGATATTTCGTTTTCAATATAAACTCATCACGTTCCTGTTGCTTGAGTGGTTGCCGCCGATAGCTCAGTTCGGTGAGGTGTCTTAGGCACAAAGACTCACTTCGCCATGTGCTCTTAAATGCAAATTACTTATTTACAACAATATGAAAAATTACAGATTAAGACATAGTAACTGTAAAATAGCACGATCATATTCAAATGTTTTTGTGTGGTTTTTTCTTCAATAATTAATCTACAAATTAATTATAATATGTACAAATACTTACTATACATACATACTAATATATAGTTTTAATCTAATTTTCACAATTTTTATTATGTACACTAAAATATTATTTTTGATAGGTTTCCGAACTAAACTTAAAAAAATATTTCCAACTTTTTTTCATTATCGCCGAAATATATATTACACCCACATTAAAATATATAAGATATATTTAATTAAACCATCTTTTAAAATCTGAAACGAAATATCGCCATTTCAAATTAGTTTTATTTTATATTTTATTTTTCTCAATTGTCTTAAGTGATCAACTCCAGAAATCGTTGTTCAAACTAAAACAAATTTTACAAAAAAAAAAACTAAGATAATGTGATTGATTTTATAAAATATACGAATACGAGTAATAATTAATTTGTTACATGCGTACACTTTTCAGTTTTCTTATTTTACTCATATGGCGTGTTTGAATTTCATTCGGTTTGGAATTAAATTTTATTTTGAGCAGCTTTTTGCCTCATAATGTCGTCGCCTCCAGGTCCTCCTTTGTTATGAACGGGTGGGGAAAAGCGGGTCACGCTAAATGGACCTCCAGTTGTAAGTAGCCTTACCTGCGTAAACGAATCTCTGCGCAGATGGAAAAATTTTTCTCCGACACTCGTGGGACCAGTATGTCAAAAATTAAAAAAAACTACAACAAAACTGAGATCGGCACTCTCCAAAGGCCGGAAGCAGCAGGGGAGAACTCAAACCGTAAAGGTGGGGCTCCCTCAACAATACCAAAGGAGGGCGACTCCAGGGCACCAACGTCAGGAATTAACGGAACCCAAGGTAAATCTAGCGCTGCTGAAGTAGGATCGACTAACGTCCCTCCGTCAAAACAGCGCTAGAGGAATAGACACTCGGTGTTCAGGATTCTGGACAGATGGGCTGCAACCCGTGAGGGGCAGCTCACGGCAGAGCAAAGAGAATCATTGGTATGGGCCAGGAAAAAGGTCGGCAGCGATAGCTCAGAGAGAAACCATGTGTCGAAAAGACAGCCGTCCCAGGAAGAGCTGGAACTAGTCGACACCAAACGGGCCAAAATACAAGTGGGAGGTATAGCAAGGCGCATACTGTCGGCTGTAGGCAGGGAACAGATTTCTAGCAGGCCAAGAGGACGCGTCTTACTACCCACCGAACCGGCCAGCCCAGAAAAGATCCTTGAAATAATAAGGATCCCAAATCTTCCGACAGGGAATTGGAAGATTGTGAGACAAGAAGATGCAAAAGGGGGCTCCTGATTATCTACTATGGTAATCAATAACAGTCCCTGGCCCCTCTTGCCGTGACTAAGGGAGTAATTGACTTCGGTTTCGGGCAATTACTCTGAGAGTCTATACAAGAAAGACGAGGCTGAAACGTATTCATGGGACCTGATAAGGACGGAGGTCGGTAGCCCGTCCACACAAGAGGCAGATGCATCAGGAGAGGAGACAATCCAACCAATGGAGCTCTCCGAGGTGGCTGCACTGGATGAAGGGGCTGCCAGCATCGGGGAACCAAGTTCTGGTGGACGAGATAAGTAGGCTCAACTTGGTGTTATGCTAAATATCTTACAAATGAGTCTGCCCCTTACGATGAAGGCGTTGGCCTTACTCCTCACACTTACTGGATCAGGAGAGGACATGGCCCTTATTGAAGAACCTTGCATAAACAGTAACATGTAACAGTTTTCGAATAAATGTATAGTTAATCACAATCTTGACCGCAATACAATCACCCAAAAATTAATGTTGTTTCAAATTCTATCACAATAGCAGTATGATCTTTATGTCTTGAAGACCACCATAAATGTATTAGTTGAGTAAAGTATAAGTTTCTAAATAAGAAGTTCGTCCCAAGAAAAGTCAGCCGAATAAATAGAAACCATGCTGTTCAATAAATAACCAATATTAATTTTCCTGTATAATATTAGATTCAGAATCACAGTGCTCATTATCACGGAGAAATGTGCAGAGAGATTACACTTAAAGAGAAGCAACGCAAAACAAGCTATATCGGATATTTTAGTCAACACAAATGGATGTACGAGAGGTTCAGTTTCATTAGTAGTAACACCGTGAAATATACCAAAACAAAAATTCTAGATAGAAGCATTGATATTTCTCAAGCAGACTGCCAACAACCATTGAGTTTATTGGTGCAGGAAAAAAAGATAATAACAGCATACATTTTTATAAAAAAGAGAGCGAAATTATAATCTTAGCAGATAGTGGTTTGAGAAATTAGAAATTACGGATAAAGCAAATACGCAACACCAAAACAATAGATTACCATTATCGTCGATAACTCACAAAATGATCTAGAGCATCTAATAAAAAGAATCCGGAAAATTGAAAGATGGTCTACATTTATGTGAAAAATGTTTCTAGGACACAAAAACAATAGATACGTCTGGTTGAGTATGTTAGTCATCTGCCTTAAGAGCATATTGTTATTAATATTGATTTTTAATAAATAATATATCTAACAATTCTTAAGAAATTCGAAAAAATGTATTTCTGCACAAATTCTCCTGGTGGATAATAAAACGAACAATCTAAGTGAAAATTTAATTTTTTACTAAAATTTTCTCCTACCATTTTGGTTTTTCTAAACAAAAAATTTCATTTATAGAATTTTTATTTTGGTTGGTTTATTTTTATTAAATTGCACATAGCACTTTTTCCCTAAGATGTTTGAGTTTCATTCCACTGATTGTATTTATAAAAGATATCTCGCGGGACTCATACGATTTTCTCTTCTTTCCGCCATACTCTGACACATATATTAATAAGGAATTTCCATTCAGAATTTTCTTTAAAATGTCTACAACTCGAAGACGGTTGTATTTGGTTATAATATACAAAATATTAAATTCATTTTAACTTTGTTTTCGTGTTCTCAAATTTCTTTAATTACATTCATATAAGCATCAGTGGAATTTAAAATTCTCTAAGAGTACAGTATACAACTTTTTGTTTTCCGTTCCCCATGTACAAAAATGGAAAGGAAAGATTATATTAATTTTAAAATTGAGAAAAACAAAAAAAATTATTAAATTAGATTTCTTTGTAATATGTATTATTGTTTGGTTGAATATTATGAGTATTTAGGACATTTCCAGAAGGTCCCTTGAAATTTGTAAATATATCCACAAATTTTCTATAAGAATCCACAAATTTCTCTCCATGTTGGTGGTTTTTTGTCTGTTTTTTTTTTAAACAGACATTTAATATTTTTAATAATAACTGAACTCGAAATTAGCACACTATGTCGCGAGTAAGTATAATAAATATAAATATGTAATGTAAATTTCTTTCAACCTTTTTAAATTTATCATTTAAGCAGCAGAAACTGTTGATGATCTCTCTGATGGAAGAATATGTTGATCTAGCGAATGATAGGTAATGATGTGCAATGTTATATCGCTTTTCCGATTCATCCGTTTAATTGTCAATAGGTGTCATTAACCATGAATATAAAAGATAACCACTGTCACCTGAATAATACAATAATTAACATTTACGTATTTTGGTGTTTTTACGTTTTTGAGATAGATTAATTATAATACATATTTATTTTTAAATTGCTGAAATTCAGAGCCAGAGAATTTTGGCACAATGTTTTTGAAGGAAGACTAATTTATACCAAATTTGATACATTATCGGTGAAAATATGTATTTAGGCTGAGAATTTATGAGTTATGTGGCATGTGAAGTAAAATTGATATAACGAACTAAATGAATTTTACCTAGCAACGATGTGTTTGCCAAATTTCGTGGTTCGTACTTATTGTGGAGAAACGCGTTTGCCAATGATTTCCGCCAAATAGTCAGATTAAGGCGCGACTGACTCACATTGGGCGGCTTCTTGATCAGCGTCTATCCTCCAAGGTAGGAGCGGCTGTTATTAATACCTGGCAGTAGATTTAAAATGCTAGAGGAAGGCTACCCAACAAAAAACCATCATGGGTGGTAAAGAAGTAGAAAACTTATGGTGCAGGGATCCGGAACCCAAGAACCGGCGACATGGTTGAGTGTGAACGCGGAATTACCAGAATTCTTCACTGATGAAGATGAATTATGAGACAGAACAGGCTGGATCCCTATAAAAAACAGAAAGATTCAACCTTCTAAAAAAAGAAAAACTGAATCTTACCCAGAAACTGCAGGTTTAGGCAAACCCAAGGATAAGGCTCCGCCTCCAATCAATATAATGGGGATACCTGAATATGGCTCTATTCACCCTCTTATGAAATCAATTACTGATAAAGAATACAGAATCGTATCTCTGAACAACAATATATGGAAAATCAACACAACCGACGTTGACACATATAGAGCTTTAGTTACAAAGCTTACAGAAGAAGGGAAATAATGGTACACTTATGAAGACAAAAATAACAGACCGATAAAAGTGATTGCTAGAGGTCTTCATCCTCTGTAAAATAGAGAATATAATAGACGATTTAAAGGGCAAGGGGTTGAAGATGAAATACGCCGCAAAAATAATTAATAAAGAAAAACAGGAAACTAATCAAGGGGTCAAGATTAACAGGAGAGGACTCTCATTAATCCTGCTTACTTTTAATTAATAAAGAAAAAGTAGAAAACATCTTTACCATTTAAGCTATTCTCATTATGAGGGTTAGAATTGGAGCATTAAGAAAGACCACTGGTTTAATACCGCAATGTAGAAAATGCCAAGGCTTTAACCATACCCAGAAATATTGTAACAGAGAGCATAGATATGTAAAATGCACCGGCAAACATCTAGCACAAGCATGCCAACTGGGGAAACTACCACCCCTAAATGTGTAAACTGTAAAGGAGATCATTCCGCAAACTACAGAGGATGCGAGATAACTAAAGAACTGCAAAAACTGAGGAATAAAAAACTCAGTTTAAGCAAACTCATGAAATAAACGTGAAAGTTAACCTACAATCCTTTGCCGCAGCGGGCCCAAAGATTGTCCAGCAGCAGCAGAAGCCATTCAATACTATAAGGAAAATCAAGAAACTCCAAGCCATGCATAAACGGCTAAATAAGCTAGAAGCAGTGAATGAATTCACTCCTATGATGTACTAATATGCATAACAGCAAAACATTAAGAATTGCAAACTGGAATGCAAATGAGCTACTGCCCAAAATTCCGGAGTTGGAAATTTTCTTATTTTTCTTGCCATCAATCCATCCAGGGAACATATGCCTAATACCAGAATCCCACTTTACAGAAGGGTCATTCGCAAGAATTCCACCGCTGCTACCATGCCATCCATCCATCCAGGGAAAGCGAGAGAAGGGTCAGCAATATTTGTAAGGGAATACATCAAACACCTCAAAGGAGTTAAAATAGAAAAGGAAATTATGGTAGTATCAACCATTAACGTTTTACTAAATAATGAAAAGGAATATAGCATTTCATCTATATACTGTCCACCACGTCGCCAACTGACTAAAGAAAATTATGTCGCGTTGCTTAAATCGCTTGGAACCAACTTCATAATTGGGGGAGACTTCAATACTAAGAATACATACTGGGGATCGAGACTATCAACACATAAGGGTAAAGACTGTTTGCAGCAGGGCAAGAATTAAACTGTGAGTTTTATTCTTTGGGTAAACCAACATATTGGCCTACCGATCATAACAAAATACCAGACTTAATAGACTTCTTTGTAACAAAAGGAATATCCGAAAATTACATATTGATAGAAAACAATGAAGGAATATGTTCAGACCACACACCAGTTATTATTACACTGAGTGCAACCATAATCAAGAAAGAAAACTTGCCTAGATTAACAAACAATAAAGCAACTTGGGATGTTTTCCGAAAATTGCGACACAACTCGATGACCAATTAGAACTCAGAGTACGCCCTCTAGCCTATATAAAATATTGAGGCGCAATAACTTTACATTGGAAGTGAGAGATTTGGTTAATGAAAAGCGGAAGGCTCGTAAAACCTGGTATAAGAATATAGCACCACAAAGTAAATCGCTTAATTATTTAAGAAATAAACTGAAGTTGATAATCAATGAAATTAAGAACAATCCATTTAGTGAATATCTAACCGGTCTTTCCGGCCAAAAAGATACAGACTATTCGCTCTGGAAAGCAACAAAAGGACTTAAACGACCGAACATTCAGTTGCCTCCTATCAAAAAGGATGATGAACTAGTGGAAGGTGGCAGAGGTGATTATGATTCTAAAACCTAATAAACCTCCTAACTTTATTAAAACCTCGTATAGACCAATTTCGTTACTTTCTACAATTTCAAAATAGTTCGAAAAACTATTGCTTAAAAGGTTAAAATCAGTAATAGAAAAAAGAAAACGTATTCCTTCACATCAATGTGGCCTTATAGACCAAGTGCATAGAATTACCGACTTAATTGAAACTACACTGGAAAGTGTTTTCTTGGACGTAGCACAAACCTTTGGCAAAGTATGGCACCATTTTAATCTAGCTGATCGATACTTTCGAGTTACATGTATTTGAAGATGAGTACTCTGATCTTAAACACATATCGGCTGGAGTTCCACAAGGATGCGTCTAAGAAGAGATGTACCATATACAAAAGGAACAAACATTGCAACATTTGCGGATGATACTGCAATCCTAGTAATTATAGATAGCATAGAAGAGTCAACTGGTAAATTACAAAATGCCACTAATGCAATAAGTAGCTGGACAAAGAATTGAAAAGTCAACTTCATACCAATCCATCTGAACTCACAGCAAATCCCGCATACTTGTGCGGTCAAATATTTAGGCATTACACCTGATGTAAACTCAAATGGAAGGAGCACGTGAAACAGATATGTAAAAGAAGAGCTAAACATCAACTACACGAAAATATACTGGCTCGTAGGAAGATAAATCCGAGCGAACAGTACCTTAAACTGATATTATATCGGCAGATACTTAAACCTATATGAACATATGATACATAACTGTGGGTTTGTATCAATAAGGGCAACGTTCATATAATTCAAACCTTTGAAAACAAAGTGTTACGTGGCATTGTGAACGCACCATGGAACATTATAGATACGACAACCTTCATAAGGATCTAAAGATGTAGTACGTTACCGAAGTAATCAAGAACCATGCAAAGAAACATGTATAGCGACTCGGTCAATACCAAAATGCAGATATGCACCGTATGCTCATCAACACAGCCCCAGTCAGACGGCTTCGAAGGACGAATTTAGGGCAGTTAATGTAATCGTGTTATCAGTTTGGAACCAACCACTGAGTGAAACTCCACTAAAGTTAACACATTTACTATAGGTAAGTTACTACGAGTAGATGAAATATAATTCAGTTGTAATATTTAAATACTAAATAAAAAAAATTAACAACATTAAAAAATTTTAATATTAAAGATTTGTTAATTTTTTTCAAACACTTACCTAAAATATTTTTCCCGCATATTTATTCCTAATCGACTAGAATGCACTCTTGGAAAATGTGGAATAAGTATATTAGTTTATTACAACTTTCATTCCACAATGACTTCACGGGTAAACTCAGACATAAGATATTAAGTAATACCCCGTGATAAATCGCGGTGTTCCCCCATAAAAGACACAAATAGCTCGTACTGTTTTGTGATTATTACAATACATTTGTTCTAAAACAGATATTTACAAATTATTATTTACCATTTTAAATGGAATATTATTTAAAATTATAAAAAAATGATTAATTTCCGATATATGTAGTTCATCAAAAATACATATGACATCTCATTAATATCTTGCTAATATCTTGAATTTGATTTGTATTGTTTCTGAAGTCGTTAACTAAAATATCATCGTTTAAAAATCCGTTCATGAATGAACAAAAATTATTTAATACAAATTTTTCTAGATAATAAAAAATTTCTAAAGTATTATGCATACTCGAATTCGTCAAATAATTTCATGAATTTGCTTTCGAAAATACGTACAAGTTCTACTCATATTCAGGAACAGAAGCTTAGTTAAGAGTGGTAAGTGAAGTGAAACACCTAGTAAAATAGCATACAGTTTAACGACAAATTAAAATAATAATATCCCAGGTAGCATATCTGTTAGGGATAATTTCATAAACTGGTATAAATGTCACAAACTGATATAATGAAAATCATACTTTTTTATAACTTTTTTGAACTCACATATAAAAAATGCCTCGAAAAATAGTTATTTTATCAGAATCTAGGCCCAGAACCTAAAACGTTCTAACAAACAACACAATTTTCGATAGGCTAGACGGTTTAGTTGGTGTCTTTTTCATGAAAAAACGTGAATTTGTACACTTTATTCAAATACGCATTTTTCTGCTTCAATTTTAGCCAATTAGAATAAATTTTCATTATTTCGTTAGCTATCGAACGTGAATATATTGATGATACTTTATCGAATTGTTCTTCAAAAAAACTTGACATTGCATCGCATATAAATGCAAGCAGAGGTTAATGTAATTGATTGGTCATTGCCCAAGCCCAAATTGTACATTGACGTCATTTCGGAAAAAAATATTTTGGACCCTCATAAAAAGGAATTTTTCATGCGAGCCAAACTTTAGAAATTATTTTTGCTAGATAATTCTATTACGTTAGATTGTTTTTTATTTTAAACCAACCTTTGTAACAAAATAATAAGAGGATTAAATTTTTATTTTTGTGTTAGAAGCAAACTTACTTAGCACAACAATACTAATTTCAATCAAAGTATATTACATTAGTGAAGAAAATAAGTTGAACAGTAAATATTTATAATTAGATTTACTTTAAAATGTTATCCCAAAAATAAAATAAAAATATTCTCGAAAAGTGTTGAAATAATTTTACTCAGCTTCTAGTTTTGTTTTTGTACATCCTTTGTGTTATCCTAAATTAAAATTTAATTATTTCATAAAAATGGAAAATGTTACAAAGAGAACGTTATTTTTGTGTACACATTTTGTTTAAAATAAAGGAGTTAATTAACAATTGTTATTGGCATTGTAGTACAAAATGAAAATAACAGTACATACATATACGGAACGGAATACATTTTCAGTTTACTCTCATCTGATTTCAAACAATAAAATTAAAATTGCAAATAAAAATTGCATTTCTCGATATAATATGAATATAAAATGTAAATTAAAACTACTATGTAAAAGTATTGTAGAGTAAAGGATTTTGATTTAATTTAATTTCAAGCAATTCTTAATCAACGCTTGGAATAAATATAGTAATGTATAGTAACTAAAATATTTTGTTTAACCGTTGTTGGCTTAAATGTTTATCCCATGTAAAACTTCTGTAAAACGAGCAACTTGTGTACCGGAGGAAAATGTTCTTTTCCGCAGTTGGTCGTGTTCGGGGGAAGAAAAAAATTATGCTTGTAGAAAGATTGTATGTTATACATACTTATATGTATATACTAGCATATGTACATATTAAAAATATATTTCGCAGCATCCAATAATCACAAAAACCAAGTTAATTATTAAATAAACAATAATTAAAGGAACAAGAATTCAATAATTGTTATATGTATGTATATATGTATTATCAAAATGGTTTAGCAATTGGTCATTAACTAAATTATGAGGCAATTGTCTTAGGTACTGCTTCCAATCTCTTATTTAAAGGCATCGATTCTAGTTCTTCACGGTCAGGTTCTTCGCCGTTTTCTCCACCTGTACTAATATTGATTGTACCAGACTTGTTAATTTCGGAATTCAACAGCTCGGATTCCCATTCTTACTCTCCCAAGGTGGAGTTACATTATCCAAGTTGACATTATCATAAAAATTGAGTTTTAAATTGGCGTAATTTCCTATAGATATTATATGACTGGAGTTCCCATTTTCAGTGATTTTTATGTCAATATTAGATTTCGACGCCATCAAACCACATTTTGTAAAACACTTTTCAATCGTTTGTTCGCAGATATTATTCCATGCTTCCTTAACATATTCAACGACATCAGCCAAAATAATTTGTGTTATCGACTTGTCAAGCGTTGTCGGCAGTATCCATCTATGCGATTAAAGCCGTTGTAAAGTCGTTAGTATTAAAATGTTGAATGATGCCGTGATCAAGAGGTTGGCCTACTTTGGTGAAAAAAATTCACTTTAAAACAGCTAGACTGCTTGAATCTGAAGCATGTGAAGTTATCCCTGTTGTTCATCCCAGAAAAAAATAAAATATTCATCAGGCAATACAATTTCATCCCATCCCAGTTTTTTTCTTTTATGTATAACAAATAACATAAAATTATTTTTTTTCATTTTTTTTTCATTTTTTCATTGTACTACACTACAATCTCCTAAAAACTTGAAGGGCCGAAAACTTTGAGAATTGTTTTGAGATGGTTAAGGTTAGGACTAATTTTTGGCGTAGAGAACAGATCAAGTCTATGCACAAGGTTAGGACTAACTTTTGGCGTAGAGAACAGTTCAAGTCTATGCACCAAATTTTGGCAAATGGCCAATATCTAATGGGGCCATATAAAAAATGTACTACACTACTATTTCCTAAAAACTTGAATTTTTAAAGAAATACTTAACGTATTTGCCGTTTTGGTCAAGAATTTTTAATTGCAAAATTTATAGTAATGGCAACGTAGAAAATTATTTTTCCGTTATAAAACGAAGAATGGGCCCATCTACCTGCTAAACCATTAAGATTCATAAAGGAAATTAATCAGCGGAATGTCTCCGTGCTAAAACGTAAAAAAATGGAAATACCAAAAATTTATAAAAAGCCTGAAAATTCTGGAAAGTATAAACGAAAGGATGCAGAAAAAAGTTTGTCAGCAGTGCTCGAGGAGGAAGAAATGTGGCGTGGACAACCAAAAGTTTCCCGATCTCATTTTTCTTTAAAATATATTAAAAAATTAAGGGAGTCAGAAGAAACAGAAAGAAAGGGTTCGATAATAGAATATTTAAGTTGCGACAAAATTGAATTCGGAAACACCAAAAAGATCAAAAAATGTACAAAAATTAAAAAATTTCAAAAACTTAGAGAAGGACCATTTATTTTTTCTAAAGAATCATTATCACAACAATTGTGGATTTGATGCATTTATACAATGCATTTCAAATATAAATCCTTTAACAATAATTATAAATCAAAATAGTAATCACTTTACCAGTTTAATTAATGCATTATTAAACTGGAAAGAAGATTCGGCAAAAGTGCATCGACATGCAATACTAACAAAGTTGTATGGATTAAATTGGGATTGCACAGCAAATATTACAAAAGTATCCGATCATTTTTTTAAAGAAATGAACTATTGTAGTATAGAGACTACGTCTACATGTCAATCATGCGGGATTGTGGGATTGATCAATATAAATGCTTACCGATTGACCTTGAACGACTGGATATGCTCGGTATTGAAATGATAGAACTTTGTATCAAGGAACGAGATACGCTTTATTGCTCCTGTGGTAATGAAAAATCCTAATCTAAAACCATAATATTTGTATATTGTGAAACCAGCATCGAATCAATCGAAAGTCTAAGTATCTCAAACATACCTTTCGAATTAAAAGTGTATAACGAGAGTTATGAGTTAACCGGATTTGTCAGCTACATCAGACCATCTGCACATTATATTTCATATTGTTACCATAATGCTAGATGGGAAAAATATGACGATTTGATGGACAATGCAACCAACATAAAATTGGTTTTTCATAGAAGCAGAACTATTTGGTTTTTAAATTTAAAATACATTTTCTTTTAAATATACATTTTGATATTATTTTATTTTAGCATTAAATTAAAGAATTTTTATAATATTGTATAAATTTGCGTTCATTTAATAAAATATATATTACATACTCGTATATCAAACTAAGGAAATCTTAAAGTTTTAAATTTACCATCCAAATTTCAGTGAGAGAATTAATATCAGTTGTCTAATAATAGGTAAGTATTAAAGAGGTCAAAATGTGACATGTTATCCAATTAACCCCATAGTCTATAACGATCTCAAAACATATCGGAAAGTTTCAAGCCCTCGAAGTTCTAAGGAAATATATTTGTGCAATACAATATTACATATACATTTATTATAATTGGAATTATGGACGCGCATGTTCCTAAATGAAGAACGTCCACTCATGTTATTGCACAATATATTTATTATTAATATTGTATCCTGATATTATTATTCCACAAAAAAAAGGAATTTCTATTTATTTTCTATATCCACTGTGATGCGCGAATTAATTCAACTCTTTGACTCAGTGATGCAAAATGGATTACGAAATTGTACTAAAGTGAGTTAAATTCTACAAATTTGTTTTGTATAAAACTACCCAAAAATAATGTTTTTCATTCAAAATTTATTTTCAAAATTTATATTAAAAGTTGTCGATACATAAAATACACCGAACTGACATTTATTTTAGGCAAATGTTATAATTATATTTAGAATTATAAAAAACATAAATTTCGAATGCGAATTAACTTTGAACTGGGGAATAGTCAAATACCTAAATATTCTATATAAATAGTTATAAGAAGTAAAGAAAAAGTAAATATATATAATATTTAATTGTTTTTATTATGTTAGATACAAATTTGTACTAAATTCTGCATAAAAATAAATAATTTGCAATACTCGTGTGTACTAGCGTTTGTGTATACATACGTAATTGGAAAATTACCTTGTACAAAACAGAATTTTGTACAAATTTTTATTTAAAATTGTAATAAAACTGATTTAACTATTTATATAAAATAATTAGGTACAAAACTACTTCGTGGTTTGTAATTTGCACGAATCAGTTATGTTATATTTTTTTTATCAGTTTATGAGTAGAAAATAATGAATCGCATGAAGTACCGAACATATGAATTTCTAACGAAGCTATAGTTTCTATATATTTGGAATAGATGGTAGTACGTTACAGTGTAATTTGCTTAAGATATTATAAATTATCTATTCGTAACTCGACTACTGGTTGCACGATGGGGTTACTGAATGCTTAATGCGAAATATTCAACTAATCGTATATTTTGAATTTCACTAATTTATTTTGTATCAGTATAGGAAATGTATGCAAGTGAAGGATTTCTCAACTACATTATAGTCAGCTGCTTTATTCTTTAAATTAATATATCAAACAATATCTAGTTCCATACATATTCCCAAATAATATGAAACTAATGTCATGGAGAAGGTTTTAAAAACACAGCATAATTTTTATTTTGGTAAACTTTTTCATACTAAACTTGAACAAAATTAGTTACAATTAGTACAATATTTCATGTACATTTATTTTATATGGGCCCATTAGAAATTGGCCATTTGCCAAAATTTGGTGCATAGGCTTGATCTGTTCTCTACGCCAAAAATTAGTCCTAACCTTAACCATCTTAAAACAATTCTCGAAGTTTTTACCCCTTCAAGTTTTTAGGAGATAGTAGTGTAGTATAATATTTCATCTACATTTATTTTATATGGGCCCATTAGAAATTGGCCATTTGCCAAAATTTGGTGCATAGACTTGATCTGTTCTCTACGCCAAAATTTTACTCCTAACCTTAACCATCTTAAAACAATTCTCAAAGTTGTTGGCCCTTCAAGTTTTTAGAAGATTGTAGTGTAGTAATATTTCATATACATTTATTTTATACCATACATATGAATTAAAAATTGTAAAAGAAAATCAAAAAAAATTATTAAAAAACTAGGATGGGCTGAAATTGTATTGACTGATGAAAATTTTATTTTTTTCTGGGATGGAAAACTGCGATAACTTCACATGCTTTTGAATCTGTAGATATTGAGATCATTCTCTTTTTGCCCAATTTCGTTTGCACAAAATATTACGGTAATCCGATGTTTACATTTTTTAAAACCATATACGCATATACTGGTTCCTTGAGCTATAAATGATTTCGTTGGCAACGCTTGGTAAAACAGACCAGTTTCATCCATGTTGTAAATATTTTTCTGTCCATAACCCTCTATCGGTGAGGATAAACGCGCATACCAACTCAAAATAACTTCATCATTGAAGCACTTTCCTCATTCAAGGCTCTAAGCACAATTTTATTGTTTCTAGCACAAAATTTATTGAGCCACCCGTTATTGGCTAAAAAAGTATCTTTTTTTATTTGTTTTGTAAATGATAATTCCTTTTTTTGTATAATAGGCCCACTCCTCGGCAAACTTCTTGCACGTGCGCTCTCCCACCACATCAAAGTTAATTCATTGACTTTCTTAAATGATTGAAATGATTGCCGCTGGGTTTTCGTTTTCATTTTTGTACCATCTCACTCGTAATTACATCTATGATATTTAAAATATTAATGAAACGTTTTACAACAACTATGCTTAAGAGCCAATATTCGTTGTGACATGCCATTTGCAGAATCCTCGATCACTTTTAATTTGTCGCTTAATTTTCAAAATTTCATTTCATTTCGAGCCCCATTAAAGTTTGACTATAGTTTTTTAGATTGTAAAAATTTTCGACTTCGAATACTGTACAGGATAAGAATTTTCTCGTTTATTCAGTAAAATCTAAATGAATTAAATTTTTATCGATAAATCATTACATTTAATTTTAAACTACATATTTTAATTCACTATTATCAAAATAAAATAAAATTTAACTTTATTTTTCGATGTACTCGATAAAATCATAGTACACGAGCTTGAAATTATTTTTATTGAGTATGTACATCGAAACACAACAATAAGTTTAATTTTATTTCAATAATAGTGAATTAAGATATGTGGTTTAACCATAAAGAATTACATTAGAGTAGTAAAAAAAAAAAAAAATTAAAGTTGGGCGGATCATTCCAGCACTCAATGCCACATGGGCCCACGGTGCAATACCCGGACAAACACATATACTTACTCATTAAAAACACCCAACCGTGATTTTTGGTCACCACCGGGAATCGAACCCGAGACCCTCGAATAACAAAGCAAGGACGCTACTTACTGTGCTAACGAGGGCGGCGTAGTTTACTTTCGAGTAGTAACTTTCATACATTAAAATGGTATATGAATCGAAAAGTCACTCCCTGTATAAAAATTGTGTGGCTATTTTAACGAAAAGAGACCATAACAATTGTATAACTATTCTTGTTTATAAAAAAATCATAATAAACTGAAAAATAATATCCTAGTAGGCCTACTTTTTATGTATTTTACATAGCAAAATCAAAATAATAAAATTATGAGTGAAGCCTGTATTCCATTGTGAAAAATTTACTGACAGCCATATTTGCTGATATAACGAAAGGGGGAAAAAAATTAAAAATTACATTAGTGTGACAGAGATCGTAGTTTTTTTATTTTTTATTTTATAGCAAAACTTTTATGGTTACGTTTTGACAGCTTCTGTAACATAACCAAAAAATTTCATACATTTTTTTATGTTTAGAGTGCGAACATAATTTTATTCATTTATTCATAAGCTTAAGCTATTACATAATAAATAATTTATTGTAGTATAATTAATAATAATTTATTATTATAACGACTGAAATATTAAAAAAAAAATCTACAACAAAATGACATTTCACCATAAAAATATCCAAAGAAAATTTACATGTGTGTGAAAAAAAATTCGTATCCGCACACAATTTTAATGTCGATGTGTATAAATGTTGCCATAAAAAATACTCAAGTTGATACTTTTTTATAACAAATTATGGCAACACAATAACACAATTTCCTTTTCAAATGGAAATAAAGTCACTACATAGGACTACTATTATATGCGCAAATTATAGTTGAAAGTGATTAGTTCAAATATTCGGAAAAAATAAATAAATAAATAGTAAATTTATAAAATACTATACAGTAATCGTTTAATATATTTTAATTAAATTTTAAAATCGTAAGTTTGAAATATTTTGTGATATGCATTTATTCAAGTGAACATTAGACATTTTTCGCGTACCTAAAATTAAGTCTACTATAATATATAATAGTGATTGCTATTAAATCCAAGTAACGTCCATACATATAGTGATAACGTTCATGGCAACGTCATGCAGTTCTCAAGCCCTCCAGCACTACAACTTTGATGAATCACGTAGAACTTCAAATGGAATGTCATTAAATGAAAACTTAATGGTTGGTTCCACGATTCAACCAATGCTTTGGTCAATGTTAATGCGATTTCGCAAAGAAACCAGCCGCATTAAGCGCCAGTGTGGAAAAAATGTACCGGTTAATAAGAGTACGAAGAGTAAATGGCAACAAACGCCGAATAATTTAGCAATAGATGACATCGTTCTTGTGAAAGAAGATAAACTACTCCCATGTAAATGGCTAAAGTTTAGAATGTTAATTTTGACCGCCGCAGTGTAACTACTTGCACAATAAGACCGTCTTTCCTGGGATGTACTTCAATATATCCAATAAAATTACCATTCAAATAATCTTCCAACTTCCAATTAATTGAACACTATAATGTTCAATGGGGGGAGAACGTCTGAAATTTCAAACCAAATATATTATTTTATTAATTCTTACCTCACTTAACTATACCTCTTTTTTTCACACAATGCAAATGCAATGTCAATTATAAAATGTAATGGCACACTGTACATAATCTGCACGGTAAAAAATAATTGTAAACAATTTAAATATCTTATATAGATGACACCACTTATTGATCTGATTTGTTGCTCTAGAATTTCGAAAAACATAGAATAACATAAGAATTGTTGGGCATATTTTGGAATTGGTATCCTCATTATTTTGAAAGAGTAAATATATTCAGGCAAATTAGTTTTGGCAAGCGAAAGCCAAATCACATGATTGAATTGGTTCTTCGGAATCATAAACATAATTAATATTTTATCTGTGATGTTCTTGTTGGCAAATAATTGACTATCTAAATAACGTATATTTTTATATAGAACCATCAGTCGAGCAAAGACGTGCATTATAAACCAAATTTATAGGTAATTATGAAGCATAAATAGGTTAAATGGTGTACAAATGAAGAAAAACCTGCCACTAATTTTGTGTATTATTTACAGAAACACCGTATTAATAGTAGGTGCCAATAATCTGTAATTGAGTTTGTTTCATTTTATTACGTTTTTATTTTAGGAGTTGGTGGTTCCATTGATGGCACGGAAATTATAATAATTCCCCCGCACGACCACCTCGACTAATAATATCAATTGAAAAGTATTTTATTAATTCAATTAAACTTGAAAATGGTCCATTTAGTATTCCAGAAACTAAAGCCGAAAAACGTGTAAGTGATATAAGTGGCTTAAGCAATCAGTATTTGATTATTATTTTTGCTTAACTACTGAAACAGTCAAAGTACAGAATTAATGATCTGCACTTTGAAAGAATGGTATGAGAGATCCAAGATGCTGCACCAAAACGACGAATCTTAAAAAAAGATTGCTTTTCCAATTGTTTCTACGTTCTAAAAACAGCAACCTGGAAGTAGTGATACACATACAGTTGGCATTTGTACAGTTCATCAAGGAAGGTCAAACTAATTATTTATAGAACGAAGATGGACAGATATCGTACTGCACAGATTGTTTTAAATCTATATTATGCGAATCCTATATCGACCTGCTGCCTTAAGAATATTTGAAAAATTATAACATGAAAGTGACTATGAGAATGCTGAGATACGATTTAACCAGTGGATTTCAACCGATAGAAGCACCTTGGAAAATTACTAACGATCGCTAGATGAATTTCTGGATTGTTTCAAAATTAGACTGAGACATCTGAAGTCGAATATAAATTAAAAGTAAGTAGCTTGCCAGTAGGTTCGAACAACTGAAAACGTTTAAAGGAACGCACGGGATTCATTATGTTGTCATCCCTATTGAGAAGCTTCTTAAAATATAACAAATAATCAAATTCCGAGGACTGTGTTATATTTAAACAATAACTGTTTGTTTTAATTTTTAATAAAATATTTTTTATCAAAACAATTCTTTGGTGTTTTAAATTCGGCTTGTACACAAAATAATAAAATATAATTTTCGCAAAATTGCTATGCCGCAGGCCGCTCCAATTCTATTATTTTTATATGTGTTAGAATATCAAATGACCAACAACAAATGATAATAAAAAATTAATAATTTAACTAGTTATCTGACACAAAAATGGTGAGAAACATATAACAATGGTGACCTGATTTAAGCCAATTTTTGCTTATATATGAAAATAGTAAATGGTCTACAAAACAAAACTAAAAAGCACGTCGTTAGAAAATTGAAAAATAAAAGGTTGTCAGGAAGTTTTTGAGGAAAGAATTTAAAGCTTATAGTCAATTCGATTCAACATCCATCTTCCATTCTTCTATACTTTTGAATGAGAATTATTAAATGTCAAAATAGAAAGTAAAATAGAAAAATTTCTATTCCGCATTAAAAGAAAGGTAATTTTTTGGTTTTTTCGCTTATAAGATTTTTACTTAAAATAGAAGACAAAAAAATGCGACTTTTATGACAAGAAGAATCAATTGGAACAATTACTGACAACCCAGCAATTGGGCGATCGCAAACCATCTGCCAAACTCGTACACTCGCAAGCAATAATTTTTCTAAGAACCTGATAAGATCACTATGGATCAGAAAAATGCCAGAGTTGATTCGAATCGCACTAGTTGCACAACCCGGATCCACCGCGACCGAAACACTGGCTCGTATGGCAGACAAAATCTACGAAGTAATCTGTTGTTGTAGGCCAGCAACAAAATGTCAGTACAATCAATGTACCATATCGGCAACAACAGCAAAACTAACGCAGTGGATATAAAACTCCCCGTTCAGCACCAGTATCTCTCGAAGCAAGACGCGTACTCCTCGAGTCAAGATTAGAAGGGCTAACAAGAGGTCGAAGCAGGTCACGCGAGCGACGAGCTTCCTCACGATATAGACCCAGTCCCAGGAGCAACAAATACCAACGAGATATATGCTGGTACCATGAGAAGCATGGTCAAGCCGCACAAAAATACACGCCATCGTACAAAATATGCACAAAATTGTTTAACGTTGATATTGGACTCAAACGAACCTTCATGCATGCTTTCATACTAGCTTCGGTGAACCGTCCGCGGACTTCTTGGTAATGTTAAGCACAAACGGCTGATTGATCCAGCTATGAACCTGTCAATAAACGCCACAATGTTTCGTGTTAACACACCAACACCAATCCATTTTAACATCAACAACGGCTACGGCACTCTGCTAAAAAAGTACCCATTATTTACAGCAGAATCGAATTACAAACTGCCAGTCCGACATAACGTGGTTCATCACATCGTCAATGTAGGCCATTTTCCAGTGTCGAGACCACGCAGGCTAGATCCGGTGCGTCACAAAGCTACACAAACAGAATTTCAGCATATGGTGGAATTAGGAATTGGTTGTACATCGACATATTCCGTCTCTTGTCCGCACTTGCATGGCTGCAAAGTTTTCTCCAAACTTGATCTCATTAGAGGTTATCACCACATTCCCAGGGCACCTGTAAACGTTTTCAAAATGGCAATCACCACACCATTTGGCCCCTTTGAATATACCCGAATGCCATTTGGATTACGCAATGCCGCGCAAACGTTCCAGCGCTTTATGAACGAAGTAGTTCGAGATCTCGACTTCGTAGTCGTTTACATAGACGACACTCTTGTGGCATCATAAACTGAGGAGCAACACGAACTCCATCTGGAAACGCTATTCCAACGACCTCTTGAGTTTGATGTTCACATCAAGAGCTCAAAATGCGTCTTCGGCGCATCCACTCTTGATTTCCTCAGCCAAAAGATCACCGCTAATTGCATCTTTCCTTCACAAGAACGAATTAATACCATTTAAGAATTCCCAGGTCCAACCTCAATCAAAAGTATTCAGCGATTGATCGACATGGTAAACTACTACCACCGATTCATACCAACCAAAGCTCGCTGAAATACGTAACCCCAAAACCGCCAAGAACTACTCTTGACCTGACAAATGTCAAAAGCATTCATATCACTAAAGACTGAATTGCCACACACAATACCATTATCGCACCCACTGAGCGATTCAAACTTCAGCATAACTACTGATGCATCAAACACGGCTGTCGGAGCAGTCATGCAACAGTACAACGACAAGTGTTGGGAGCCCCTGAGATTCTTCTCAAAGAAGCTCTCGGATGCCGAAAAGAAATACTCTGCATTCGATCGGGAGTTACTCGCAATATTGATCTAGCAATCAAAAACTTCAGATATTTTGTCGGGGGTAGGAACTTCACAATTTTCACCGACCACACGCCTCTGACTCCAGCAATTCGGTCTAAAACTGAACGCAATCGAAGGCAAGCACGTCACTTAGATTATATTAGTCAATTTACCACGGACATCCAGCATGTGCAAACGAAAGGGCAACAGTCGAGACTCACTTCGAATGCAACAAAATCGCACAAGCGCAGAAAGCAGACTTGGAACTACATTCGACCTTTCGATATTCAAAACTGCCACAAAAAACAAATTAGTGAAATTCAAATATAAATCAACGTATTTGAATTAAGCATTCACTAAACCCATCACACATCCAATAGCCGAACCACCAACTATTAACATGTATAGCAAAACATATCGCCATCCGACTAACATCATTCGAACTAACACTGTGTTCAATGATGCAACACTAATACAATGTTGATCGCCGCCGGGGCATCTGTTTCATCTCCAAAATACGACATGTATTCTCACTTATTCTTAATTCGAATGAAATTTCACCAGGATAGCCATATTAAGAAAACTGAAAATTATACTTGCGTTACTAATTTTTGTTAATGAAACATATTTTGCCTAAAAATATGTTCCTTTATCAGTAGCCTAATTCTATAACGAATAAGATAACGCGAAAACGAGTACTTTACACGTTTTCATACCAAAATGGTATTCTATAACTTTACACCAAGATAAATTAAAAATTGGCTAAGATATTAAACGTCAATAAATTACACAAACAATTTATCTTGTGTAGTTCGTTTTCACGGTTAAACATTTAAAATTTAAAACTAAAATTTCACGAAGAAGGCGGGCTAATGCCGAACAAAAAAAGCCATGTTTGTCCTTGTTACTCTTTATATTATATTATGAAACGAAACACTAACGAAACGTCAAAGTGGTTTTAGACACGATAAAATTATTCAGCAAGAAAAAATTTACACGCTGACTACTTTGTTTTATAGAATACCATTTAACCTAAATAAGATAGAAATTGTGTAAATTTTTTTTGTGTAAACTTTTTCAATATTTCGTTTTTTCACATTATCTTGTTTTTACAGAATTAGACCACAGAAATCCAAAAATAGCAACTTGGTTTGTTGCAAATTTGTAAATAAACAAAGAATTGTCATTTTGAGTATAGTTAAACAAAAGTTTTCACTCAAAACTCATAATATTTTCGTTATTAACAAAGGCTATACTGATGAAACTATATTTCGAGTAGTGAATAGTTAAACTCATACAGTTAACTTCGTGGTGAATTTTTGTGCATCAGTACCCTCGATTTACTTGCCTTTTTGAGACTATGGGACTAGGAGAGTAAAAATTACCGGAAAATAGTAATATTAGTGAGTATGTGTGTATTTGTGCGCATGCGCTGTTCAATTTGTTTATATTTTATTTTGACAAAAATTCAAAAGCTTTCGGATGCAAAAATATCATAATAGGATAATAAGTAAACATAATAATTTATGTACTATACTAATGACATAAACGTCAATTCTCCGTCGCAATAGCAGGAGAAAACGGAGTGTAAGCACCAAAAATGTTTGTATTATTTTTGTTTTTTTTACCTATTTATACCGATTCGATAATTTTTCATGCTTATTGTACACTCTCAAAACAAATACACATACAAAAAATGACAACACACAATAACAATATTTAATACCCTACACAGTGTACGTATACAAAATATTTGGCAGTCTCATAGTCTCAAACAGGCAACAAAATCGAGGTACAGAATTTTTATTTTTTGATCATGTACGCAAAAAATGTCTTTTATGGAAAATACATAGGATAAATTGTTGGATTTTTACGGGAACATCGTATGATCGAATCGGATCTAATACTTGGGGGCTCGGCATACCTAATACATGCTAACTTTATAATTACAGTTAATACTACATTCAGTTCTTTTATTTAAATTATCACAGTATTTAATAAGAAATTAAACTAGTTATTACTGATTTGATGGTAGAGGACATTTTATTGTGTTGACTTTGCACGGGACACCACCATCTCAGGTATATCCAGAAAGACCTTGCTATGTAGGCTCTATGAGATAGAGGATGTAAGGCCGTCCTTCATCAGGTTTTAATGTGAGGCTCTTGCTCTTCCGCTCTAGCTTTGGATAAAACAATTATTTGTTGCGTTGAAAATTGTAGCTCAATTTCAGGTGAAGGTTTCATGTAAAAACATCAACCAAAAAATTGTATATTATTAAAATTAATACATTCTATTAAGTCAGTATTTTGTATTAGTCGTATCATGGTAAATGATAATAAATTAGAAATAAAATTAACCTAACGTGCATTATAAATATTGTAAAAATTCTACGCACGTGATTGAATTGTTGTGCAATCATAGTGGTTCTTACATATTCTTTTGTACTTAAGAATGATATTATGCTCCACTTCATACATTATTTGTAAATTGGGATTTCCCGCTTAGTTTATTAAGAATTCATCAGAAATCGAACCCGCAATTCTAAAGTTTAATTATTTTCCTATTTGCATTGTTCTTAAATAAATACTAAGAAATAAAGTTATATTGTGAACAATATCACAATCAATAAATTTATAATGAAAATACAAAACATTTATTTTTTGCAGTTTTTTAATACACAAATATTGAGGTCAAAACTTTTCAAAAAGTTCAATTTTATGATATTTTATTTAACTATATTTCCTTGAGCTCAAATATTAGATTTCCAATTGTTTCTTCCCATATACATTATATTATTGCAAATCGAGAAAATTCATTTTCCCAACGTAAAAAAGTATAGTAGCAGTGACTGAAGCAAATGGAAAAGCAGCAAATATAAAATTGAAAATATAAAGATGTACCAAGTTTCTTTATATTTGATTTGATGATAAACAAATGTATGAATTTGTATTTACATAATATAAAAAGTTAAATATTTCATATTGTTCAATTTATAACTTATTGATGTAAATGTAACAAGAAATATATTTATATTAAATTTTTGTTTTGCTAAAAAAATGCAATGAATTTGATTCAATAATAAATACAATTTTTTGAACGTCATTTTCGTCTTCGTGATTTTCGAAACCGATCTTTACAAATGGCCCACAAATTCCCGATTGGATTTAAATCTGGAGAATTCCCAGGCCAATCAAAACGGATTATGTTTGCCTGATCCAAATACTGGGTCACCAGCTTCGCTGTGTGGCATGGTGCTAAATCTTGTTGCAAACTTACCGTTCCATCACAACAAATTTTTTCCATATTTTTTTTTATTTTTTTTCCAACAGCTCTTGATATTTCAAACAGTTCATCATCCCTTCTATTGTGGAACAAGACTGCCTGGCCCCACGTAACTAAAACAGCCCCAGAACATCTTTGTAATAGAATGTTTTACTGTCACATTGAAATATTTGTAACCGCTGCCCCCGGACCACAAAATGTGTTTCATCAGTAAATAAAACACTCCTCCAATCGTGGATCGTCCAATTCGCATGTGTTCAATTCGTCCCACACCAGCCTCTTTTTCATCATGACTTTCGTTAAAAGTTTTTTTTGTAGTCGAATAGCCCATCTTTCCTTTTCAATAAGCCTTCTGCGAACTGTAGAGTCATGTATATTGATGACTGGCCATAAGTTAATTTCGCTACATTTTCATTCATGTGGCGATTTCTTTCAAAATTGATCATATAATGTCAGCTGCTTTCGCTTGACTATATTTATCAAATTATCGGCATGCAGCATTGCCTCGAGATGGTATTTATTATAATTATTCATGTTTTTGAAAATGTTTTTTAGCGTTTACCATCCTTTCATTTAATACTAATGCATACTGATTAATCTTCTCGAACCTCAGCTTGACTAGCAAATAAAACACATTTTGCACAATCATCTATTTGTTCGTTTTGAAACCATATGCATACATTGTCTTAACTATACATAGTTGGGATTATTTAAAGCTACTTTTTGAGAAGTTCATTTAGTTTAACTACTGTTAAGAGGCAATTTACCCGAATCTGAAATCATTTGTTTCAAATAATTTGTTAAGATAAACCTAATATAGGCAATACAATTGATGGTTAGATGCGAATCACCGTCAAGCTGAATAAAAGTTTATTTAAACGGTTTGAAGAAAATTACTCGCATTTTAACGATATTTTGTTTTTCCTCCTCTCGATGCTCTGTGAGAATATTTACTATATGCGTGAAATGATCTGACCAATTTCAGCCGCCTATTCCATCGAGTTTCGCATAGCCGGTGGTCGGTGATTTTTAGGTGACGAACCTAACCCGTATGTTTTAAACATTGCTCAACATCTTTAATTTCATTTAAACGCTGATTAATCGTTTCCTGTAAATACTTGTCTAAACATAATTCTTAATTTCGTCTCGTATTTATTATATGATGGTTATAGTTTAGACTTATTAACTGACTGTTGAAGTGTCTTTATAATATTCGCTTCTTGAACATTATATGGTTAATTTAATTCACTCCTGATTTCGTCGGGGAATTCCGACGTAAACAGTACTTTTGGGTAAAACCTTCAGTTTTATTTGGCATAAGTTGACGTCAGTATACAATACAAATATTTATGCATTGGTTTAAGTAAATGAATAGTTAACTAATAGGAATAAGTTCGATTCTAAAATTATCCGCCTTCTATTTAGTGTTACGCGAAATCTTGGTCGGATGAGGTATTAAATCTTTGATATTCAAATTCCCATGCTGGACACCTAACTTTATTAACTTTTACAAATATTTTATGAATCCTTTTTTATATTAACAATTTCAAAAGTTCTTAGATCCTTGCAACACATTATTATACAATTCTAACCACTTCCGAATTCAATGTTTGTGACGTTTGTGAAGAAGATGACTGTACATGACAATTTATAGTTTTACGAATAAATATCTAAATTTAATTATTAGAGTATAAATCTTCTTTGTCATTTACCAAAACCTAAATTACATTGAGTTTTTACAGGACATGAGATAAAATTAAAATTGTTTAAACCAACAAAGCTGCGATAAATGGATGGCGCATTTTAGTTCGCTCAATAGTAGTGCGTCAATGAGTTGTTATAGATCAGCTCTTATGGTTTCGGAGATACCGATACGTAATGCGAATAATAGTCAGCCTCATGAACCGATATAGAAACAGAAACTTTTACCAGAATCGATAAAAATCGACTTTAATTTTAAAAGTGTTGATTACGCTCAGTTTTATGAATTTTTTTTAAACAACAAAGATCTTTTTACAGTAACATTTCATTTTAATATTTAGTTAATTAATTTAATTTTTTAATCTTTCATGTAACTAAGAATAAGGCAGATTATTTTTTTAAATTTCAACTGGATTAAAGGTGTTTAGTTTATTACAACATACATATATTACATAAAAATGAATAAAATATTTTCGTTTGAAGTATAATACAATGTTTTAATAAGATTGTTATGAACACATAATTTCGGTTTTGGCGAACAGCACCTAGTGGAGTTATTGTAAATGATATAGATTTTTGTGATCTTTTGCAAATCAAAACTGATTTGAAATTATGTTTCATAAAATGCAAGATGGTTTAATTTTATTCTGAAATGTTTCAAAATATTTCACCAGATGTAACATAATTTGTGATAAATTTTAATTTTTATTATGTCGAATTATATTTGGGCTTAAGCCAGGCCAACGATCTGGGGCGAGTTTAAGCCCAATGCGATATTCGATACCAGTGCTCTCTTATAAACATATAATGGATGGTTCATCTCACAAACAATTTTTCGTATGAAATTGCATCTATGTCTTTTATCAATGTCTGATTGCATTATTTTTTACATAGAAATAATTGGGCAGCTGTTAAATATTCAGTTGACCATAATTGACGGCTATATATTTAACCCCTCACTAGCTAACTAACAGTTCAAATTATTTTTATGAAACACGGTATTAATATTGTAATCAAATACGCTCTATTCAATTTAGTCTCATTAAATAATGTAGACTATAATATTTCACTGAAACTGTTCTGTCTATTTTCATGCAGGCTTGATTTAATAAATTTGATTTAGCTAACTATTCATACAAAAAGAACAAATCAAACAAAAGAGTAAGAAACAACTTCTGATTCGGAGTTATTAAATCACAGTCTGCGCTAGGCATGAGGATCACTGGGTACTGAAGCAGACCACTCATTCAAAGACAAAGAATTAACTTACAAAATGGCAAAGAATTAACTACAAATGTCAACTAAAATCTTTTTAAGAAAATTTTAAAAATAAAATTTCGAGGCCCCAATGTTAGGAAAAACTTAAATATTTCACTAAATCTTGCCAACTCTTTTCTGAACCAGAAAATGACCATTTAATTAATCGAAAAATCCCTTATTAAATTAAAATGTTTAATTAAAAAATCACACGTAAAATTTTAAGGTAATATTTTAAAAGTGAAAAACCTTTAATGTCATAAAATTTCTAAAATTCACTGGAATTATACGATTTGGATATTTTATTTAATTGAATAATTGAAAAATTAAAAATATTAAATTCCATTCCATCCATAAAGTTAGTAAATTTTATTATGAATTTTTAGATTCAAACGACTGAATTTCTGGAATTAAGCATTGAAATTTTAATTCTAATAAATCTAATTATTGTATTCTACTTTGAAATTTGGAAACTATAATTTCTAAAAAAAAACAAACTTAAATTTTCGATTTCAGATTTTAAAGTCTTGATATAAACTGAAACAATAAACTGAGAAGTTATTAAAATTTGATACAATGTTTAATTGAGAATATGGAATAAAAAATTTGTTTAGATTAAAGATGTTATTATACAAGATTAGAAGTATAAACCTATTAGTGAGTAGTGAGTAGTTAAGATTTCTTATTATTTAAAAGAGGGCTGGAAAAGTCATTATTTTATAAGAAGGACAGTTCTTGCCAATATCGTCGTCTCCGTCAGTTATTACTGATAATTAAAAAATGTACGTGTGATAGAAATAAAAATTTTAAAATAAATAAAATTAATTTGTATAACAGGTTTAATAATTTTGATTTTCTACATTTTGTGTATTTTACATTTTGTAAAAAATTTTATTCTTACAAATCGTTTTATGGCCACATAAACTTAGGCATTGACTTAAATTTTTTTTATAGCAAAGTGAAATAAATTTGCAAGCGAGTAAGACACGCTTTTTTTAAATTCGCTTTAGTTTTCTCGTAATTGCGTCCCAAAGTTGATGAATTTTTGACAAAAACCATTTACTCACAAACCAAATTTATCAATATTTTTCCACTAATCGTAAAAGTTTTATATATGGGTACGTCCAGGAAGATATTATCTAGGGATTAACACACGTTTTTATAAAAATTCGTCCTAATAAGCGAGAAAAATGAAAATTTAATTGAAAACTATTTTTTATCGATAAGCTGACAAATCAATTTATTGAAAAAAATGTATCTTCGATGTAAAAATGGTTTAGGAATCAACTAAATATCATGTATTTTTTTGGTTCATCCCTTTTTAATTAGATGTCATAAGTGGCAAAAAAACAATTTTTTCATGGAATTTGGTAATTTTCGATAGTGGAGATTTACACTATTTCAAATTTTATTTTAGACGCATTTTTTGGCATTTAAATATCGACATCAATTTTGATTTTTGTTCTAGGTAAAGTAGAGCCTTAAGATATATTTCTTTATTTCTCCTTTCCGTGACATACATTCGAATAGTGAAATTTTATTGTTAAATAAATATTAATATAAAATACTATTTAGTATTTTGTGAAATCAACGTACATATTTCACTTCTAAGCTAAATACTATTGATGTAAGTATGTTGAGGTTATATGTTCATATTTTTTCAAAAATCAATAAGTTCAAATTATTTCAGAAACACCATTTTACAATATTTTTCAAAAGACTAGTTTGATATTTTAAAATGTTTTATCAATAATCAAAATTTTCCTAAAAGACAACTTAAAAAGCTTTTCATACAAAACAAAATTTATTGAGAACTTAAGCCAGTTAAAAAAGACACCAATTAAATTTTAATGATATTCGATTAAAATGTCAAAAATATTTTTAAAATCATTATAATACAGGGTGTGGTCATCATAAAATACAGGGTGGAATCATAAAATTGTTACAAAAAATAATAAATAAATCAGTGAAATGTGTGCAAAATAAAATTACTTTTTTTGTTGATGTTTCAATTTTCAAGGTATATAAAGTGGAAGCGCGCCAAACAGAATTGATGCTGCGAACTAAAATATAGGAATACTCAATAACTTTGTTGGATTATCATTATCATTGCTATCATTATTACTTGCAAATAAGATTTCTATCTAATGTAGATAATTTTTTTAATTTTTTCGATGATATTGCACACGGATTTCATAATATTACTCCTTCTACCAAATTGTTTAATTCAGTGCCGGGAACCTAGTTCTTATTCTATACATTAATTTTTACAGTGGTTAAAAAGACACAACATAATTATATGTTATAATCGTGTACCAATTTTATGGTTCCTCTTAATAGTATTCATTATATAAAAAAAAACAGTTTTAGTATTTTTTGCCTCTTACAGATTAGTTAAAATATTTTTTACTATGCACATGTACGTATATTTTATTATTATTATCACAAAGCCAGATAAAAACTTAAAACTGTAAGTAACAAAAAATAAATATAAAATTAATTTTAGAAGTTAAAAGCTTCTCAAAATATATACAACAATTTCATTATACTCAAAATGGGGTTGGTCATTTGGATTTTCATTTATTTTATTTTAAAGAAAACCACAAACAAGTATTTTTACATATTTTGATAATGCAGTGATAATGCTTAAAAATTAATTTGGTTTCGGTATTATTTTGTTGAACCAAAAAAACTGTAACTATAATCGAATGTGACATTCTAGTTGTTAGACAATTACATTCTGTAAATATGTTAAACAGACTATGGTAGCAAACTTTTTAACTTTTATTTAAATAATAAAAAATAGTTGGGTACGTTTAAGTTAAACTATATTAATAACATAATTAATGGGTGTTTGTGCTGGTACGACGTTAACCTTTATCGTTAATAGATGGAACAGAAATGTGGTTGTATGAAATCATACGTCAGTCTTATTATTGTTTCCACATCAAATTGAGAATTATGAAGATAATGTACAAAGATTGCCAAACAACACAGTAAAATATAAAAATTTTAATTAAATTTTGTACATATTACTTTTATACATATGCACTTTCTAATCATAAAAAATTAGTAATCATAACAACAATCTCGGAACGATTAAACATTTAAAAAATTTAATTAAGTTTTTGATCATCATTTTAAATTTGTTTCATTTATTTACATACATACATATATCTACGTATACCAGAGTTTAGTTTTCTAATTGAAAATATATGCTACTAAATCTAAATTCGGGGAACAGATTTTAATTGATTTTTCTATTTTTCATTTTGATTTTCATATATGGATCATTGATTAATCTAACCAAATGCACATTTGTATGTATGTATATGGATATATTTTTTTGAAAATGTTTCCATTTTGACATGTACTAATCGCTCAAATATTTAAAACTTTATCAGTAGATGTATATTTGTAAATATTTGATTTTTTTTGGAATATGTACATATGTGCAATGTTAACTAAAATTTATGCATGAAAAATAAAATGATTACCATAAATATATAGAGCGATATTTGTTTTTGTTACAAATCGCGAGAATTAAATGATACCTACAGTACAAGTGCATTAAAAAATTATTTTCTTTTTAATAAATATAACAAAAAATTCGACACAAGAATAGTTCTGTTTTGGTTGACATTCCATTATTCCTTAAATGAAAAAGCATAGCAAATAACATCCCTTAACTAAATATATCATATATATGCTTGTACATATATGTATGTATATAATAACAAAACTGTTATTATTATATGTACAATGTACATACATATATTATTCTTGTCATTTTATCTAGTTTTTGGTTGTTAAAAAATACAAAATGTAACCTACAAATTTTGTGTAAAAAAATGTCGGTGATAAAAAGAAGAATTAAAATATAAAAGTTTTTCACAAAAAAAATAAATAAATAAAACGGAATAAAACTACGAGTGCTGTATACCGTATTATGTATGAAATCTGAAAATATGTAGCTCCCAAAAAACTTTCAACAAACTGAGAAAGCAGCAGCAATTTCACAAAAAAATAGAAAATTTTAATTAAAAACTTTAAAAACTAAAACAATAAAAAATAAACTGTATGGTATTACTTTAATACTATACGAACGAATTGAATCTTTACAGAAAACATATTGACTATTGTACATATATACAGAATACAGAAGGACTTTATATTAAATTATTAGTTTTTTAAAATATTTACAATTTAAATAATTTGTTCTTGTTGTAATGTAATTTAACATTTCCAAACGAGATTTATC
Organism: Tipula unca; assembly: GCA_951394425.1. NCBI lineage: Eukaryota > Metazoa > Arthropoda > Insecta > Diptera > Tipulidae > Tipula > Tipula unca. Next base: position 104,637,295 of record OX596380.1, read on the forward strand.
TATATAGTTATTTGTTAAAAAAACATATGCGAACTACCTTTCAAATAGCACCCAATAAATTGAGTCTAACCCGAAAAAGATCGTATTTTTAAAATTATGCGGTAGTAGGGATTCATTGTATTAATTATTTAACGTATTAATTCATTTTAATTGTCTGATTTTGCAAATAGAAATAAATAAACATTATTCATTATTAAAAACTCTACATCTTCAATTGGATATTTACTTCATTGTGATAACTTAGGTTGTAAAAAAAATTAAATGTGATACAGAAGGAACTTTCTACACTTAATTTAAAAATTTCCAGAGTTTAATCTGTAAAAATAAAACTGTATGAGAGCCAGACTAATTCCCAAAGTGTAAGAAAAATCGATCGGATGAAGTTAGAGGAAATTAGAGTTGAGTCATATATTATAACTGAATCTTCTCTACTAACGCTTCCATAAAAAGTGTTGTTTAATAATTTAACCAAGTATTTTTTTTCTTTTTTGATCGCAGTTTACTGTGCTATGTTCAATAATTTTAAAGCCACGGCTACCCGAATAGAAAATGTAGACCAACGTTGGCCCAATGTGATTTGTAAAATGTTGGACAAATGTTGGTGCAATAAAATTTGACTGTCTACACGATGTGCCCAATGTCCATTTTTTGAATGTCTACCAATGTATAACCAATTTTGATGGTTTATATATTAATATTTTTCACTAGTTGTCACTACTAGTCATACATTAATTATAATATATCCCACAAGATGGAAGCCAATGCAAACATATTGCTCCAAATTCTCAGATTTGTTTTTGACATTTCATAAACAGAATAACCAATTTGTAGTTTGTTAAAAATATAAAAGTGTAGAAAAATAATTTACAAATATTTTTAAAATTATATTGAATTTTAATAATGTATATCGATAGCGACGACGATATTATTATTGGTAGTGCAATACAAGTAATGCTTACTTGTGCACAAATAATTAGGACTAGGATTAATGGTTTGGTTGATTGAACCTGTGACACTTCCCAAAAATGCGTCCAATGGTTGGAACGCAAACCATGTAGGCATATAAAGATCTTCGCCAGATTGCGCCAGATTTTATCGACTGTATAACATTTCTTTTTAGCGCCCGACAAGTTGTCATTAATGACTCTTTCGTTTTTTTAACTTTTCAATTGATTGAAAAACACTTAGCACATTTTTTATTTTATGCCAAGCATCATGCACTTCGAGCTTAATTTTATGTTTACAGTGTTTTTAGTCCCAAATTTCGGGATACTTTTAATATAAATTTATAAATTCTAGCACTAACTCCGTCGACCAGTCAGATTCGATTTTGGATTTATTTGTTTTTAAATAATGAAATATAATGACATCTACAGTTTTATTTAGTGACATCTGCCGTTAAGTATTCAAAAATACATTTTTTCACACCAATCGTGTAGTCGACATACCATATGCCTTTGATCTTTCAATAAAAACCGCCCATTAAGCGAATGCATACCAATGTTGGGCCAATATAACCTTCATTTGAATTTGTTACTTTTTTTCTGTCTACACATTGGTTTTTTGGACAAATCTACAACGTTGGTCTACATTTTCCATTCGTGTAGCCGCGACTTAATAACATAATATGCTACACAGAGTAATACAAAGGTATTTACAAATAGCTACGAGAAATGCATCTTCAAAAATTAACAATCTTTAAATTAAGAGCTTCGTTTCGGGTGGTACTTATTGCATTTCGTTAAAGTGGAAAGTCGTATATAAAATATTTTTAAAATTTTAATTTATTTACTTTTAAAGAAAAGCTGTCTAAGTCTATTAGTGAAACAGGCATTCCCACGAACATTCAATTGAGAGACAATACTGAAGTTTGACGTTTGCTGAATCATATCGAGATTTAAATTTCAGAAACTTTACATTCTAAACGGTGTTTCAATAAGACTTTATAAGTTAGTGAAAATGATCTGTTTTATCCTGAGGTCAAATACACACATATACAGTACTAGCGGCCCCTCCAGGGCCATTTAATAAAGTGTTGAAATAGTACTTTTGCGTTCATATAAAAAATATATTAAATGGATGAGCCCGATCCCCTTTGCCGGCCCTAACTTATCCGTCAGCCATACACGAAGAATTGGGATTAAATATTCCACAGGAACCATGAATCATATTTTTTGTAATAACCTCATGTAACAGTGGATCTTCTTCAGTAGCGGGAATTTCCGTTGATATCACATCATCGATTGCATTCGGTCTTATCTTCTCAACCAACCAAATGAGGATATGTGTATGTGGCAAGCGGCGTTTTCACTACTCGACTGAATATATTCAACAGCGTCGGCGTAACGCGCGATACTTTAAATAAAATCCATGAGTGATTTTAATTTTTTTTGAATACCTTTACGGTGATGTCATGGCGATCAATTGGTCGGGAAAAAATTGCTTATTATAATTAATTGCCAAATTAAGTACCGATCGTTCCGCGAATGTAAAACAATGTCTCGGTTTTCTAAATTTTCACCCACGATGACAAACGCGAATTCATCAAGTGTTGGCGCATTAAAACGTCTTGCGTGTTGTCCAACATGCGTTTGATCGGTTTTGATGACAATTTTGTTGACTTCAGGTGGCATGCTGTCTTGAATAATGAAACCAATTCGTTGTGTTGATGGAAAAATATTTGGTCTTTTCACCAAAAAGCTGCGTGCACAACGCTGATCGACTTATCTTACTGAATCGCCCGTAAAATAAGTTTGCAAAATTTTATAGTCACTATTCAGCGTTGGCAATAAGGAATCTGTTCGATGATATATTTGACCCTGAATCTACCAGGGTAAATCGATGCAAAATAGGTAATTGTATAGCGAAATGTTTGCATCAACTTCTGTAAAGTTACCCACTTCTGGTTGCTTTTGGCAATTCATAGCTACCAACATACTTTACACCAGTCAATTGAAAACCACCAACGTATTTTACACCAGCTAATTGGAGGTAAAATTTTATTGTTTCCCATTATATTTACTTTGAAAACAGGCATTAAATTATCTCGAATAACTTTTGTTGCACAAAACGACGTCATTTGAAAGCAATTATTGTATTACTCTTTCGTGCATTGAAAATGAAAAAAGACGCCAAATAGCCTCGCTGGTGCTTATATATCTTCCAGTTTGAAATCTTGAAATTTCGTCATTTAAATTGTCTTGTCGTAATATTGAAAACTGCCATGTTAGTGGCAGTTCTCTGTCATTCTACCAGTAGTTGATATATTTGGAAATATAATTTATGGATTTTACGGATGAGCATAGTTCAACATTAATGTGTGCTTTAAATATTTTTGATAAAAATGGCGAATAAGGCACAATCTATCTATTGTCAACTTCAAATTCATTTGTGTGAATATTAGTCAGAATTATCAGTGGATCTTCTACGATATAATGGATAGCCATCAATTCCAGTAATCGTATATGCATTGTAAAATCTTTAGGAAAACGTTTGGAACATTTAATCATACATGCGGTGAATTCATATTAAGTGCTCCACATGGACCATGAACCTTATTCTGGATCCGTGTCTTCATCAGGAACTTCGGCGCTTATTATGTTGTCGATATCGATTGATCTTATTTTATTTGTCAGCCAAATTATAATATGAGCATGAGAAATTCCTCGTTTTTGCCATTTGATCGAATATCGAATACATCCAACAATTCGTTTGCCGATTCGCATAATAATTTGTAATGAGATTCATTACGGATTTTAGCTTTTGTTTAAAAACTCGTGCTATAATGTCATGTCGATCATGCGATTGTTGACCATGCTTTAATAATTTTACAATATCGTTCCATTTTGGATTGCAAGTGGATGTTATAAATAAATCGGGTGTTCCGTAATGACGAAAGAAAGTCATAGCGTCTTGAATGTACTCTTGCATATGACGCGGACTGCCAATGTATGATGAAGGAAAAATAACAGTATTACCGATGTCATTGGCATTAATACTTCTGTCTACATTTTCATTTATTGCATCACGCAAGTGGATGTTTTCGTCGCTGCGTAATTTTGATTGATTAAAACGAATGTATCGTAGACGTTCACTCTCGATTTTGGCATACATATCGCCAACATACTGATGGTATAAATATCTACATTTTAGTGATTGTCCTCAGTAGATCTAATCGTTGGTCGATAAGCGTAATAATTTATAGCACTAACTTTTTTGGTCAGTTCTGCGCCGGTGGATGGATTTGTTTGTTTTATGTTGATGTGATATCCATCATCACCTTCCCAAAAAGTTAAAGGGTATTGCAATGCGTCGTAAGAGCGATAGTGTCTTCAATTTTTGTGAATGAATCTCTACGCCTAATAACTATGTCACGTGATTCAAAAGCTTCCCCAACTATTACAATAGCAACTTCATCAACTGTTGGTGCATTATATCTATACGGACGTGGGCACCTGTTGGTGTTTTATCTGCTTTAATGACGATCATGTAGTTATCATTTTCCAATTGTGGTGTAATTTTTTGGAACATCATATTAATTGATTTTTTTTTTGCATTAAAAATTGTTGAATTGTATTAATGATAGGACGCTTTCGAAAATCATTTATTTGCTCCAATAAAATTTATTTGCAAAAATTTCGCATTTTCATTTGGCATTGGACACATTGATCAAATGTGGTGATAAACTTGAATTTTTTAAGTTGATGCAAAATTACAATCAAGAGAATTAATATTGGTAATTTGTTTTGCGCCAAAAGATGTCATTTGGAAAAATAGCTTTGAATCACTTGATTCTCCTGTCATCAAGGATTTTAAAGGTTCAGATGGTGAATTTTATATTGGTAAAACAACTTTACCTGAAATATTTTACGATAATATTTTATGAATTTTTGACGTTGTAAAAAGGAAGAAAGGAGTCGTTAATGTCCAAAAAAACTTACCTGAAGAGCAACACATTTAGGATGGACTTAATAATCGATGTCTGTTTCATAATTAAGGGCAATACGATGAAATGAAGCAATGTCTAATGCTCTTCTGTTCCGCTCGTATTGAGCGTTCGATGCTCTTGCCGCAGCTCGAACATTTCTATTTGCTCTTCGAGTAGTATCTCTTCGAATTTCGGTTATATTTTCTTGTTGAATTTCAAGTTGTAAGTTGCTCTGCCATTGTGTCTTTAATTTTGATAATTGTTGGTCAGCATTAATATTTTCTCTATATCGTCTAATATCTTGGTTTTTTCGCGTATTGTGACCAATATTTGAGCGTCGTATTTTTGTGAAAGAAACACTTAATTTTACAATACAATGGAATTATCTTTAACTGTCACTACATGTTGTTGGTCACACAATCAATAATAGAAAATGTATGCACTGTATCATCTACGACAAATATACTCTCCGCATAGCTGCGTTTATTATTAACGTGTATATTTTGTACAGATTGATGAAGTAAATGGGTGAATATCTGATCAGCAACTTAAAGACTGGAAAAAACTGATTTTACACTATTAATTATTGGTATTGTGTTTTTTGCATCCATTGGTGTCTATTGTGTTACGGACTGTAAATTAAACGTAATTTTGTGTTATTAACATCTATAAATTTGTATAATGACTTATCGTAATATAATTAAAATAAAATCAAAATACTGGGAAATAAATCAATAAATATGAAAATAAGAAGAAAAACCAGATTGAAATGAAGAAGACGTAAAAAGAAAAAACGGGAGAACAGATTATAAACTCGGGCCGATAAAAATAACATTTTTCATTTTTTTGGATGAACTAAAACTTAATAAAAAAATTCAATATATTGATAATAAACCAAACAACAAATTAAATTAAAAATGAAAATCTGAAAAATTTTATTTTTAACAACAATAAATAAAATATAATTTAATAAAAATTACATTTTTTAATTGGCATGTCATGGTTTAAACCTGACGTAATTTTTTTTAGAATTTTTGTATATCGGTGAGCCGTGATATAGTCCGGTAACGTCATGATTAAACCATCTACTAAAACATTCCCTAAACATCTGAACTGCCAATCTTTATCTTCATTTCTCTATACAGGGACTTAAAGAATATTGGTAAAATATAACAACTATCACGATGATTGTATTTTACAAACTTATATTTCTTGTAATTTGAAAAGTTTAAGTTTAAATATGTTATGTATTTATTTTCGACATACAAATATAATTAAAATTATTTTAATTTATTTGTGTATAACTTTTCTTTCCAAATAAGCAATTTAAGCAAATTTCGAAATTAAATGTGATAGCTTTTTATATATATCATGTATTATCATATGCATGTTATTAATTTTCGGGGATAGAATTTCGGGCTAACTTCACAATGATATGGTTCTCCATGTCAAGTCGAAAACAAAGGAAACTTTTTCGGGCAATCATGGTTCTAGGGAACCATTAATTAAAATCCGTATTTCTTATATGGGGTCATATATGTATATATATGACTCCATTGCGCCAATTACAATTTATCATAGCAATTGGACATCAGTCAAGTCAAAAACAAAGGAAACTTTTTCCGACACTCATGGTTCTCGAAAACCATTAGAAAAAATTCATATTTCTTATATGGGGCCATATACATATGAGCCCATTGCGCCAATTACAACATACGGCTGGCTTTCAACGATTTATCACAGCAAGTGGACATCATGTCAAGTCGAAAACAAAGGAAACTTTTTGCGGCACTCATTGTTCTCGACAACCAGTAGTTAAGCTCCTAGTTTTATGTATAGGGCCATATTTATATGAATTTCTGAGCCTTTGGTGCCAATTACTTCTTACGACAAGATTATATAAGCTGCCACGTCGTTTGCAAATTTTTAAAATGATGATATCAAATTTTGGGATCATTTTTAAAATCCTGGGATGGGATGAGAACAGTATTGCCTGATGAACATTTTTAATATTTCTGGGATGCAATCCTGGGATAACTTCACATACTTGAGAACGTGACTTCATGTAAGTCAAATTTAATGAAACTAAACCAAAAGTAATTTAAATTTCGCTGGTCAGTTACATGTATATTACGCATGTCGCATTCCTACTTATATTTACTGGCTTTATTTAATATTAAGAAAAGCTGATTTCGGATACTGAAATATTTGTTATTGCCATATTTTATTATTATTTATAAATTATTGCCATACATGTCTTTGGTTTTATTTAATTAATGAACAAAACCATTATTTTTTGGTGGTAAGATTTATTATTTTTAAAAATTATTAATTTTTTAAACAGAAAATTTATTTTTTGTGCAATTTTGAGGCAGTCCAATTTATTTCAAATGAAATATTAAAATTTTAAAATATAAGCTCAGCAAACATTTATTGGGTATTTAATTTAAACTTTAATAATTCAAACAGTTTAACAAACAAAATTATGATTTTAACTATGGATTTGAAATACAATAAAATCACTGATATGCAAAATGTCGATGTTCGGCGGACTGCTAATGTTCAAACGATTATATTAGAGTTCATAGCCAAGTTCGATGCTTACTCTGTCATTGATGTTTTTGACTTCATGTTCGCCATTCAAAATTTATTTTGTGATCTACGTGTATAGGCCACGGTCCACACATAATTGGCTCCGTTGTTTGAGGTTGAAAAAGGTAAGGTCAGTGACAAACCCTTGATGAGTTACATGACTCAACTCAGATTCAATACTATCCTGATTTTTCATGAATATTGATATTTGTGTACCGCCAATTTTGAGAACTTACCTATACATGCAATGTAAGGCTAAATCTTTCACCTTTCGCCTCATCGAAAAAACTTATACATTGGTTTTTCTTTTTTGCGTACTCTTCGTGAATGAGTGCCATTGTTCCAAACGCGCTTTGAAGAATTTTATAACCTCTTGTCTAAAATGTCTTATCGAAAAAAACTAGAACGTGCTATAGCCCTAATAGAAAATTAATATAATGGAGCTAATTCATATACAATTTCACCTATGGCTGCTTTTTTAATAATCATGTAATTAAGAATCGGGGTTTGTTTCGATTTCGATTTTGAGATTCAAATAAGCACCTCTTAACACTGTCTCAGCAAAATATATTAGACGACACAATCAAGCAATTTCCGTCTTCTGCTGAACTTGGACTTGGTAAAACCACTAAACTATCTCATTCTATTAAAATCATGGATGGAGTAGTCCCGATTAAACATAGATACTACCATGCTAGCTCGCTCTTGGAGTTCACTATGGCATTGGTCCGGCCACCCAACGAAAAGGTTCGCATATGTTTGGATGCTCGTAGAGTGAATGCTGTGACGGTCAAAGATGCGTATCTTCTGCCAATCATTGACGGACTCCTGAGCCGACTAGATTGAACCAGATTCATCTCTAGCATAGATTTGAAAGATGCGTAAAGTGATCCTCAATGAGCCTTAGGACCAAGTATTTGTTTACTTGGATGACCTCTTCATCACCTCAGGGACCTTCGAAGATCACATTAAACTCCTCAGGAAGGTGGCCGAGTTACTCAAAGTTGCTGGACTTACTGTAAATTTAGACATGACCAAATTCTTACTAAAAAGTATAAAATATTTCGGATATATAGTATCACATGGAAATTTAGGAGTGAACCAACAGAAAGCATGTGGTCGAAAAAATGCTTGTGGTCGCTTTAAGCACAGCAGGCTTATTACACTTATTAAAGCACGCACTTTCTACGATACCGGCACTAAACCTAAAATCTTACCTGTATAATAAACATAAAATCTTACCTGTGTATGCTACATTTGCACAACGTTTCTAATAAATGAAACCACATATTTTAATTTCACTGTTATAATTTGTTTTTTTTTTAATTTTTATTATTTTTATTTTATAACAAACAATACATCAACAATTAATAAATTAACTAAACTTAAAAGTTTTGCTGTCTTATGTTAAAAAATAAAGAAATAATAATTTATATGTATTAATAATTAACTAAAATAGTTTAAAATAACTATTTATTGAGAATACAATAATAAATCGATCGGATCAATAAATTGTAATAGAATTCGAAATAAATAGACTGGACAATCCATCAAGTATATAATAAATTTTATGTTATGTTTAGTTGTTTTGTTGTATAAAAACTAAGAAGAAGATGGACAAAAACTAGAATAACTTAAGCAAATAAAAAATAACATATTTTAACTTTTATCGTATTTTTTTTTTAACTTGAAAGCCCAATTAAATAATTGCAAAAATAAAATGATATGTTTTTTATTTTTATACATACTATTATTTTGTTTAATATATGTATCATGTTTTTCTTGTCATACATGTGTTTTAAATACATAAGCATGTAGTACTTAAATTGCATTATTTACAATAAGCTGATTATAAAATTTTTTCTTCATTATTTTATATTTTTAAACATTTTAACCATTCAATTTTTTATTTAGTTTTATATATAGTACCAAAGTACAATAACAAATAAAACAAACAATTAATTATTGCTAAACTATATTTTTTTAAATCAACTTATTATAAATAATCCAATTAAATAAATTTAGTATTATAATTAGTTATAAATATGGAATTAATTATGTAATGGCGTGTGTCGCAGTGTCAGGCTCTGGGAACAATAACTTTTATGGAAATATTTATAGTTTGTTATTTTTTTTACACGGACTTAATTTGGTTCATTTAACCTATTTAATTGCTGTTGTACACGACTACGTGTTTTATATAACATAGCTTCATGGCAGCCTATAATAAGAACATGAAAGACCAGCTCATGAATTCTGCCATAAATTAAAATATTTTATCTGTTTTCCTTATATTCGATCATTTCTATGAAAACTCGTTAACCATTTCAAAATGTCCACCCAATAATAAGATGTATAGAAAAATAGACATACAGAAGATTTATACAAATAACTTTAAAAATATTTTTGTTCAATATTTCTGTAATCTGTATACGCATACAATCAAAGCGAAATATAAAATAGGACAATTATTATGATTTTATTGTTGAAAAAATTGACTTGGAAACGACTTTAACACTAAACTGTGAATATTTTGGGAGGATTTCAAAGCACCCGAAAACGTAGAAAAATTAAATTATGACAAAAAAACTAAAATGGATTACGATTCAATTTTTAACTTAGGCCGTGTGTCAAATAGCTAAAATATTAATTAAAAGTTAAAATTTTGAAAGGAAATTTATATTTGTTCCCTTTCGATATCATTCATATTTGTTCTCTTTCTATATCGTTCAACTATCAAAAACAAATTTCCTGTCAAAATATTAATTTTTAACCATTTTATAAACTTTTGACCTACTATGTTTCTATTTATTAGCTCAAAAACAGCACTTTTTCATATTTTGGCTGCGAACCAATTCACGGGTAAAAGTTGACTTTTACTTTAAATTCATTTACCCTACCAAAAAGTAGGGTAAATCGTGTACACAAAAGTAAATGTCTAACGTTCAGACTGTTAATTTTTTAGTGATCTAGGGATTAAGTAAGCTGAAAATAAACAAAAGCACGTATTTCAATAAAACAAAAATACTAAAAATCTTCTTTTACCTATGTAATTGATTTACTCGACAATTGGTCCGCAGCCTTTGTAATGCACAAACACAACAAATAAAAATTCGATTTAAAATATTTGCAAATTCAAGTATTTTTAGTATCATAAATCGAGTAGTATTATTTGACAAACAAATGGCTTGCTTTCTAGATGATCGACCCCGTAATAGATTGCAAAAAAAATATAACAGAATTAGATAACAAATTTTGAATATGAGTTCCTATTGATAATTCTTTATATTTACTTATTTAGTCAGCTTATTAGAAAATCTGATTAAGATTTTAGTGAGTTGTCTTTAACTTATATAAAAATCGGCCTTATGAATTTTAATGATTTTAAACAGTTATAAAAACGTTTTCATTTAGAGCTGACAGTATACTACAAAAACAATTGATGCTTCTGGTCATGTATACAAATTATGATGAGAACTTTAACTTTGGAGGAAATGGTGAAAAATACGTGAAATCGCAAATTTTTGCAAGTCATGTTTTGATTTTGCGATTTTTATGTTTTGAATGTTTAGTATTAAGTAAAAAATTTTTTTGTAGAACTGGATTTTTTGTTGTTGCTTAAGATACAGAGGGTGAAATATTTGTTAATTTGTTGAAAATGGGGATGCATTTTGAAAATATTAAAAAAAGTATTTATCCGAAAAATACGAAATATGACTCATTTTAAAGATAAAAAAGTTACAAACATAATACCATTTTTAAGTTTCTCACTTTCAAAATGGCCGCTAAAATAGTTTTTCTCACTTTTCCGGAAATCGGATTTTTTTTTTTAACTTTTTTGCCGTTCAATTCTATAAAACATATCAAAAAAGAAAATACGTATTCTTTTTAATTTTCTTGCAAAACACGTTTTAATACCACGAACTACTCCATTTCTGCATATAAAAATCAAATTTTAACATTTATTTGATGTGCAATTTTGTTTTTATTAAAACAAATTTATTCTTGGTGTTTCTAAATTTTATTTTCACTTTTTAAAATATATCCTGTTTTTTATAAAGAGTTTACAAATTTGATTGATTTGATTTGAAAAGTGAAAAGACTTTGCAAATAAAATACAAGGACTATACATTTCAAGTGTTAATACTTTGCAGTTGTTTGATAAGTTTGCATATTATTAGTTACAGAAAAATTTGCTGTGACTTGTTGAGTTATTTAATTTTTTTTAGATACATACAATAATGATGATGTAGAGAAAAGTGGCGTGTCATATAATAATTTGTTAAAGACGTGTAAGTCAAATTTATTAATATTCAAGAAACCACTCTAGAATGGTTGAGAACACACAGGGTTAATAACATTCCAATCAGTGGACTACTGATCAAAGAAAAAGCTTTAGGAGTTGCAAAGAACCTGAATACTACCAACTTCAAAGCAAGTAATAGCTGGATTGAAGTTATAATCACAGAAACATTTTTGTCTTATATTTATTTTAAACGAATTCTATTTTATTACTTTGGTTTTAAGAAACGGTTGCAAAACGGAAACTTTTATTGATTATGGATAATTGTCCAACACACCTGGAAGTTGAGCGCTTTAAATCAACAACTGTAAAATATTTGCCACCTAAGTCAACTAACCTCATTTAGCCTATGGACCAGGCCATTATTCATAATTTTAAAGTTCATTACATTAATCTCTTACTGAAAAGAGTTATATTAAGCCCTTATAACAATTGTAGTGTACCAAATTTTAATGTTTTTTATGGATGTATTATGTTAGATTGTACATGGGATCTAGTACAACTAGGCACCATTATAAATTGTTTCAAAAAAGCGTGGCCTATTTTGGGAGAAAATGTTACATCCAGTCCAGAAAATTTCGACGTTCTTCTACCTGACGAATTATATTGCCCCAACCCAATACTAAATTCATTGAACGAAAATGTGGTTTTATGCGAGTATTTGACTATCGATGAAAATGTTGTCGTGCCGGATGACTGATATCATCCGATGAAGATTTATGCGGAGAAGAATGATGATGATAACACCGAAGAAGTATTTGACATTCCTACCAGCAATTGTTTCAACTCATTGCGGAATTTCTTAAGCTGCAATTTATTTTTATTTTTTAAGTATTAAAATATCGATTATTGAAAAAGTTAATTTGGTATTTTAAAAATTTCTGTTTGAACAATATTTTTTGTATTTTATAAGTATACCTGCCGTACGAAGGATACATTTTATATTTAAAAAAAATATTTAAGAATACAGTTTAAACACAGTTGTTTGCATAATTCCTCACTATATCGAACAAATACATTTGTAGTTCATTTTAAAAAACCCCCTTTGTAGAAATACTTGTTAAAAAAATCTCGACCCGAGAGTATCATAATCAGGTTTAACTGTCTCTAGCAAGATCATCGTAGTAAGATTAAGCTTTGTATCAGTTAGACGAGTAAATTGTTTTTCTTGAATTTTCTTTTAATATTTAATACATCTTCAGAATTAAAACTGTGTACAGGAATTTAGCAGGGCAGATAATTTGATTTAACAGAATTTGAAGTCTCTAAATCTTAAATTAAGTAAAATTTCTGACAGTTATTGAAATATATACATAAGGTAGAGGGCAGAGAAATACATAAATGTACAATTGACGAATTAATATATAACTGTCTATAGATTGCACGAGTATGAGTAGAACATATCAAATTCTCGTTTCTTACAGCTAAACTATTGGAGTGAGGAATTGGTGATATTTGTGATACATTGTTTTCAACAAAAAATTTATATGATGTACGAAAAAATATTATTACACATACACATATATATATTATCACACATACACATTATTACACTTACACAATTATTTTACACACACGTACATAGATATTTAACTTCATATTAATGCGTGTAGACGCGAAGTGTTGTTGCGATGTGATATACTGCATACATCGTTGTAGACATGCACAATCAAAGGAATGCTTTCACAATATTTAAAAAAAAACTGCCAGTTACGCTTACCGACTAATTTTTAATCCAATTTATGAACATGAACATAAAAGGTGTCAAATAGAGGTGGTAATTTAAAAATGCTTTTAACTCTGCGCCCAATACGCATGTGATTTAAGAACTACGCCACAAAGAGTTACTGTTTTGAGGGTTTTTGGGCTGAAGGCATAATTCAATCAAAAATTTAAACGGCAAATTCAGCCGTTAATATGTCAAAATGTGTAGTACAATTGGCTGTCAATATTATATTTCACGTTTCGTGGCATAGAACCAATTTAAATTGGAATAAAAAAATCAGTAACTTCTCAATAAATCATATTGCATGAATGCCACTTAAAATTTAAATTTTTACCTCTAGTTGAGACAACACTTTGAAAAGCTGCAAGAGAAAATCGACAGTATTTCCACAAATTGCTATTATTATAAATTTTACGGTAAATAATGTTTAGCCTGACCTTGCGCACACCCTACCCTCCTGTATTTTTAAAACCGCGAAACAAACACATACACGTGAATTTTTATTTGGATAACGACTGTTAAACCATCGTATAAACATTTTAGGTCTATTCCTAGCGACATCATTTAGTGTATTAAAGTTGTTGAATTATATGTTATGCTTATGAAAAGTTGGTGGGCATTTCTACCAACGCTATTATAACATGAAATAAAAAAATATTTAGTCGGTTAATTTGTTTCAATTAAATTAATTGTTTACCATTATTTTGTGATTTTTTACATTATAAATTATTCCGTTATCATTATTATTATTATTTGGTTTACTTAATATTAACTTCAATTCTTATAAATATTTTAATTTTTATTATTACTTATTTACAAAAATTTACAAGACACGAGAAATGTAATCTTAAATTTAATTAATTTTATTATTATATTGTTGTTCTATTTTATTTATTAATTTATTATTACTATTTTTTATTTTATTATTTATATAAATTCTATATTTCTTGTTTGATCTTAATAAACTTATTTGCAAAGTATTTAGTCTTTTTAAAAATAAATAAATAGCTTTTCATTTTCAGTTTAAGTTTTAAAAAATAAATTTTGAAAATAAATTTTAAAATCGGATTTTATTATTAATTATTTATATTACTTTAAATCAATAATTGTTGATTTAATTTGGGTTTTATATTAAACTATATAAATTCATAAAATATTGTTTGTTTTTTTTTGGGTTAGATAAAATTGTATCACTAATTGTCATTTTAAATATGTATGTTTTTTTATTATGTACCTTATTATAATAATAATACCTTATATTTTAATATTTTATTATTAATTTATCATCTTAATATAATTATAATTAGAATAATAAAATATAAATTATTAATTAAATTAAATTTAAAATTAACTAAGCTTCTACAATTTGAATAAATTACTTCAGAGTACGGTTGATTTGCTTGTGCCTCACCAGCATATGGATCCTGATCTTGAACTGAATAAAATTTGGGAATATCTGTAAATAAATAAAACAAAAGCAATTTTAAATTTGAGTATAGAAAAGTTTTTAATTTTCCTATTGATAAATATTGGCTCGATTGAAATTTCACCTCAATCATCATTTTATTTTAATTATGCGAAATTATTATTTGAAGTATTATTAGAACAAAAAAAACTCCATTTACAATATATGTATCTCCGTTTTAAATTTACCATAATTATAAATATTATACTTTGGGACATACATCTAAGTGGTAATTATAAGTTGGATGAATTCTGAGTTGAGTGCAATAGAGGGAATAAGACACACTGTTACACTAATGTTGATTAAGTAAGCACATAACGTATACGCCAAGATGTTGATCTTTAGGTTAATAATCGATCTTTTATATTTTTATATCGATGGTTAGCATGGCAATCTGGTCGTTAACGATATAAATTTAAGGCCTAAAATTTTTAAAAAATCTGGACTGTGAATAGAGTGGTAAAAATTAAAGGAAAATATATCGATAATAAAATATTCAATATTTCACTACAGAGTGTTTAAAAAAATTTAATTTAATTTTTAAATTTTAATAAAATTCAGCGTCTGACAGCGGACAAAAAATATATTGTATTCTATATGTAACCGTGAAATTTGACTAATTACTTAAAATATTTTTCCTTAATTAAAAATTCTGATGTGGGCATCACACGACTTAATCACGCAATCTTGTCTACAAGGGGTTAATTTTTCGTTGCTCAGCAAATATCTCAAGAGATAATTACCCTCTGTCAAATGCGAATTTCTTAGCGCCGTCAAAACTAGTAATTGAGAATAATTTTAATTGCTAAAAACCCATCCGGAGTTAATTTAGCAAAAGCCCTTATGTTATCTCGTTAAAATCTTAATCATTCTTAAATTTTAAAATATAGAAACGATATGGAAATTTATATTTAACTAATAATTTCCACAATTGAACAAAAAAATGTACCACTAGATTGCTATAAAATTACGTTTCATTTGATATATCACATGAGGTAACCCAAATTAAAAATGTTGATCCTTCATCCAGCATCTGAGGTCCAGGTAATTTGTTACAAAACTTTTAATCTTCTGACCTTTTTCAACAAATTTCCAGGAATACTTGTGACAAAAAATTTCAAATTAATTTTTTTTGTATGCTAATTTATGTTGATGTGTGAATATCTAACGTACGTTTGGGTCGTTTTCTTGGGTCTACCAAAAGTTTATTAGACCTGCATTTTAACACAAGGATGCTAAATAATCAAAACTATTTTAAACATATAAATTAGATTTCCGATTTTCGTTGACAGAAAAATCAATCACATACACAAGCCACACTTACAGACATATTCAAAAATGGTCAATTTGGATTTAATTGCATATGAAAAAAAAATATGAGAAACAATCATTTATCCTTACTACATAAGTATGTGATAAAGTAAAAATCCCTAATGCCCGGTTTCACGAAATAATCGGTTACTGGCTGTTAAACTAACCAACGGTTAACTTTTCCATATAAAATTGTATTTTTGACACCATTTCTGTCAATGCCATCTGATTACAATTCTTTTTTTATATGGAAATATTTATCCGACGTATCAATATTTAGTCCCCCAATGACTATTTTGATCAAATAAATATTTATACGTCGGTTAAATATTTCCATATAATAAAAGAATTGTAATCAGATGGCATGCCATTTTATGTATATGGAAAAAAAAGATAACCGTTGGTTGGCTTAACAGCCAGTTAACCAATGATTTCGTGAAACCGGGCATAACGGTTTATACCCTTGAATTATTGATAATTTTTGGCTCAATATCAAATATATTTGTAAACATATTCGATAGTTTGATTTTTCGGTTGAATTAAGACCACCTAAACACCTACATATTTATGAGGTCTCACATTTCCTAATCAAATAAAACCAATCTCGAATTATGATTTTTAAATTTTTAGATATTGCTGAAAAAATGATTTTTTATTTCCTTTAAACGGTTATACAGCGGCTAATATTTTATCTGAAAATGTCGTCATGTTATTATATTTAAGCATTACACACAGAAAAAAAATCACGTTATTTTAAAAAAATCGTCACATAAATCAAAATGTAGAGATTTCACATTAATATTCGTCAAATAATGTGAATTCCTATTAATTTCTAATATCTTATCCTCTTAATTGAAAGTGATAATTCACGTAAAATTGACAGAGTGGATAATAGAGATGCTTCTTTTAAGAGAAAAAATATTTAGGATCCACTGAGAAGAAATATCAACATTTACAAGTAAACCAGTAAATTTAACGTGATATAATATACGTGATATAATATAACGTGATATATAGTTAAACTCTGGTTTGTCTCTTTCATGACAAAACCATTGAAATATAATTGTATGATAATTTCCGTTATATCGATCGAACGATAACCTCATTCCTTTTGTTCTGATGCATTAGTTGATGTTGCACTTATTTTCGTTCTTAAAATTTTGTTAAAATAGAAAATTCGAATATTAATTAAAAATGAAAACTGTAAATGTAAAAAGTGATGATCGAATTACAATTGTTGAGGATAATGTGGTAGAAATATTATAAGGAAATTTTTGTTTTGTGCCATCAGGTCATTTTGCTTCTAATGAAATTAGTGAAGCCCAGACAATTCATGAGGTTTAAAAGATGAATGTTAAGTATAATATTAACGAAATATATAATAAATTGGGCAAAAGCTGTTTCGGGCAACGATCCATATCAAATAAAATCCTATCAAATAAAAATTAGGGGAATTAAAAAAAGAACGAGTAAGAGTGTGTGTCAATCGGTTAAAAAGTAGTTAAAAATTAAAATTTTTAAAGCAAAATTAAAAAATAATTATTTATTCACCACAAAAAAAAATAAAAAAATTTAACATGTTAAAGACCGCATAAGTGTTTTTTGAAATTGAAAATTTTTGCAAGCTACAGTATTCTAATGGGTTTATCGAAAATAGGAATCACATATTTATTATACACAAAATATTTTCATGTTACTTTGTAATAATAGAATATACTAATGTGTAATTCTCTTATTTATATTTTGTTTTAATTATATAATAATAACGTTAATATTAATGTGTATTGGAAAATATTTTGTCCCAATACAAATCATTATTTTAATTTAATTTTTTACAGCAGTCAAAATTTTAACTAAAATTTTTAACAAAAATATTTTTAACCGATTGACACAGACAAAAAGTAAAATATTAGATTATAAAATAGAACACAATGGTTATATTTAGCATTAATACTTACAGTCGTTTTGATATTGCAGAACGTTCCAGTAAATTCATTAAATAAAAACCCATCAAGTGAACTACTGCCCAAAATTTTGAATTGGATTGAAACCATTAGCAGCGCTGTGTGTAGTGATCGTCAATCTCCGCAGAGCCCATTATCATCAGTTGGATTACTGGATATGCCATTGATCGAACCAACCAGCGACGACATAAAACTAATTGTACAAGGTAAATGCTGGATCATAAGCATTTTGACTAATTGCTTAGTGGATTATTATTCTACAAATAATAAAAAACAACAAATCTTATTCCGATAAGGAGAAATGGGCTATTGCGATCGAAAAAATTTCCACAATGAAAAATCGGTAAGAATTGAATGGTCTAATTATGTATTTAACCGAGAAAATAGCGCAGTGGTTAAAGCTGCGACGTTTGGATCGCGAGGTACCGGGTTCGAATCTCAACAGAGGCGGGGATGCAAAAGGGATTTTTCATCTCCCGATTACAATCGGTGATTAAATTGAAAACACCTATGACCCTCTGTTGGAATGTAGAACTCATGGGCCGACCCATCTTCCATGTCACTGTAACAGGGTGACATGGAGCTATGCAATGCACAGGTGGTATACTGTACTGTATTGTGTGAATGGGATGAATGAATGTTGTGTGAATGTAAGTAAGGCTATGGCCAAGTTCTAAAATTATGTATTTATATTGCGTATTTTCGGTATTAAAAATTATTTTCATGTTCAATTTTCTAAGACGGCAACCTGGAAAAAAAATCCAACTAGAAAATTATCGTCGGAATGGAGTAACATAAGTGGTTCCTGCCTAACTGGCAACATAAAAAACGCTGCAACAAATTTAAGAAATATAAGAAGTTCATCATGCTTTACTTCAGATAATGGTAAGTAATGCCTTAAATGTAAAATAATTTATTTATTATTATTATTTCCAAAAGTGTATTTCTAGATGACCAAGAACGTATGAAGATTTGGCTCTATAGTAGTATTGCACCATGGGACGCAGTTTATGAAAACTGGATATAAACAGCCTCATTAAGATTATCTGCCTTTCGAAATATTGAAAATTCGATTAGTTTCCAGGAACTGGTATTATCCTGGCCAAGAATAAATGATGAGACTGGATACCAACTGGTAAGATCATGAGAATTAAATTAATGATATGCAATAGTTCTTGAATTTGTTTAATTTAATATTATTTTCGATACGAAATATGTATATTGATTTATATTATGTTATGTTAAATTTGAAATGTAAAATACAAATAAATTTTTTTTTATAATTAAAAATAATAAATAAAGAAACTTCACTTTTAAAATACTTAAATTATTTAATAATTCTCACGTCGAATTAAATGGATTTCAAATACAAATTCAACGAGCCGAACTAGTAAATAAAAAGGAAAACATTTTGTTTTCACTTTTTAAAATAATGTGAACTCACCTAAACAGTGAATACTAAATTTCACGTTAAATTCATTGGTTATCCTATTAAATAATTAACGCTTTACTTTAACGTGATCTTTCACGTAGTTTTAACGAACTAGTTCTCTTGGATGAAAACGATAGGGAAATCACGTCAATTTTATTCTATATTACGTGAACATTTTTCTGTGTGTAGGTATGAGTACTTTATATAGAATTGAAAAAATTCTAGTAAAACTTTTTTTCTGTAGAATTGTCGTTTGCTTTTTAATTTATTTTTAATTAAAATTTATAAACAATAGTAATTCAAAATCATAAATAAATTTTATCAAATCCTAGAACATATGTATTTTAAAAACTTGTATATATGTATTTATAAATTCTTAAGGTTATTGAACTTGTCTGGTTTACCAAAACGAATCGATATAATCATTACATTTATACGGTTATTGTAATTAAATATATATATATATATATATATATATATATATATATATATATATATATATATATATATATATATATATATATATATATATATATATATATATATATATATATATATATATATATATATATATATATATATATATATATTTAACAAGATAAGATTTCACTTTAATAGAAATCGTAAATGAATTAAAACAATGAAATGTTAATCCTATCTCAACAACAAAATAATTAAAACAAAAGACGGAATAGAATAATCCTTTGTGCCTTTAGCTATTGCTTTATTCTTTTCCATACAGCTTAGAGAATTGTCCTGTATTTAACGATTGTGAACAAATGAGACGAACAATGTAAGATACAAAATAATGTACATAAATTCTCCTACACGTGTACAAAAAAGGAACTGTGTTTATACGTTATTAGTAGTTGATTGCCTTCCTTACGGTTGTATCTCATCTTTAAGCATCTCAACAATTGACAAAAAGAAGACGAAACGAATAAACTACAATTCCATAAATTTTCATCTATTTATTTAACATTTTTCTACTATTGTGATTTCATTTTACTCATTGTCGTTTTTCATTTTCAACAATACAAAAGCTCACCTCTATTATTTCGTACGAAACATTAACTAAATGTACATATTATGTTCTTTGTTTGTCGCTCGTAATATACATACATACCGTAAACCGTACTCATAAATATGTACAATACATAGAAAAAGGTAAAATTGTTTTTAGGAAGGATATTAAAACGAATATCAAAGAGCTTCTATTTTATGTATAAAAATGGAAAATAATGGTAAACAGCAAAATTGCATATTATCCTCCATATGATTGATGTATATTTTGAGATGCATGCCAGTAAATGGAAACGATACATCAAAAAAATCTCGGTTTGTGTTGCATCAACGTCGAAAAAAGAAACCGCATAACAAACAAATTATTCAAACATGAGTGATATTTTTCAGTAGTTCTTCCTGTTATTTGATTTCGAGAGGAGTTCATAAAGCTTAATATTTTTTTTTGTTATTCTTGATATAATTACCTGTGGTTGTTGTTGTTTCAGTTGTATGCTGCTCAACCGTTGTTGTATGGGTTGTTGTTGTTACTGCAAATGAAAATTTATACACAATGGAGTGAAATGTGAACATTTATTTTTCTTTTTTTTTCAACGTAATAATTACATTTGTTGTTTTTGTTGAGAGTACCTTACCTTTTGTTGTTGTTACCCTAATGGTAGTTGTTGATGGTGTTGTTGTTGTGGTTGTAGTTGGTATTTTAATTTCGTAAATTCTAATTGTTTTATTTGTTCGTCCTAATGAGTTTGTTGATATGCAAGTATAGGTTCCTAAATCTTCCTTGGAAAAATTTCTTATTGTCAGTAACATTTTTATTTCGTATATGGATATACGATCTTCGATGATTTTGTGTTTTTTGCTGTAAGTAAACAAAAAAAAGAAGATATATGTATTAAATTTTAGTCACACTGAAATGTTAAAGTAACAATAATACATTTATTCAACATTTAAATCCACCATGGTCCAAACCCAGCTTTACGCTAAACATTTTACTTATAAAAAAAAACAAATATGCTTTATTAACTTATGCAAAACGTTTATTTATTATTTTTATCGAGGGTATTTAATAAATAGTTTTAATCTAAATGTTTAATTATGTTTATACTACTTTACCCTTAATTCTTTTTATACTGTGTGCCTGTTACGTTTCTTTTACTAAATCACCAACAAAACTAAATTTATGATTAATGTAAAATTAAAGGTTTTGCGGCAGCCGAATTAAACTTCCAAAAGGATGGACGAGTTGTTCGGTAATACTTAAATGCAACTTTCCTCAACCTTGGATAAGACGGGTATGTCTAATTGATTTACCACATCTGACTTGACACCGATGCATTTTGGCTTGTAGGGATTTTTGATAAACTAATCGAAACGAACCAAAGATTCATGGTGATAATGGAAAGACAAATGAGCATGATAATGCAAAATATTCGCACATTAATTCAAATTATCGTCAAAAACCAAAAATGACTGTCCTAAACACAGCTGTATGGATAGGCAAACCCTCTTTCACAGTACAAAGCTGATGTTCAATTTATGATACCAAACATCCGGATGGAACCACACATGGAAACACTACGGTCTTGATCTGAACAAATATGATAAAGATCACCTCCAAGCAACTAATATCGGCCTAGATAAATGGTCTGGAAAATGTGTAAAATCGGCTATTTACTGTCTATCGAAACACGGAATCAAAAAGTAGTTGATTGATTATTTTAGTCAGCTGGATATTGAATTTCTCTCAAGTGGCGATTACTATGCTAAACATCTGCAATGAGGTTCTAAATTGACCACACCTGAAGGGAAACACCTATATTGAGCAATTAACGACAAAATCTAGATTATTTATCTTCTGGACAGCCAACCTACTGGCCGTCAGATAGAAAGAAATACCTAATTTAATAGATTTCTGTATAACAAAAAGAATTGCACGCACTAATACTCAGGTAGAAGATTGCCATGACTTTTCCTACGATCACTCAACAATAATAATAACTCCGAGTACCCAAGCTTTAAAAGCAGAATCACTTCAACGTCTACAAATAAATTAACTAAATTGGCGTTACATAAAAATATAATCGAACAAAATTGACAGTTGGATATATAACACTATCGAGCTCACAAATTAGGCAACCGGATGAACATTGGGCTAGAATATAATTAACAACAGAGAACTACCAGAGTTTACGGAGCACCCGTCAAAATTACAATGATTTCAAAGCCTGGAAAAGACGAAACACAAGATGCTTCGTACAGGCCAATAAGCATACTTGCGATAATTTTGAAACCTTTTGAAAATATGGTATTACAAAAACTAAAACCATTATTATCTGAAAGACATATTATACCAGCCAACCAATTTGGGTTTCGAGATCAGCATGGTACTGTAGAGCAGGTGCACAGTTGTAAACATAGTTTAACTAACCTTAGAAGAA
Organism: Tipula unca; assembly: GCA_951394425.1. Classification (NCBI taxonomy): domain Eukaryota; kingdom Metazoa; phylum Arthropoda; class Insecta; order Diptera; family Tipulidae; genus Tipula; species Tipula unca. The sequence goes on from OX596380.1 coordinate 104,660,476, forward strand.
AACAAATTTAGTTCAGCATTTTTCCTAGTCATTAGGCCTTCAATACAAAATTATAACTCGTGTCAAAAAAAATTTTATGCATTCTTTGAAAGTAACTTGTTACCAGGCGAAACACAACTTCAGCTATTACTGAACTAAATGACTTTAACGCACGAGTTCCTCAAGGCAGCGTACTGGGACCAGTATTGCGTTTGCTGTATATTGCCGATCTACTAACAACTGATAAGCTTTTCACACAAAAATAGTCAAACTGCATTCAGAGAATTGCAAGAAAACAAATTGGAAATTGTGCAAAGAATCGAATAAAAGCGAATGAAAACTAATCAACACACATAATATTTACGTTGAATAAACTTACATGTCCAGCGGTGAAATTAAACCATGTCATGATCCCTCAACAAACAAACGTCAAATACTTGGGTCGACATCTTGATAAAACGTTGACCTGGAGAAAGCACATTGAATCAAAACGCAACTAAATAAAAATTTCAAAAATGTACTGGCTGATTGGAAGAAAATCAAAGCTTTCCCTAGAATACAAGGTTCTACTACTCGTATATATAAAGCGATCCTAATTCTTATATGGGCATATGGAATCCAGCTATGGGCTGTACAAGCGCATCAAATATAGATCTTTTGCAACGAACGCACAACATCCACAGAGACCTTCGGATTAAAACGGTAAAAGATATGATACAAGCACACAGTTGGAAGTACCTTTCGAAACTGGAAACGCATTCCAATGAATTAGCAAGGGAACTATTAAGGCAACCGAAATACAGACGGCGTCGCACAGTAGATCCACTATTGTTCTTGCATACTAATAATAAGTATTTAATTTATTTGGTGGTGACCAAAAATCTACGGTTGGGTGTATTTAATGTGTAGGTATATGTGTTTGTCCGGATATTGTACCGTGGGCCCGTTAGTGGCATTGAGTGCTGGAGTAATCCGCCCAATTTTAATTTAATTTTTTCCCCCTGTCCCCTTAGTAATTATCGGAACTATTTTTAAATCTTTGATATAATAAACTTCTGATTTAAAGATCTCGATATAGCCAACTCTTGATAAATATCGTTTCTTCCATATAACGAACAAAATTGTTGGTCCCTTGAGGTTATAAACTAAATATTATAAACTGGTTAAAAACCACTTAAATCCTCCAATAAAATTAACGACGTTGATTTCATGATCGAACACATTTTGCTCTTAATCTTACACGCTTTATAAATTATTTCATACATTTAATAAATTCAGCGCTCGCTTTAATATGAAGATATTCGACTTTCCAATCCGAGAAGAATATAGATTATTGAATCATACATAAGGTTTTCCAATAAGAAGTTTCATTTTGAATAGCCTGCTATTTGAGAAGCTGTCAATTTTGAAGCTGTCATCTTTTGACATTTGACCAGTAACAACTACGCCATTACTAAAATTGGTACGATCCACGCTTCAACAACGCATTGAAATTGTTAAAATTCACTACAAAAATGGTGAACATTTTGCAATCACAGTTCGCAAAACTAAAGCACTTTTTGGTCTTCGTGAACCACCTTGGCCGGCAATAGTGAAACTGGTGGAAAAATTACAGCTGTTGTGACAAGTTAGTGATATGAAGAATCGAAACCGTGTGCGTCGCTCAAGAACAACTGAGAATATTGCTGCTGTAGCCCGTATTGGTGAAGAAAACCCAGGTTTGTCGATTTCTCGTCGATCTTTGGAATTAGACATTCCACAAACGACATTACACCTTTTTTGCATAAAGACTTAGGTCTTAAGGCTTTTAAAGTTCACTTAACACAAGAACTCAAGAAGGTCGATTTTCACTCGAAGGCTACGTTAATAAGCAGAATTGTCGCATTTGGGGCTCAGAAAATCCAAGAATGATTGTTGAAATTCTCTCCATCCTCAACGGATCACTGTTTGGTCGGATTTTTGGGCTCGCGGTGTGATTGGATCTTACTTTTTCGAAAATGAGGCTGGTGCAACTGTTACGGTGAATGGAATGCGCTACTGAGCTATGATTAATAGACGGCGCTACGTGCAATACAAGCAACGAAACAATCGCAATTTTGCAAGAACCATTTCCTGACCGTGTTATTTCTCGAAGAGGTGATCACAATTGGCCACCGAGATCTTGTGATTTAACACACTTAGACTTTTTTCTTTGGGGCCACGTGAAAGATTAGGTCTATGCCAATGCTCCACAATCGATTCAAGACCTTAAAGATGGAATTCGTGAAGTTATCGAGGACATACAGCCGCGTCATGGAAAATTTCATGCAAAGGATATGATGGTGCAAGCGTAGCCGTGGCGGCTATTTGGCTGATATCGTTTTCAAATTTTAATGGCTTCCTCTTTAATAAATAAACATTCATTGATTTCTCTAAAAAATACTCGTTTTTTTTTAAATATAAAAAGAAACCGCTTATTGGAAAACCCTTTAAAAGACTACACTGGGGAAATGTATCTTCCATTAAGCTTTAGATAATAATTTCTGACATAAAACTTTTCGCCGCAAAATATTTATTTCCTACAACTTCCAAACAATATGTCAATATTTCCAAGAAAATTTAATGTTAAGTTTAATTTTTGGTAACGTGAAGAAAATCGAAAAGTTTCATTTAAATTGATAACTAACTCAGTTTTTTTCATCCCAACATACATACAAAACTATTTCTTTTTTACCACCAAAGAATTTATTAGTTTTATCAAAAAAAAAACTGTCACAAAAATATATAAAAACAAATTTTACACATCACGATTAGCAACCGAAACGAAAATAGAAGGATTATTGTAGAAAAAAGTTATGGAATTTTATCTCTTTTGCTACAAAATAAAAATAATTGGTATTTCTGACATCATCATTTGTATAGTATGTATGTTTATGTATAAACATACGAGTATATGTATTATGTATGTTTTGGTATATACATATATGTATATATATACTTATATTATTTTTAATAATGTACGTATGTGTGCGACCATCACGCCAGAAATCCCATTTTAGAAAACCCAAATATTTTATATTTTGTATACTTGGATTTGATTGTGCCAATTTGTGCCTTTCACTAAAAAAATGTGTGCATAGTATACTTTAATAGTATACTTTAATAGTTATTTAAGTTTCAAGGTCAGTAAGTGCTTTCTACCGGTTGAGGATGATTTTGGAGATCGAGACGAAGTCGAGTAAGTAAGTGCCCACTGACCGCAATGCTTATTACGTTTTTTGCACGATCGGCGCAATAACGAAATTACAATTTAGAAATAATAAAATACTATTATTTTGCTTTATTTTACAAAGAACTGACAGAAAAAATATCTTGATAAATAAATAATTATTGTTTTCGTACGTCCATGACAACATAACAACGAACAATTACTTACCGCCTATAAGTAATTCACTTACCGCCCAGTAATTGTAAACAAAACCTACTGCCCTGGAGACCCTATCGGTAAACCTAAAAAAATAGGCTGATCGTGCAAAAAAAATATGAAGGGTTTTCCGACGTGATTATCACACCAGAAAACCCATATCATTCCTTTAATTTATTACTTACATTTCTTATTATATTTCTGTTGTGCCACATTGTACATCACTAATTTATTTTGCCACACACTATACAATGACTAGAATGGGCCAAAATCGGCCAACTGCAAACGCAATATATCTCAATATAAATGTTTTATGATCAAGTCACAGAAAGGATTTCAGGGAGCCCAACTTTTATCATGGAATTAATTTAAACGAACTATAATACAAATGTTGGCCCAGTATCGCGTTTGTGCATACCCTACATTGGCTAGAATCGGCCAAAGAGTATTCAGAAAATATCAAATTTACGCTTTTCTGGTGTAGTTATACGGATGATTTCTGGAAAACCCAACTTTTATCACCGAACTAATTGAAACCGAGTAATATACACATTTTGGCCACATATACACAACTATTCCAGAAAACCGTAAATTTGATATTTTCTGGATACTGTGGCCGATTCTAACTAGTGTAGTATATTAGTCTGTTTTCAATTAGTTCAGTGTTAAAAGTTGGGTTTTCCAGAAATCATCCATTCAACTACTCCAGAAAACCGTAAATTTGATATTTTATGGATACTGTGGCCGATTCTAGCCAATGTAGAGTATGCAGTATTCACAAACGAGATACTGGGCCAAAATGTGTATATTAGTATGTTTCAATTAGTTCGGTGGTAAAAGTTGGGTTTTCCAGAAATCATCCATACAATTATTCCAGAAAACTGTAATTTTGATATTTTCTGGATACTGTGGCCGATTCTAGCTAATGTAGAATATGCACAAGCGCGATACTGGGCCAACATTTGTAGTATAGTACGTTTAAATTAATTCCATGATAAAAGTTGGGCTCCCTGAAATCTTTTCTGTGACTTGATCATAAAACATTTATATTGAGATATATTGCGTTTGCAGTTGGCCGCCTTTGGCCTATTCTAGTCATTGTATAGTGTGTGGCAAAATAAAGTAGTGATGCACAATGTGGCACAACAGAAATATATTAAGAAATGTAAGTAATAAATTAAAGGAATAATATGGGTTTTCTGGTGTGATAACCACGTCAGAAAACCCTTCGTATTTTTTAAAGTATACTATGCACACATTTTTTTAGTGAAAGGCACAAATTGGCACAATCAAATCCAAGTATAAAAATATAAAATATTTAGGTTTTCTAAAATGGGACTTCTGGCGTGATGCTCGCCGTGTGTATATAACATTTTGATTTAAAACTAGTTCACATTAGAAAAACAATTTTAATGTTAGTGGAATTCGAATTCTTTAAACTTGTCTGGCATTTTAAACCAAATTTGTGCTTCATGCTGTAGTTTTTAGATAGTGTAAAGGACACTGGGCGATCCGATACAGAATGCGGATAATTAAAAGGAATAATTAAATATCACTATGCACAAATATTTTCCTTACATTATTTATTACAAAATTAATCAAAAAATAATTTAAGTAGATAATTAAAACATTTTCTTAATTAATTAGGTAAACAAATAATCATAAGAAATCAAATATTTAGATATGATTTTCTAAATGCATCTTTAAGGTATTCTGGTCTGATAAGTATGATTTACATAACGATATTTGAAAAAACAATTGAACATAAACTTTTATACATAATACCGAAGACTGAATTCGAATAAAGCATTCATTTAATAGGTAAAACTCCATCAGTAATATGTGTATAAAGATCAATAGTACTAAATAAATACGGATGTTAATAAATTGCTTTACAGTTTTTATTTTGGAATATTTGAACTTTTTTTTAAATCTAGTTGAAGCTGCTGTACTATAAACGGCAATACCATAACATATTCGTGAACATAAAATAAATGTTCTTCAAAACATTTCGTCGGTACGAAATTCAGTTTTCTTATAAGATATACTAATGGGTTAATTTTTGTTGATCTTCAGAGCTCACCTTCTCGATCTATTTACTGGTTATTATTGAATTTTCATAACATCGAGGCAGTGGCCACTGCGAATACCGAGTCTTTCCTGGATTTTGCTTGCCCGGCGAGTTGGATTGAATACAAGTCTGATGACATTAAAAATGGAGTGCCAAAAAATAATATAATATCGCTATTGAACTTTAGGTTGTGTGTTGCAAATTCGTTAATGTGCAATCACACAAATTACTTAAACGGTTCCTTCCTAATACAATTCCTAATATTTCACTTAAAACAAACAATATTGTTAAAGTTAAACGAACGTGGTCAATGATTGTCGGCGAAGAAAAATCTTTCATTAAATTGGAATAGCCTATGTAAGGATTGATACTCGTATTTATTTATTTAATACAATTGAAACTATATTGTGACGATTATGCCTAACATTAAACACAATCACATTAGAATCGTCGTTGGTTTAATGGGTATGAGTTGCAAAGGCAGAATGTTCATTATTATTCAGTAAAACACCACAATGTTCGAGAATCACGTAAACATAAACCGTAGAGGAGAAACATGGCCCGGCTATAGAGAGAGAGAATGCAATTAATGTGCAAATTGCGATAATTACATCACAGAATTCTCCCGAATACACGCATACTTGTACAATTTTCATGTAACGACGCAATATGGAACGTTCGAGAGTTGCGTTGAATTGCTGAAGCAATTGCTTCTAAGGTGATATTTTTAAATTATTACCAACATGCACTAAATGTAAATTTACATTGAAAAAACTATGCAATTTTTAACCGCTTATCTCTCAACATGCGGAAATTCGGTTCGAACTCAATGCTGTTATAATTCGCAACAATTCCTCCCACACATAAATTAACCCGTGGGCCACGGGCCGTGCTGAGGTTTCTTTTACGCCTGCAATTAAAATATTTTCATCGTCCTCAGAGTTCGACAACTCATACGAAAAGGTATTTCTATTTTTTAGAATATCACTTAAAAACTTATTGCCATAATCCACCGCAATGTTTCCATTATAATATCTTTTTTGTTTTATTTAGTTTTTGTATGTTTTACTTTACTTTTTAAATCACAAAACAAAATATGTTTGAGACAAAATGACAATATATGTCGTTCACTGGGTGAAAATGTTACTCGACTAACACCGATTTACAACATTACACCACATCGACATCATTTTTTACAGTGAACATTTACCGCACACACAAGCAAAAGTTGACTTTCACCCGACTATTTGGCCGCAGACATCGAAAAAAAGCACGATAAAATGTATTTTTTGTGCTGATGCAAAATAGGATTCTGATTATTTTCCAGAACATGAAAAAAATCAATGTAGCTTAAAATTGATAATAACCAATTCTGATACAAGGGAGATACAATTTTGAAAAGATCTGTGTGAAAAGTGCGTTTCAATATCAATTGCCTAGTATATTCGAAACACAAAATGAAAGTACAAACCGCGGGATACAAGATTCCATTTTTGGTTGGCGAGAAATTGCAAATAATCGAAATCGAATTATTGATTTTGAATTGGAATATTTAGAAATTGGAAACGCCGCATGAAATTTTTGTTTGTTGTTGGATCATTTACCAGTTTCACAAATAATCCGAGAATGTGATGTCTGCTGGATGTCTGGAACTCAGTTTCAATGGTCGTTCTTATCAAAGAAATATCAATTATAAATACTGGCATTGAGAATATTTACTCCAATACATTTCTAAACGTTTTGTGGGTGTTAGGTATGTAAACGTGACCAGGTTGCAGAGAAGATCAGCTTAAATTCAACTAGTGATCAGTGAAGAAGTGAGATAAAGTGAAATAGTGAAATATCAAAGTGCTCTAAACTAAACTAGTGAGATTGTAAATAGCTGAAAGTGCTTAAAGCAAGTGGTGTCTATTTATTCTCAATTAACTTGTGCAGTGTTAATAAATAGTTCAAGGGTTTTATTGCAAGAGTCCTTACGAATCATTAGCATTCGTAGCAATATGTTGTATTAATTGTATCTTCGCAAATTTTTCACATTGAATCCTTGTGATAGATAATCGATGTTATGATTTAATTTTTTGTAGATTCTAATAAAAGTTTATTATTTTATTTATTGTAAACGTAAATTTCAGGTGGGTGTGTGAGAGTGTTATGTGTTCACAACAAGATAGAATTTATATTATGCAAAATAATGTTTAATATTTTTATTGAATTTATAATTTTTTTTTCAATTTCTATTGAAACGAAAAATAACTTGAAGGCGAATTTATTTTATACCAGAGAATAAATTTATACAAATATTAGAATATGTACTGTAAAATATCAGTATAAAATCAGCATAAAATAATTGAATCAAAATAAAAAATACAAAACCATTTTTATAAAACAATCTACATAAAAATATTTTATTTTTCCAATATTCAGTTTATTTTTAGTTTATCGTGTTTGTTATTTTAACTTACCCAGCTAGTAACATTTCCGGCCTTATATATGATTCAATCACGCCTGGCTTAGCTGGACTACCTTTTATCCAGTAATTTACTGAACGTGGATATGCTTCAATTATACATTCTAATTCTACGTCTGAACCGGCTAAGCCGCCAAACAAATGTTTTGGTGTTGTTATTGTTGGGACAACTGGAAAATAAATTTATTATTAATAAATTGCCAATATATACTCGTATCTGTATGTAAAGTTGTTTTCTGTCTTAATTTAATTTTTGTTAGAATTCATTTGTTCTTTTAAACGAAAGATAAAATTATACAAATAAGGAACGATAATATCCAAATGGAAAATGTTGTAAAGTTAAAATGTAATTAATTATTTTGTGGATTTTATTTTTTTGTGTTATTCCTGTTGTTAAAATTGTGTTTTAGGTTTGTTCTTGTTATCATGATTTCAAATGGCCAATTTTAATGGACTTAATTTTTTTATGGTTTCTTATATTAATTTTTTGTTTGTTTTATTTATTCTACAATATATATTATTTAAGTCAATTAAGTTTTACGAGCTAATTATTTTTATTATGAGTTTAATTAAATTTTCAGTACAAAATAAAAATTAATATGCACATTAATTATAGAGGTTGGTAAAACTTAAGGTTTTACTCTTTCTCTCTACGTACTTAAATAATCCAATTTTAATATTTACTCCTTATAGTAGGTATAAGAGGGCTAAGACCAGTAATTAATTATTTGATTCATTGCTGGCCTTGATGATAAATAAATGTTTATTACAATCGTATTTCTTCACTAACTAGGAGAATTAAGTACGTTTGGTATGCATTGTTTTTACTTAAATAATTAATAAATGTATAATAATTGCTCATCGCGTTTTTGCTATATATGAGGGAAATTCATTTCTTCTGAAATTTGAATATTTTTTCTCGAAAAATTACATTTCTCGGTGCAAATATGAGTTTTATGGTATGACATGACGTAAATATGTATCACGTGTCGCATGTATGTAATTAAAGAAATAAAAAATTCTATATAAATGTTACTTACAGTGTACATTTAAATAGACCCGTTTACTAACAGCTGGCGGCACATCATTCGACGCTATACACAAATATGCTCCCATCTGCTTACGATTAACTTTATATAAATTTAACATATTTCCATTGTATGATTCAACTGCAATTAAATATATAAAATAAATAACCTTAATTATAATGAATTGCTATTATTATAATTGATCAATTTACTGTGAAAACTTTTAGTAAACTAAACTAACGAAATAAATTAAAATCCCACAAGGCTTTTCTATTGTACCAAAAAAACCATTATCCTTTATCCAATATGTGAACAAAAATACTAAGTTTTGTTTTTTTTTTGATTTTTAGACGATTTGGTTTTCCTCTACCAAATCTAAAAAAAAATTAAATTTCCCATAGTCCCCAAGATCAATTATATCAATCAATAATAATGCACCTTTGCTTTTTTGTACGCTCAAATTAAATTGATAATTTTTCATGATTCGAATTGGCACAATAATAACAAGTTTTTATTTATATGGAATATGATGGCATTGTAAAGATTAATCCGACTAAAATAAAAATTTAATTGAATCGAGTTTTATGATTTTTATTGAATTTTTGTTACAGGTGCATTGAATTTTTAGTTTTATTTAAACATTAATCGTTATTTTATTATAATATCCATGCATCAATTAAAAACAGAAAAATCATTTTATTTTGACATATTACTAAAATTGTTTATGCACTTTAAGGGCCGGTATTTTAATATACAGTTAAGTTGGATTTTTCAAATTAGTTTAATCGTTTTGTCAACAGGAGTTCTGTATTCAGTTCTTATTAAACTTTTCTACTTCATATTTGCAATATTTTTCTGTAACAAAAGCTTTCGTGATTTCAAAAGATAAAAAGTTTTTCGAAATTCACATTGCAAGATGAAAAAAAACTTCTAAGAATTATAAAACGTTTTTTTATATTTGGATATGGAGCTATTGTGTAACCAGAAAACCAAAAAAAAACAATGGCCTAATAAATAATCATCCAAGAGCGTTCATGAGACGTAATTTTAATGGTAATATAAGTTTATCGGGAATGCATGATGGAACGATATACAAACCAAATTTTATTTATTTCTCTAATTTAACGAACTAAAAATATTTTTCTAAATATTTATTTTGATTTAACTGGATGAACTAGTATTTTCTTCAAAAAGTCCGGTATTTATTTAAAATTAATTCTATAGTCAATATCTATAGTTAAATCCAGACAAATGTTATTACTTTTGAGAACAATTAAATAGTTTTAAAAATTAAAATATTGAAATACACAAACCAATATTTTAACTTTTATACCTATATAACATATATGTATATTATTACTGTCCTCATTTCAATTAAATTATTAAATTTAAAAATCATACAAACACGATATGTTTCGCTGTTCTAATTTAATCTCAGAAGCAATGCTTTTTGACAGTACAAGTGCAACTGTTTTATTCGACGAAGTCTAGCTAGTTCATTTTATTGATCAAAACTTTACTCTACACTGAAAAAAAAAGTTCTGAGTTATTGACTAGTTTTGTTAAAGTAAAACTAAAGTAAAGTAAAAGTAGGGTAAAACGAAAATTGTAAATATTACAAATCATTTCTAAAACATATATGTGCTGTGTACAAAATTGCAGTGTAAGAGATTTTTGGTTACAGAAAATTATGATGAGTAATTCTTAAGAAGCTTTGAATTGTAGATATTACAATACCTATTAGTAAATTTCAATAGCACGAATTTTAATTGTCATGATGCAGATTAATTTTTGCTTTTTACAGAGTGTTTAGTAAATAAACCAAGTGAAATTTACCAATCTTAAAGCGAATGGTAATATTAACAAATCCATAAAATTAATATGCAGTGATATATATTTGTATTTTATAAATAGTATTAGTAAGCTGCAATAAAATTATTTTTGATGTACTATATATTCCATTTGTTTGACTACTATTGGCAAAGACTATGTAACAATGTTACATCGTTACAAGTTGAGGGTTACTATAAAAATAATTTCCCTTTTACAATTTGTATTTTTTTTATGGATTGATTTTAATTTCAGTGGAAGAATCTATTGTTTTCAAAAGTATAAATTCGGGTCCGAATGCAAAACAGTTCTTCTTTTTATCTTGTATTTTTACGTGATTTGGTAGAAAAATAAAAATTAATTTATTTTTACCTAAATTCAACACACGTGCTTTTTTGTGTGTTGGAGTTAATGCCATTACAAATAAAATACTTCAAGTTAAATTTTTTATTAATGATGTGAATTTTTTTTATATTAAAAACTATTATAATTAGTGTTTAATTTATTATTATAAGTAGTTATAAAAAAATAAAAATAAAATAAATGGCATGTGCTAGTGAATATAGAACTATAAACAAAAATATATTTTGGTAATATGAATAAAAAATATGTACCTATGTACCAATAAACTAAGAAAAATAAAATATCTAGTTCGAATTATTTCTGTCTCACGAACTATCAGTGCTCCGCATAATACAAAAGTGGACAAACAATAAATGTGGTATCGTGCTACTATGTGTATAGTGAACACAAGATATATAAAAATAAAAATTAAAATTTAAAATCCATAATAAATTAATCTATAATAGTAGCTACAGCTAAAATCACTAAAAATAAAATTATTAAAACTACCAAATAAAACAGTTTGTGCAAAACAAGTAAAATATATAATAAATAGACAATCTTAATGTTTATAATACATAATTAGTGAATAAAGATAAACATTAATATACAAATCAATATTATTTTAATAAAAATAAAATTATAAAATAAATTATGTGTAAAGATCATACGAGTGGAAATACGTATAAATAAATTAAAAACTCTGAATAAAAATATACAAAATAAAAACCGTTTAATACGAATAAAACAAAAACAAAGTTCACATAATTTTATATAAAAATAGTATCTGATGATACTAAAACAAAACCAGTGTTTTATATGATTATACTTTCATATATTCGTAGTATAACATGAGTATAGTGAAAGAAACAAAAACATTTACGCTGCCATCAACATACAACATTTCATTGTACAATGAGTTGAGTGAGATTTTTATTTTTATTAAATTTGTAAATTATAATGGTTAGATTAATAGTTCTTATTTTTCTATTTAAATATTATTACTTATTTACTACATATATTTATCTAAATTTAAATTATAATTAGTTAAGGTAATATTCATGCTAAATATTAATTTGTATTATTAATTTCTTTTGGTTTCGGGTTTAAAGTTATGATCTATTACATAATTTTCATTTTGTTTTCTAATTTTACTTTTTTTAAAATTTTATTCTAAAATACTTAAAAATTAAACATTAATATTTAGCATAAATAAATATTTCTAGTTCATAGTTTTTTTTTATTTCTAATTCTTTAAGTTTGTAGGTATTTGATAATTTTTTTTCTACCAAGATTTTTTTTATTTTTTATTTTTTTTTGTTGAAATCGTTAAAATAAATAATTTCTCGTTGAATTTTGAAAACAATAGTGAATTCTTTAAATTTTTATTTATTGGGTACTAGTTGGTGTTCTTTGGTTCGCATTTTTCGCATTTCAGGGATGAGATAAGTAAATAGTGAATAATGAGGATGAGGTGAATAGTGTGCTTCAGTGATGATTACGTGATATGTGCTTGCTTGTGCTCCAGTTTAAAAATCATTTTTTTTGTCCAATTTTAAATTATTTTATTTTTATTTAACGGTCTAACCAGATTAATATAAACTACAGAAAATCCCACCCCAATCCCTGAGCTTTAGCCAGCCAAAGTATGACCGTTCTGTAGTCAATGTATTAAGTTTCTTTTCTGTTAACGATTGGTGTTATATTGGAATCAGGACTTAATTATTCACCTGAAACCCACTCACACTGTTCAAAAATCGTTACAACTATTTAAAATTTAAAATGCTTTGTGAGTTGTACACTGCGCTGAGTAAAATATAGTTTTCAGTTAGAACCTAAGGTGAATAAGGCCATTATATTTTTTTTTCATCATTTTCATAACATGTTTGGTTTCACCGATTTTTATTACCGAAGTGACTCACTTAAGTTCAATTACAAATTAGAGTAACGGACAATTTTTGGGATAAATATGTTTAATTTTACCTATTGTTTTTTCCGAACGCCAATTTAAATAATATTCAATAAAATAATAGATACACCATTTTATCTGTAAACGAAGAGCTGTGCAGTTTACTAATTATTTTTTTATAATCAGTTTTCACTGATTTTTCATAAAACATTTTGGAACCTATAATAAGGCAATATTCAAGGCAAGTTTGTGTTTATTAATTTATAGTACGGCTAATTCTGTTAAGTAATAGTGCAAATTAATGTGACCATTATATGATCACAGGTGTACAACTAATAAATACATCGTGGTTAGCATTTTCAAATTATAGTTTAGCACTACGGGGATCAACATATTTAAAACGTTGTGTACATTTCTCTTTCTAATTGGAAATTAAAAAAAAGAATAATGAAGAATATAAAATTAAAATAAAAATAAAATAATAAAGTCATTTTGTCTAAATTAGACACGTTATTATGACAACATTTTTTTTTACTTGTATTCTAATAGTGCTTTAAAAAAAAATTTAAAAAAATGAAATTTTTTTTTTGCCTTAAAATTATCTCGTGTTAGTGAGAAGTTTTTTTTTTATTATTTTGGCGAGTGCTTAATAAAAGTTTTTACCAAAAATTAAACTATAATTAAGAAAAGTATTTTCTAAAATGGTGGACTGTAGATAAAAATTTAATATTAAGTTAGTTCTCCATGTACAAATAAATGGTGAACTAAACGAATAAAAATTTAAGTTTAAGTTAATTATCGAAAAACCAAATTATTTATTAACAAATAATTCTATAAAATAATATCATATTTTTGTAATTAATGCTCGAAAAACTATGGTTTATGCCAAATACTGTATAACGTCTTAAAACGATTATCGTATGTGCCAAAAAAATAACATTTCTATGTATTTAGTGACCGTTGTATTTGGTGACCGAGTATATGACAAATATTTATGTATATACAGTGATGGTAAAAACTGCAATAATAAAATAAATATAATTAACAGTGTGCAAAAATAAAAGTTATAATTTCATGTCAGTTAGCCTGAGTTCAAAAATAAAAAAACTAATGTCTGTAAAATATAAAGAAACGATAAAGTGCATACAAACTCTAATACATTTGTGTATAAATTACAAATATACAAATTTATAATTATTTGTATATGTATACAAACGAACCATCATTCAACACGTCATCAATCAACAAAAACCATAATGTTCTTAAGATAAGATTTTTATTTATTTCTTTATTTTTATTATATTCTATACTTATTATTAATTTTTACTATTGATTGATACTATTAATAATTTTTTTTGGTCTTATCAAATTATTTTCATAATTCCTTTTGTTATATTAATTATAAGAATAATTTGATACGTCCAAAATTTTTTTTAAATTATAATTATAATATAAATTATAATTATTAAATTATAATTATAATTCATATTTTTTTTTTTTTGGTAATTATGGGGTAGTTATAAGAAATTTCTTTTTTTTTCCTTTTTAATATTATATCTAGTGTAAAATTTTGAAAACTTTTCTTAAATTTGTTTAGTTATTTTCTTTTCGACTAATAAATTCATTTGCTTTCTTTTCGGCTAATTTAATTAAATTTTTCTTTTTTTTGATTTTTTTCTGTTTCGCTTGAGTTTGCTTTTGTAGTTTCAGGATGAGATAGATCACGATTCACGGATGAAAAGGTTAGTATAGTTCGCGGCACGTAAGTAACTATAGGTGAGTTGATTCATGCCTTGCCCCTTGCTGTTAATTTCTGTTAGTGTCCATTTCCTTTTTATTTCCTCTCCTTAAGTGGTCTAGCCAGCATTTATTCTTCTTCGGTAAACCCCACCCCAATCCTCTGAGCCTTAGCCGGCAAAACCACGGCCACACCGAAGCTCTGAATTAATGAAAAATTAATTTCAGTAACGAAGTGGCATTTTAATTGGGACTTAGAATATTTATCGACCCCACCATGCCACTCAGATTCGTTACAACCTTTCAAACGTGATATTATACTCTTGGATATCTTGCTTGGATCAACAAATATAAATTACTTTCTAAAACAACAATTTTCGATTGAACGCAGTTTTTCGTAGCTTTTGGAATTGAGTCTGAATCTGGTGTATTTTTATTTTATTTTTTTGTACAGTTCACATTTGATAAATTGTTGATGCATTAAATAACGTTTTAAACGATATTACACAATGCATTGCCATATCTTTCATATGGCTTAAAATATGATATTTTATTGAAAAATTAAATTGAGCCATTTTAATATTACAAATCAAATTTAAAACTATCATTTTTCTATATTTTTACATATTGTTTATTAAAAAAGTTGCATAATAACTAAAATTTGTTTAATAATATTAGTTATATCATTAATATTAATAACAATAGCGATAAATACAACTAATTAGAGGTTCTCCTTTATTTGGGATTTTGTGAGGTTGATAGGAAACTCTTCTCGATATCGCTCGATTACTTGAAATAAAAGCTGTTTTTCATCCTCTTTCTTTGTTATTTTATCGTTGAAAGAACTAATCAAGGCTATGGCTCTTTCAGTAGCATCATTAACAATAAATATTTTATTAATTTTATTTTCGCAATAAACAGTTCTTGTTTTCATTCCACTTTTCAGGGATCATTTCAAAGAATTCTTGAGTCACAAATTGCGTTGAAGAAATGCTTTGTATTTTCCGTCACAAATCGTATAAATAAAGTTGATTTACTCTGATTTTATTTAAATGGCTTTCTGGGGATTCTCATCATGTCCAGGGTTTTCCGAAGCTGAAACCTTTAATCTGTTTTGTTCTAATGGTATACAATCATTAAAAAATGCAAGTCCAGTAAGAGTTTCGCTGAGGTACCATAAATGTCTGGAAAGTACCTCAAGAACTGTTTCTGCCAAAGGTTTATCAATTTCTTCGTATTCTACTAACTGTTTTAATAATTTTAAATCATTTGGAGCTGCTTTAGTTGGAATACTGCTTTCGAACCAATATTTGATATATAGCCTCATTATAAATGTATTGTGTTTTTGAAGTGCACGGAGCCTCTGTCTACAAAAAATAAAAATAATTAAAATTGTTAATACAATAACTTAAATTGTAATTGTTATTACTGACAGAGTGAATTGGTTTCGAAATAAATATATTTTCAAATCATATGTTGCTTTTGCCATCCACCGTGCATGTGATATAGTACTTGGGTTTTTAACTCGACCGATCGATTAGTTGATTCCCCCAAAAATAGAAGCCCTTGTTCCAAAAAATCAATATAATCCCCACGAGCTTGATGAAATTTCAACTATTCAAATATTTTTTTTTATAGAACCATACTTAACGTAATTTAAAGCTGTTAACAACCGTATACATTAAAGAGCTTGTCGATAAAGTTTGATTATACATAAAATGGCGTCCTTCCGCTATTTTATCAATAAAATATTTATTAATCAACTTTTAGTAATTAATACATTACATGTATATATATATATATATATATATATATATATATATATATATATATATATATATATATATATATATATATATATATATATATTCATTGCCTAGAAGCTTAGTACAATTTTTATAATTTTTATCAACGGCATCTGTAAAATTTACAGAGCTGTGTAAATATTAAATAACATTTTTAATGAGCTCAATTATAAATTTAATAATGCTTCATGGTATTGGGAAAATATAATAACAATAATCAGTTTTAAAGGCCATTACTGGCCCCTTACTGAGTCAACAATCTGGCTCCAACGGTTTCGATTCTGAGCATGGTCTTCATACTGTCTAAGACAATCTGACGAGGCCAAGTCGTTCTCTACATCGTGGAGTCATCGTCGCCTGCAACGACCTCTGCGCATTTTTCCAATATTGGGAAAATATACTGTTTGATTTGTTTTGATTGGAATGTTCAACCAATCATTAAGCAGGATCTCCCGGAGATGGCTGGGCCTCACCGAACACCCTTTTACACATAACATAAAGAGGATTTGGATAGGTTTAGTTAGTATGATGGAAATTGACTCGGTTACCGACACCTTGTATAGCCAATAGTTAGTAACACAAGACGATACAGTTCTAATCTACTTTTATAATTTTTAACAGCATCACTGGGCTCTGAAATAAAATTTATTAGTTTGCTGGATCAGACTTATGAGATACTCCTGAAAATTCAATTCAAATTAGTTACGAATTATTGTATTCTGCATTTAATTAATTAATTTAATTCCCACCTTTAATTAATTAATATAAATTTAAGTTTAACTATAAGAAAGACACTGTATATTGAATGATAAATAGTTTAGAACATTTCGACTAACAATTCTTGACAGCAAAACTGAGCTCTGTAATAAAATTTATTAGTTTACTGGATCAAAATTATGAGATACTTCTGAAAATCAATTCAAATTAGTTCCAATTTACTATATTCTGAATTCAAGCTATAATTAATTGATTAAAATTTAAGTGTCAGAGAACCTATAATTTAGTTCAATTTATTATTATTAATTCCATATTTGATCTGTGGTAGACCTATAATGAATAATAATTAGTGTAAACACTGCCGCCATTTGCGTTTAACACTCGTTCACGTTCTCTTCGCCTCTATCCCTGCAAAATTCAAAATACTTTATATGTATTTTACAATACGTTTTGTAATCTCCTACTTTATGATTTATTGTAACAAAAACTGCACTCTGCAATAAAATTTATTAATTTGCTGGATGTGACTTTTAAGTTGCTTCTGAAAATAATTTAAATAAGTTTCAATTTATTATATTCTGCATGCTTAACTGCAATTCATTAATTTAAATCTAATTCATTAAAACTCCATATAAATGCGGCAATACGAGATGAAATAAAATTATGTATTACTAGATGAAATAAAATTAATAAAATAAAATATAAAATAAATACAACCAAGAATAGTTCTTAAGAGAAAAAAATACAAGATTATAAAATATAAAAGGAACGACAAGAAATATAATTTTTAAATAAATTTTAAATAAATAATTTTAGCAAATAATGTTGAATGTTTGACTGCTATATTACTACAATTTAAATTATATTAATTGAAATATAAAATCATTTTTAAATCTGAACTGACTTACAAAAAATATAAAATGTCAGCTGATTTCCTATCCATTTGTTGTGTTGTTTTCCTAATGTTCT
Organism: Tipula unca; assembly: GCA_951394425.1. Lineage (NCBI taxonomy): Eukaryota > Metazoa > Arthropoda > Insecta > Diptera > Tipulidae > Tipula > Tipula unca. The sequence continues at coordinate 104,678,733 of OX596380.1, forward strand.
AATGTAATATATAATTTAGATAAAAATATTATATACTACCTACATACATTTGTTCATATTTATACATTCATTAATAATAAAATTTTAACTTTTTTCACTAAAATAAGTAGTGAGAGAGTTTTAACTCTTAAAATATAGCACTCCAATTAGAAATCATCACTTAAAGTAAATATCATTATTGATTACTTAATAAGAAATAAAATAAAATAAAAATGAATATTAGGTATAAAATTAGACTACTTCATTCGACCTGATGCACCATCTAGATACCGATATATGTATCAATTGATACCATTTGTGGCTTGTCACTGTAAATCTAATTTAATTTAAAAACAATTCCAATTGGAACACATTTTCCCAGTCAAACATAAATGGGAATGTTTTGTTTTGATATCTAACCTAACTTAACAGACAATTTAACTTAGTTAAACTTTCCGAAACGTTTCTACTTACGTTTTATCTGAGACATTTACCTGATTCGTTTTCCAATTTGACACCACTTCAAAAAATAATATTCATTTTGAAACTCATATACGCATACATTAATCGTCCAGGAAAAATTGTTCACAGTATATTTGTCTCTTTTTTTCAAGTTTTGTTTTTTCGTTTTGTTTCTTTTGTAATTACATATCGCACCTTCAATTCAAATGTGACACAAGTCAAAAATCGAGATTTTTGACATAATTGTTGCATAATGGTTAAAATAAGTGAAATTTTTTATCTACAATAGCGACACATTTAATATTATTCTATTGCCCGTATTAGAGCGCTAGGGTCACTTTTGACTGTGAAATAAATAACAGATGCAAAAAGAGGAAAAAAGACACAATTCAGTTGTGTCTTACCCGTTGACCTAAGTGGATATTAATTAAAATTAAAACAGTTTTAAAGGCCATTACTGGCCCCTTACTGAGTCAACAATTCGGCTCCAGCGGTTTCGATCCCGAGCATGGTCTTCATACTGTCTAAGACAATCTGAAGAGGCCAAGTCGTTCTCTACACCGTGGAGCCATCGTCGCCTGCAACGACCTCTGCGCCTACCATATGGTGGCTCTCCTTTCAGAAATCGCTGCACAATTCGTTCCGGATCGTTTTGGGCCGTAAATCACACGCATGACTCTTCTCTCAAATGTTAGGAGCCATCTCTCGTACTCATCCGTCAGCGCCCAACTTTCACATCCAAACATAACAACGGGCCTGATCAACGCTTTGTAAAGCTTCAGCTTCACGGCACTTGATAAGTGTTTAGATATTAGCAGTGGCCTTAGAGGATACAAAGAACGACTGCCAGATGCCAGCCGCACTTTAATATCCTCACCTACACTGTTATCGTGAGTGATAAGAGAACCCAAATATTTGAACCTCCTCACTCCCTCAAACGTGTGGTGGCCACTACTAAAATCTGGTGTGCCATTCTCCCTAAAACCAGAGGTCAGGTATTTCGTTTTGGACTCATTGATCTGAAGTCCAACTGAAGCTGAAAACTCTACAAGCAGATCAAGTATTTCTTTCACTCCGTTGCTATTCAGTCCAATCAGGCATATGTCATCTGCATATGCAAGCACCTGAATGGACTGGCGTTATAAGATGTTACGCTGCGGTGTTTCAGTTTTACGAAAGATGTACTCCAACATGAGATTAAAGAGTATCGGGGACAGAGCATCTCCCTGCCGAACACCCGAGTTAACTACAAAACTTGTCGATAGCTTGTTCTCAACTTTAACACAGCATTGGGACTGCGTCACTGTCATCCTACATAGTCGTACCAGTTTTGTTGGCATTCCTAGGTATTCCAGGGCAGACCATAAACTCTCTCGATTGATCGAGTCATAGGAAATCCAGGAACACCTGATGTACGGGGATGAATGTCTCATAATATTTAGATAGAATCATCCGCAGCGAAAAGACCTGATCGGTGACTGATCGATTCGAACGAAATCCTCCTTGATGGTACTATCACAGTGATTGTTGGAAAAAACCATTGATTTAAAATTCCCTCTCCTGAAATATTAACTTTTTTTTGTTGCGCCACTTTTAAATCGAAGGTGCGATATGTACGCACAAATATGAAATACATTAACACTTTTGATAAATGCAACGTCTTATTTGCAAGAATATCAATCATAATTCCGTTTTTAATTTGACACTTTTATTGTTAAATAATTTAACAAACTGAAAGAACAACACTTTAATTAAATATTTACACGAACCATACTAATTAATTCCGCCCAAAATCATTTAAAATTTATTTTTTAATGTAGGAGATCAAATACGCATCTAATCGACATGGCATTTCATTGTTCCCCCCATGGTATTGGGAAAACATACTGTGTTACTTAATTATCTTACCTCTAATATTTATTTTGCGCGTTGCAAAATGTTAGAAGTTTTCCAGAAAATTTTGCAAAATGCAGAGTTAATGAGATATAATTTTATCAAATGTAGCATTTCCATAAAATTATATATTTGAAATCGATATTTGAAAAGTGCATAGTTGGCTCAATTTTTGCTGAATTTTTGGTAATAATTACCATGCTTTTTAGTGAAGAACGAAAATATTTTTGTTCAGAGTACTTTACACTGCACTTCAGACATTCACAATACAACCAACTATTATTCTGAACGGTTGTAACAGATACATTGACATATGAAAACAATTCAGTACTCTCATCAGGCCATGGCGACTGTACACTAAAAATAGTCCAGGTATATAATATAAAGTGAAACCGAACATGGTCCTGACCACAAACAAAACACGAAAGATTTTAAGCAATTTTATTAAGACTAAAAGAAAGTCTTTTACATAATCGGAAATCTAGCATCCTATTAGCAGGATAAGAAAAAGCACACCATGAGGATATATTTGCACCCGTCGAAATGGATACGAAGAGCAAACAATGTGGTACAAGAGACAACCCATTCCGAGGCACAGCTAAATAAAAATGTGTGATGGCATGGAGATTTCCCAATAAAATATAATGTTAACGTCATCCAGCAGATAACTGCAAATATGTTACAAAGAGATGAGCTACATACATACATATGTATGTATGTATATTTAAAACTGGTTGAATTAAGAGGATTACTCTGCTTTATCTAATAAAATATTTACAACATAATTTTAAGTTCTATACTTCGGTTAATATACAGTTAATAAATCCAAATGTACAAAAATTTAAAACATAATACCACCAAATAAATATGTTATATTAAATTACCTCATTTAACTTCACCAAATTAAATTTCCAAATAGTTTTCTACATTGCTACTACTACCTACATAAAACTATTGTAATCTTATACGTATTATTATTATCCAAAACCATATTACCTAACATCATCCTTTTTTGCAACACAATTATTATAAAATACAAAATTTTAATTTTTAACAATTTTTTTATTTTAATTTAATTTTATTTTTTCCCTACATCATTTTTTTTTATTTTATTTTACTCTCTCAAGTTTAATGTTTGTGGCTTTAGTTATAATGAACAAAACAATAAAATTTCAAAATTTGGATATAAAAAATGCTTCATAAATATTTTTATTTTATGTTCTGTAAGTTTGCCCATAAACATTAACAAAAAACGAAAAAAATAAGAAAAATTCAAGAATTTTAAACGAAAATTCAGAAATGGAGAAACGAAACAAAACCCATAATGGAAGTTTATACCTCTTGAGGGATTGGCGATTCTACCCGTTGTATCGTTATACATACATACTTTGCATTTGGAATAAAGAAATACTTCTCTATCTTTTCTATAAATCTATAGTAATCTGGTTTTATAAGTATTGTTTGCAAATTTTTTTATATTCATGCTATATAATACGACGAGTATAACACTGGGAAGAAGGAAGCTCTATAAAATGAATGAGAATAAAGGGGATACAAATTTATCTGCTCCATTCAACAACAGGTTCAATAATTTTGAAAAGCATTTTCGTTTTTTTTTAATACGCTTTCTACTTTCTTATTTTTTGTAAATATACATCTTTATGTAGACTGTTTGTGTTACATTAAATTGCTATACCAACAGTTATAATAATATAACGGATTTTTTCTTGTTGCTGTTACTTGCTAAAATACAACAATAAACTATTCATTTTTAGTGAACTGGAAACTAAATAATAATAATAAAAGTAGATAACGATTTAGATTAATAAGGAAAATGTATTTCTTGTTCTTTACCTGTCAAGAACGCTTTCTTTCAATTTTATTACACAAAAATGTATAATAAACAGAAATTTATAATAGTAAAATAAAAACCTGGAAACTTAACAAAACACAAAATATCCAAATAGCAACAATACAAAAAAAAAGAAATAACTAAAAAAGTCTTTTTTGTGAAATAAAATTTTCTATTTTATCACTTTTTTGGATGAAATTTATGGATGTAGTAAAGATTAGAATTTAATTTAACAGAAAACTAGCATGGAATGTAATGAATTTATTTTTATTTCTTTATTAAGTTTTTGTTATTCAGGGATGTTACTAAATTTTAATTAGGAAAATGGAAGATAAATATTATCGTTCACATATTATTATGTATGTAGTAGTGCTTATAAAAAAAATGTTTAACTCAAACCAATTATCAAGCACACATTATTTGTGTGTATTTTCATATTATATTATTAGTATGTCCAAAAGAGTTGTTAGTTTAACAAACTAACATAAATTTTAGTGACATACTTATGTATATCTATGTATTCGAGACAAGATAACATGGGTTACATTAAAATGTCTACTTTAAAATTTAATTTATTCAGCTAGTAGCATGAAAAAAATAGAAGATCCATTCTCCCAATAAACCAAGTGGGCCATACCCGCTGTGTATTTTTTTCTATTCACATTTTTATCATTTTGTTTTAGTCAAAAAAATATATTTTCGGATTTTATGTATGTAAAAGAAATTATAATAAAATGCAGAGACCTTCTGTGAGTCATCCATTATTTGCGGTTTAGCTTCCTTGATTCTGACGTCAATTATATCATTTTTGAAGTTTTCTCAATTAAGTTGATTAAAAGGTGGTTTCGATCTCAATGTGTTGAAAACAGCGATAAATTAATTTGAGTGAACGTTAAACATTTTATATTGCAGCATGTTCAGAAAATAGAACGAAATTCGCCGTTAATCGTAATTTAAAATCGCGGCCGAATTTGTTCTAAATAGACTAAACTTATTAGACGTAAAGAATTCATTTCTTATTCGATTTCATTCTGTCAAACACCCACACATCAAAAAAGTTTGAATTTTAAAATTGTATCATAAATATTTTATAACTATTATTTTGGTAATATGGTTATTTATGGCTAAAATGAGTCTAACAAATTTTGAGGAACAGGATTCTCATAATGAACATTTTATAATTTCGTGTGTCACTAAAGTAATTTCAAGTTTTCCTTTGTATAAATCAATTAAAAGGGCAATGACATAAATGTTCCCGCCAAATTGTATAAACCAGGGTACGAATGACATTTGAACTACATTCAAAAATCTATGATTAAGAAACTGGGACTGAACTATCTCGAAAGCGGGACAACCAAAAAACAAAGTGAATGCTGTCATCGTCATCTTCGAGACAGTTGTGACACAAGGAATCTTGAAGAAGTCCCATTCTTTGTAAATGGAGTTTAAAACGGCCATGTCAGAATAGCGACCAAAAGTCTCGTTGGTCTTTCATCAAAGATAAAGCAAATTTTGTAAGCCTCAGATAGTACTTAGCCACTCGGCAAGTAGTGGAAACTAGCCAATTATGCTTAGCCTGCAAAAACATGTAGTTCTGAATAGCTGTATTACCACAATAGGACACTGCCGGTTCAGGTCCAATGAATTTCATAATTAAGCATGTTTTAGCTAAAACATCAGCCATCCGATTACATTCAATACCACAATGAACCCACATAACCCTGACATGATTATTAGAACAAAGGACGTTAATAGGTCAAATCATAGGTCATGTGCAGGCCAAAAGGCTCCAAAACCCGCAACATAATTAGATTGAGACCCGTCAGCGGAAAACACGAGAGACTGAGCCACGTCATTGAATTTTTGTTTACACCACGAGTCCCTCGCTTTATAAACCAACGAGAAAGAATTATCGAAGCAGAATTCTGGAAACAATTTGTCATTATCCATATTAATTTCTGGTATATATGAACTGAATAAATTGTAGAATAGAAAGACGAAGACAATGATTGATAACATTGCACCCAGGGATATAAACAGAAAGTAGTGGTTCCACAATTCCCTTCCTGGAAGAGGTTATTTTGCCATCAAGAAGTCGCAACTCATCGAGTCTGTAGGTATCATTTCTAACCAAAGATCTATCAAGTCTGGCGATCCCAGAAATATTATTAATTTCTTCGCAGAAGCTAATCCAAAAAGTCCTACGAGCCGATAAACTATTATATATAAGGTCTGCTGCATTCCTTAGATGTGGTAGCCGTTTCTCAGGCTCCCTCTCCGGAATCGAACCTTGATTCCCCGTTACCCGTTGCAAGCATGGTAATTCTAGATACTACCATCAATAGTTGATAGGGCAGACATTTGAAAGATCTATCGCCGATACTGGACCATGCGACTTACATGTTATTCAGATTCATCTTATTAACGATACAGTATATACATATATATATATATATATATATATATATATATATATATATATATATATATATATATATATATATATATATATATATATATATATATAAGTATATATATATATATATATATATATATATATATATATATATATATATATATATATATATATATATATATATATATATATATATGTATTAATTTAATATGAATATATATAAATATAAATATTTTAATATATATATATATACATAATTTATTTAGGTAGAATATTTATATAAATAGGCAGTATTTTTAAATGGAAATATTAATATCTTATGGGATATAATATTTAACAAGATCGTATATATAATATTATTTTTAAATGTTTAACAATATCTATATATATTTTAAACATTTATTAATCGTATAAATAACTGAAATTAGAATTACTTTATAATAAATTTTTATTATTTGCAATCATTTTTATAAATTCACTAAAAAAAAAGAAGTGTATATATATATATATATGTATATATATATATATATATATATATATATATATATATATATATATATATATATATATATATGTATATATATATATATATATATATATATATATATATATATATATATATATATATATATAATATATATATAAATATATATACCTTAATGTGTCGATTGATTTTAATCTAATAAAATCACACGTTCCTTGCGGTCCGTGATTATTTGCATGTATTAGCTCTAGAATTACCACAGTTATTTATGTAACGATCTAATAAATCGTAACTGATATACTAAGCCTTTAGCGGTTTCACTATTCGAGAGTGTGTACTTAGACATGCATGGCTTAATCTTTTGGCAGGATCAACCAAAATGTAAATTGTATTTATATCATGAAACAGTTTTGCTTCATGAATTTATTTCACATATGAAATATTAAAATTTTAATATATTCAAATCAATTCAATTGAATTCTTAACATATTTTCTTTTATAATAAAATTCCTTATTAAAGGCGCAACATTTTTTTGTTTATTTTTTGTGTGAATATGAATTTTGTTCTTAGAGATACTAAATTCTCAGACTAACCAAATAAAATTTTACATTTTTTATATACTAAGGTGCAAAAAAAAAAAAGCGAGGGACCATTTCAAATTAACTATGTCAAACAACTATGCGCATTTTTCATAGAGATTTACACGGAATTTAACTCATTACCAAATTTAGACAATTTTCGTATGTTTCGCTATGGGAGCTTACATCGAAGTCGACAAAAATTTGGTCTATCTACTGACCTCTATGAGAATGTTTGGTTTATGTCATCAATAGTTTGAAACTATACTAAATTTTAATGAAATAATGTAGTCATGCGATTTTACTATGAAAATCTAAATTTCACTTACAAAATTGATCAATTACGTCGAATTTAACAAAAAAATATAATTTTACAACCTACCTCGTTTTGAATCACCCTCTTTACTAGTTAATGATAAAAATTGCCCATCCTCCCTACGCCACGTTATTCTAGGTGTGGGATGCCCACTTGCACTGCAATATAATATGGCATCTTCACCTTCCTTTGATGTGACATCTCCGGAAGATTCAACATCTGATATGTCAGGCGGAACTAAAATTTAAACAAAATAAACTTAATTAACATCATATGTAATGTAAAACTATACTTAAAAATGTATGTTAGATATATAATATGCATATAACTTGAGCGAATAAATTTATATATTACAGAGATTTTTACTGAGAAAATATACAAAGTTTATTAATGTAATTACAGATACATATTGTATGTATGTTGGTATATGAATAATAATTCGTTGCATTAGTTCGCTGCACAAAATAAATAAACTATTTTCTAATTAAATATACACACAGACAAACATATTGGTGCTTGTGTTAATCAGCAATTAAATTGTAAAAATAATTTTTTAATCATCATTAAAATAAGTAAAAATAATAAATTTTTTGCCAATAAAACTATAATAAAATGGTACCAAAGTAGCACCAGCGTACGAAATAATCATCATAAAATTTATAACTTTAATTAAAAGCTACATCGTATTTGATCCATGTGTGCTATAATTTTTCTTTCTTTCTAAGTGTGTGTGTGATTATAAATTCTTGTCGCAATTTTATTACGAAAATATACAAAAATCCTTAAATTTGTATGATTTCTTTATCTAATTCCCAAAAATCATAAAAAAGAAAATCAACCAAAAATAAAAAAAAATAATTTCTTTATCTACGTAACGCATATTAAATATATATATATATATATATATATATATATATATATATATATATATATATATATATATATATATATATATATATATATATATATATATATATATATATATATTATATATATATATATATATATATATATATATATATATATATATACATATATGTACATATAGCTTAAGCATACATACACAACATAAATGGATACATGGATATTTTCATTAAGTTGAATATAAAGTAATTTCATTCCCAGAAGGCAGAAACGAAATTGTAAAACAAACTATACGTTTTACTGTTATATTGGACACTAAATTCAAGATTGCCTCGAAAATTAACCACTGCTTGTGCCATGTTCTCATCGTCGTAGTGAAATTGTTTGACCTGAAGAAGCATACATAACAAAATATGTACATACATATGTAAAATTGAGATGTATATGTAATGCTTGTACAATGGCGACAACAAAAACAAAATTAAATTTAACTCTCTGGTTATCGATTCCATAATTAAAATGAGATTTTCACAAGAATTTTTATTTCTATAGAATAATTTTTAATTACTTTTAGCTTCCTACATATGTACACAAGGCACGTAAACAAAATTAAATCACCAGAAAAATCATTTCGAATATATTGATTGTTAAATGGGCGGGATTCTATGACAACATATTGTATTCGCTTAAACTTTTATTATGAAAAAAATACTCATTATTTGTATATTGTACATTGTGTAACCCTTCATTATACGCCAGATTCTACGAATTTTAGTAATTAAGCCATTTATACCATGAATGAATATGAGAGATTCATCTATCCGAACAATAAATGTTGCATTAAAATCCAAACCGCAGGCAAACTGAACGTTGATATGATACGAATACTATACCTATATACCTCTCGAAAGCAGTATTAATAGAAATATTATTTCTACGAATTAAATCATATAAACGTAAAGCAGCTAGAGGGCGCAAAAAGGGATATTCTAATTAATCGTACCAGTTTGAAAAGGTAATATTTTAAAACGAACTATGTACATTCAATTTCTAGAGTTATAAATTTGTTTATTTAAAAAAAAAAATTAAAAAGTATAGTATAAGTAAGAAGAAATATGATTGTCAAGATAGTATACAGAAGTATGAAAAAATATTCTTCCATGTGTTTTAAAAATATACTAAGTTTTCGTGAACAAAGATGTAGGTGGGTACATGAATAATATGCCACAACAATATGTTTACATCGATCGATACCACACATCAATAAGTGCCTAGGAATTTAACGAATATATTTCCCAATTGGACTTACATATGTGGAGTAGCGAATTAGTCACACAACTAATCTATATGTTACGGAAATATGATATTGTAAATTGCCCATGGTTGGTTTGGGTTGTGAGTCTATTTTAAACCAAAACCATTTTTATTTAAATTTTTCACTATTTTATCTTAATTAGTATGATACATTTTTTTTATAATTTAATCAATTAGTTTATTAGATTTTGAATTTCAATCTGTTTGTTTATTTTATTTTAATAGTTTTAACATTTATAGTTTATTCAACATTTTACAAATTTGAGTTTATATACAAATTTACATGTAAAAATGATCTATCCGCAAAATAAAAATCTAATAATTTAAGGCTTTTCTATTGCCATAATTTTTTGTTGATTCCAAAAGTTGTTCGGTCGAGTCTACCGAATTAAAGAGACTGGTGTATGACACCTTTCGTACATTATGACACCTTTCGTACATTATGGAAAAAGCAAAATATCAGTTTGTCGAATTTAGAATAGAAAATGTGAGTTCAACGTCTGTTTGGGTTAGTTTTAAAAAAATGGCCAATGCGCAAAATGTAAAATATGCGAAAAAATTGTTAATTTAATAATTTAAAATAGTCAATTTATAGACGCGGGCAAAAGAAAACTGTTTTTCATCATCAAATAATTTAAAAATTTCGTTGAACAATAAAATTACTGAATGTTTTAGTATAGTAAACGAGATAATTCTTTATCAGCGATTGTATCACGAATTACAGTAAGCAATGGAATCCCCATCTCAGATTACTGTACTTCGAAAGATCCAAGGATGTTACTTACATATAAGCGATTTCACACGATATCACCGAATAATATAAGGAAAATAGTAATAGCTTATGGACACACTAAATTACGCCAAATAAAATTTGAAATGAAAAAACAATTACTTTATTGCGAGAACAATTTGTGGTAAATATTTGGGTTGGATCTAGATAAGATTATTGTTTGTATTATTGCTGATGGAGAGTCAATAATGACAAAAGTAGAAAGACTTTTAGAATGTGAACAACTAAGTTTCGCGCATGCGACTCATTTGGTTGTACTTTAATGAAAAAAATCTATTATGGTGGTCAAGATTAACAACTCCAAAGGGTAGAGAACTAAACGCCGCAGCTTACTATTGTGAATTTCTTTCAGGAGGACACAAGGAAAACTCCGGATCTAATTGATTTCTACAGTACAAGAGGTATATCCGAAAACCACATTTTACTAGAAACTAGTGAAAGTCTCTCATTGGACCATTCTCCCGTTATTATGACTGTTAGTTCCATGATTGTTAAGAAGGAAAATCCACCTAGACTAACAAATAACAAAACCAATTGGGAATTATTTAGGAAATTGGTTGAAGACAACACCGATCTTCTTGTACCAATTAAGCATCCCCGGTTCAATTAGAAAATGAAGTGGAACTATTAACCAATAATATACAACAAGCAGCATGGAATAGCACCCCTGTAATCCAAAACAAGGAGCGGAATAATTTCACTTATCCAGTCGAGATCGGGGAGTTGGTTAGTGAAAAACGGAAAGCATGGAAAACATGGCAGAGCAATCGAGCACCACCAAGCAAAATAATTTTTAATTACCTCTGCAATAAGCTTAAGCAAAGAATTAGAAAACTAAATCAGTCACCCGTTATCTTCGTAGCCTTACAGACAATAAAGAAATTGAGTATTCTCTATGGAAAGCTACAAAAGCATTAAAAAGACCAAATTATCAAATACAGCCAATAAAAACAGAAAGCAGCCCTGTTCGCATCTCATCTTGAAGAAACGTTCCAACCATATGCCAGGCAATCAGCGGATGAAAATATAATACCAGTGCACAAGGAGGAATGTAGGGAAATACCACCTGTAACTCTACGAGAGTTGAAAGATCAAATGTACCATAACATAAATTCGAAAAAATTTCCTGGCTATGATATAATGATAGGTGAAATAGTTAAGGCACTTCCTGAGACAGGGGTGCGAAAACTTTTTCATTTAATCAACGCTTCATTTCGACTGAAATATGTACCTCTGCAATGGAAAGTAGCAGAAATAATTATGATACCAAAGCCGAAGAAACCTTCTAATCATAAAAAATCATAGAGGCCAATTTCTTTGCTTCCAGTACTTTCGAAAATTGTTGAGAAACTGTTATACAATAGGATGAAACCCATAATACTTTACAGAAAGCTAATACCACCACATCAGTTCGAATTTAGAGATTTGGCAAAAGAATACTTTCAGATATTGAAATCTTACATTGATAACAGATAGTTTCGCGTTAGATGTGAAGAAGAATTTTCCGAGCTAAAGAGAGTATCTTTAGGGGTCGCCAAGGTAGCGTGCTGGGGCCAGTCTTGTATTTACTTTACACAAGTGACTTACCAAACATAAGCTGGACTACAATAACAACATTCGCGGAATATACTGCAATTTTAGCTACTGCAATTAAACCAACTAAGTAATGAACCAAAAAATGGCGCATTAAGCTATATGATGAAAAATCAACGCACGTTAACTTTACCAATCAAATATTTAACTGGATACCAATAGAACTAAATTCTAAACAAGTTCCTTATGTTAATACAGTCAAGTATCTTGGCATGACTCTCGATGCTAAGTTAAAATTGAAAGAGCACATTAAAAAGAAAAAGGAGGAACAACACATTATATATAGAAATATGTATTGGCTAATTGGAAGATATTCGGAGCTGTCAAAACCTAATAAGTTGCTACTATACCAACAAGTTTTAAAACCTATATGGACTTATGGTATTCAGGTTTGGGACTGTTCTAAGAAAACCAATATTAAAATCATACAAGCTTTTCAAAATAAAGTGTTACGTGGAATAGTGAACGCTCCTTGGTACATAAGAAACGATAATCTATGTAGGGACCTCCGGATGGAAAACGTTAGCGAGGATATAACAATTCATCCAAAAAAACACATACAACGGCTTGGTCAACATCAAAATGTTGAGTTACGTGGTATGCTGAGTAACACAAATGGAGTACGAAGGCTCCAAAGAAAGAAACCGCTGAAATTGGGAAGACCACAATAGGATGGCCGAATTTTTAGAGACTAACTAATGGGTTATATCTCTGCAAAATGAACATAAGAAAGATCGAGAAATTACTAGATGATAAAGGGTGGGCCAGTTATTGGTTTAAATTTGAACCACCTGTTATTTCGAATCTGGCAATACTTATGTCATTCTATTCTGTCACAAAATTCAGTATATTATCTCCACTGAACGAAATGAATCGATTTACGCTTGAGCAACGTTGGGATTTATTGAAAATTTATTTCCAAAACAAAGACAATTGGTCGGAAATTGCACGAAAATGTCGTGCAAAATTTGGTCGCAGAGAAGGGCCAACAGTGTCCGGTATACGCAAGTTTATTGTTAAAGTTCGTGTAACTGGTTTTTCGCATTGTTGATGCGCCAAGACGTGAGCGTGCTCGTACAGTGTGTACATCTGAAAATATCGAAGCTGTGGCTGAGAGTGTGCGTGAGAATCCATGTACAAAGAATTGAACTTTTCACGCACCAGTTTACGTTGAATTTTGCGAAAAGATTTCGGTATGACGCCTTACAAAGTTCAACTGGTTCAAGAGTTGAAGCCGCATGACCATCCGCTTCGTTTTCACTTCGCTAGATGGGCCAACAAGAAACTGCATGATGATGCCGATTTTACGAAAAAAAATCATCTTTTGGGATGAAGCTCGCATCTTCACCTTGGTGGGTAAGTTAATAAGCAAAATTGCCGTATTTGGGGCTCAGAAAACACACACGTGGTCTTATAGAAGCCAATGCACCCATTACGAGTGACTGTTTGGGGCGGCTTGTGGAGTGGATGCATCATTGGCCGTGTTGATGTGAACGATGTTTGGTTTCAACAGGATGGTGCAACTTGCCACACATCTCATGCCACAATCGATTTATTGCGTCAAACGTTTGATGGCCGTTTAATTAGCCGAAATGGTGATGTCAATTGGCCGGCAAGAAGCTGCGATTTAACACCATTGGACTATTTTCTGTGGGGTGCCGTTAAAGACAAGTGTTTTATGCCGACAAACCAGAGACAATTGAGCATCAAGGCCAACATTCTTGATGCCATCGCCGATATACGATCCCATACACTCGAAAAAGTGCTCGAAAATTGGTCCGATCAAATGGGGTATTATGAGGCCAGCCGCGGCAACCATATGAATGAAATAATATTCCATCTCTACGGAACAATTGTACTTCACAACAAAAAAAATAAATTTGGCAAAATTTCAAACCGTTTTTGTTTTATTGCATTTTAAAATTTAAACTTTTGAATTGCCCACCCGTTATATGTAATCAGTTGTAGTATTTAAAAAAATTAAAAATAAGAAATGTTTCTTGTATGCTCCGTATTATACCCAAAATCAAAAACATTACTTAAATGCTTTAAGGTTTTTCGGTTTCAATTTTATTTTAAAACCGAAAACCCGATTTTACTATTTTAATCAATTTCTGCAATTAAAATTAGAATAATTTAAGTTAAAGCTTAATGACTACGATGGAATGTACATGAGAGTAGGTGAAAAATCCGGTGCAACATCCAAGCCCTGTTTAAAATCAAGTGATTTTCAATATTGTGAAAATGCATCGTAATTGGCTATTCTTATTCATTCTATGTGACGAGTGCAGGGACATACGAACAAGGCTGTACAACCAAGGCCAAAGAAAAGTGTTACAGCTGCGGAGAATTCGAACAAATGTTGCTATCATAACCACAAAAGATGAACCTGTGGTTCAATGTATCTCGTTTTAGCAATGATTTGAAGGAGCCAATCAAGCAATGAAATTGGATGACCATGGCTGATAGGGGGAAATGAATTGAATTTAATGTGTAATTTGAAATTAATAGAATTAGAAGTCAACAATTTTGAAGATCAGGTTACTATATTTAATGGAGTTGGTTCGAACGGGTTGATCAACAAAGCAAGATTCGACACTGTTTTTCAAGAATGCTTTTTCCATGTTGTAGATGCAGAGCAACTTCCCGTAGAGATACTCCCGGGAAAAGAATTAATAAATCACCCGTTTACGATACGAAACAATAAGCTTGGACCAACAAGGGAAATAAACAGTTCGAACGTTGCAAGAAGTTCTGATTTGGCCACCAGTCTTGCAGTTATATAATGTCACTGCAGAACCAGAATTGCATACTGACGCATAGAAAATTGGATTGTATTTCATTTTGATGCAGCGGTCTGAATCGAATGGATAATTTCACTCAATAGTAAAAATACGCCAACATGCAAAGAACGCTATAGTATCAATGAACTAGAAGTTCTAGCAATTGTTGCTCTAAAAATATTAAAGGTGTAATGGAGGTTTCCGGAACCCATTGATTTTATTTGTTTTCTTCGTTAAGCCCCATATTTGTATTTTGTAAGTCCATATTGGTTTCAGCACCTGCTGGTACAATAATAATTTTATTTGTATTGACAATTCAGATTTTTCCCCACAACCAGAACATTTTCCTTAACGTTGAGTTTTTTTACTTTGTTTTAACGTGTTCCTCTTACCTAAGCCTTGTATCTAGTGTCATCCTCAAATACTTTACAGTATTCACAAATGCAATCTGCTGTCTATTATAACTACAGATCTCCAACATATTTTTAAATTTGTGAAATTTACATGTGTGGATTGTGATTTGTTAATAGCCTGATCCGCCAAATTTTTGTCCATTTATTTATTTTATCACAAGCTTTTTGTAGTTTACAACTCGCAGTATCCTCAGCAAATGTTGAGATAGTAGCATTGTTCATCGTAGTAAAGCAGGTAGAGTATCGGTTTCAAGACTCTCTCAGAATATTATTCTTCGCATTTCACTCGAAAATGCGGTTCTCCATATAAGATTTTAAGAACATAATAAATGTATTAAGTAGTAGATCCAATGTCCGCGCTACATATGTGCATACGAGTACATGCCAGGACATATATTTGTTTTATCTAATGTATTCTCTGTCACATCAGAAGTCTATGGTCATGATTTATGGCTAAAGGCTTCTCTCTAAATCCGAACTGATATTGTGGGATAAGATTTCTTTACTCTATAGTTAGTTTTAGTCTTTTAAGTAGTAGTTTTTCAAAGAATGTCGACATTACTGGAAGAAGTAGAATTAGTTGATACAATTTTCTATCATTCGGCGGCTTATCCAACTTCATCATTATTACTTCCATGACTTTCACTGCATTTTTATTTTTGAAAACTGCATTGTATAGTAGTAAGTCGTAACCTGAAGCATTCGTAGATGTTAGATTGGTGATTTAAGTTTTTAGTTCTTTAATTGTTGCAGGACTTATTTCCTCATTTCTTATATTGGAAGCATTTTCATAACCTGATTATCTGTATAATGGGGGGAACGTTTCTTCAAGGTGTACAGCAAATATGTCTCCTTTTTCTTTTACACTTCTAGCCCATCTCCCATCGTTTTCATTGGGAAAACAGTATTTTTGGCATTTGTAATCCCATTACTGCTATCCAAAGCGAGTAGTTCGTATCTTAAGTTGCAGTTGGAGTATTAAGGAATTTTCTTATTGTTTCATTTTTTACCTTTTATGATAGCCTTAAGACTGTTACACAATCTGTTTAGAGTAGTTTTATCTTATGGGGCACGACTACTTTGCCATTTTATTCGTGTTTCCGTATTTCCTGTCGAAGTACTCTTACTTTTCTTCCAATTCATGTTCTATTTTATTTTCGCTTTTGGTTGGTACTTGAATTTCAGTATTTACTTCCACGCTGCTTGAATAGAAATCAGTCTGTTTTATTATTTGTTAGTTGTGCTAGATTCCCTTTTTCTATTACGCTCTCATTATTGGTCATAATAGCCGGTGATTGAACAGATAATTCGATTCATTGTTTTCTAAATAAATATTGCTCTCCGGTAACCTCTTGGTAACGAAAAAAAATTTAATTGGGTCTAGTATTTTGTTTGTGTCAGTTGGTCTAATACTTGTACCGCTGCGAATAATTCTTTACCCTTTGGAACAGTTAGTCTTGAACCTCAAAATGTATTTTTCTTCCATAACGAGTTAGTCCCTATTGTCTCGAACAAATGCATGTATTCTTCGTTCTTTAGATTATATCGTGGGGGACAATATATCGCGGATATTTTAATGGGCCTGCGGTAACCCAGTAGTATCTTTACGATAATAACTTGCGTGGAAAATCTTCATGGTGTTTAATATGTTATCCTTAATAAATTCGCTGAGTGTAGGACATGGTAACAGATAAATTCACGAATTTTTGCATCTGACGTTTAAGTAAGGTGCGATTCTGAAATTGGACATATACTCGTATATCTATTTTTTCGGTATATTAACATATTTCAAAGTTGAACGCGGTAATCTCCGATTGCAAACTTAAATAGTTTAATTACGAGCTCGAGCATTGATCTTGAATTAGGATTAGGCATGTTTATGCATTTAATAGATATTGTGATGTTGGCGATTGAAGGTGGTGCGATTTCTATAGTAAATCAGCTCAGAGATCTGATCGAGATTTGCATCCCATATTCGAGAGCTAATAAAAACACAATTCTGTATTCCAAAAATATGCCAATACAATCGGGGTTTATTGAATCCGATCCCGGATTCTGGCTCGTCTTGGGAATCTTTTAGCAAACAATAAACAATATTTAAATATACCATTTTAATAGTGGATAGATTCTCAAAGTTTTTGTGGTTATATCCGTCAAAATTCACAACCACCAAAGAAGTTTGAACTATAGAAATCAATGTTTGAGAATACAAGAATATAGGTAACCCTCCTACAACACGGTATCTTGCAACACGGTTTCACTGTAACACGATAAAAAAATCGCGAAAAACCTACTACAACACGGTTTTACTATAAAAATTTGAGGAAAATATTTAATCTGTACGTAGAAATTACATTATACATACCCTATTACCAAAGAGAATCAATGTAACAAAGAATCGTAACAAAGCATGCTATCGAAATCATATCTTTATCTCTTAAAGAACTGAAAATTACAACATTAAACGCATGTTGGGAAAAGATATGGCCAGCATCAGTTGAAATAGAAAACGTGCATGATTCAGCAGAAAATGAAATTGGTTGCATATTAGAACTTGCTAGATCGATCGGAGGAGAAGGTTTTAGGGATATGGCTAATGAGGACATTCAGGATTTATTAGTAGAAGAAGAAGTAGGTGAAGCAGATTTAGTGGAAATGGCATCACAAACACAAGCAAATCAAATCGATACAAGCTCTGATGAAGATAGTGGTGTTAATAATTTTACACTAAAAACATTGCAGGAAGGTTTAGGTTTAGCCGAAAAGTTGGAATCATTTTTCGTTAATAAAGACCCTTCCACTGAAGGAAGTCGAAAATTCAAAAGGGAACTACAAAAATACTTATCACCATATCATAAAATTTACAACGGCCTTATAAGGACATAGAAACAAAGCAAAATTACAGATTATTTAAAGATTGTAGATGGTGTGCAAAATCTAAATGATGCAGAAAAATGCAAAAAAAACTTCAGAAAGTGAAGATGATATAGTTCAACCAAATAAACGTTCCCGTATAATCCTATTGAGCAGCGATGATGAAGAAAATTGTTAAATAAATTAAAATTATTAATTAATTGAAGTAAAATTAATAATATGTACATACATATGTGTTTATGTAAATTTTTTTTGCAAAATAAACTAGATTTTAGAACATAACCCCCCTTTTTGCATTAGCTTCTAGTCTCTTATAGCACGGTTTTACATAACACGTCGCATTATAGGAACCTATCTACCGTGTTATAGGAAGGATACCTGTATATATATATATATATAAATATATATATATATATATATATATATATATATATATATATATATATATATATATATATATATATATATATATATATATATATATATATATATATATATATATATATATATATATATATATATATATATATATATATATATATATATATATATATATATATATATATATATATATAGTGAAATTCATTTAAAGTGACCCCGGATATAACGATCATCCAGCTATAGCGACGAAATTTCAAAGTCCCGTTTGGTTTTGCTATTCTTCCCATGTATAATACTTTCGTTTAAAACGACCACCTAAAACGACCATCCGCTTATATTGACTTTGATTTTATGTTTCAAAAATCTTAAAAATTCATTTAAAGCGACGAAAATTTATTAAAATATTAAAAAAGAGTAATATTTCGGGGGAGAGGTCCATAATGAATAATTATTTGTTTTAGCTGCAGTGTTATAAATGAGTTCAGTAACCACAAAACGTAGAAAATTTACTGTTGAGGAAAAATCGGCAATCATATGGCGTTTGGAAGCTGGAGAATCGAATACAAAGCTGGCATCTGAATTTGGAGTGGCACAATACTATATCTATTATATAGAAGAATCGTGAATCTATACTAAAGTGATTTGAGTCTCAATGAATAAAAGCTAAAAGAATCAAAGCCGTTTCACATGACGATATTGACCAAGCTCTATTAGAGTGGTTTAAATTACAACAGAGTCAAAATGTACCGATAAATGGACCAATGCTTCAGCAAAAAGCAAATGGATATGGTATATTATTCAAAAACTCCGAAAGCTGGATATACCGATTCAGACAACGGCATGGAATAGTATTTTCCCAAATATCAGGTGAAGTAAATTCGGCCCCAATAGCAATCGCAGATAAAGAAGGAATAAAGAATAAAGAAGGTTTGTCCAACTTTACGTGCTTGATACACTGATAATGAAATTTTTAATGCGGATGAGACCGGCCTTTTCGATCGATTTCCTCCAAACAAAACTCTAAAATTTAAGGGTGAGATGTGTTCAGGTGGAAAAATGGCAAAAGATCGAATACCCGTATTGGTAGCAGCTAACATGGACGAAAGTTTAACGGACCCGTCCAATGGGAAGTTTAAAAAACCACGATGCTTCAAAAACGTACCCAAATTGCCTGTTCGTTACAAGGCAAATTCGAAAGCTTGGATGACTTCTGCTTTGTTTGAGAAGGAGCTTCGTCTAGGGAATGCCGAATTAATAAAGCATAACAAGAGAATCCTTCTACTGCTTGACAAATGCCCATCAAATACAAAGATTCAGCCACAAGCAATATGATTGGAATTTTTGCCACCTACCACAACTTCGATCCTCGAACCAATTAACCAAGGGATAATAAAAAGTTTAAAACATCATTATCGTAAAAAACTTGTGATGCAGGTGGTTCAGCTAGTTGATGAAAAGAGTGGTGCTGCACTAAACCCAAACATTTTGGATGCGATTGTTATGATAGCAGAAGGTTGAGATCATGTAACAGCTAACACAATCAAAAACTGCTTCAAACATGCAGGACTGGTTGATTCTGAATTTCATCCAGAAGATGATTTGCCTCTCGGACATCTATTCGGAAACATTAATCCCAAACATTTGAACGAAGATGATATTCCGATAGCACAATTAGTCCAAGATAATGATGCACTACAGAAGCTTGCTTCTTCCGAAGAATAGGCATTATTCGAATGTGTGGATGACGCTTTTATAACCGTCGAACTTCCAACTTATGATGACATTGTTAACGATATAATATTTGGTGAACTTAGTCGTGATGACGAAGATATAGTTGATGCAGAACACGGGGAAACAACATTTACACCACCAACCATTGCCGACGCGATTCGGGCTACATCAACTATAAAAGATTTTTTGTTGCTCTCAAAATGTTTTTCTCTGTTCTGTAAAATAATGCAGAAAATAACATTGCTGCATATGCATATATGTGTATATATGTATGTTCGTCGTGAAAAATCTAGAATTTCATCCCATTCGGATGTAACGACATTCGACTATAACGACGAATTTTTTCCGGTCCCCTCGTGGTCGCTTTAACTGAACTTTTAGGAGAATGTTCATTAATTTTTTTTGCAAAACCACTTTCATATTATTTATAAACCAGCGTATTTCATAAAGAAAGCAAATAGAAAAGATGTTCAAAATGTTTATTCTGCTTGTGACATTCCAATTTTACACTAACACATTAAACTCTAATATCCATAATATGATAAGTGGAACATTAATAAATTAGAGAAATACCAAAATATCAAAAACACTCAAACAACAACACAGAAAAACATGTCGAATCAGAAATCATTTTATTACGTCAATATAATGAAAGCATTCATATAATTTAATTTACTTATC
This sequence comes from Tipula unca, assembly GCA_951394425.1. Lineage (NCBI taxonomy): Eukaryota > Metazoa > Arthropoda > Insecta > Diptera > Tipulidae > Tipula > Tipula unca. The sequence continues at coordinate 104,700,138 of OX596380.1, forward strand.
GCAATACTATATATCCTATAGTCTTAAATAATAAAGAAGACGAACAATTTTTAGCTTATACGTATGTGAATTTATTCAAAAGAAATACAAAAATTTGTCTTAGTCATTTGCGAACATTTTGTTAAATTGACACCAACAACACCATAACGAATGAATAAAAGGAAAATATTTTCAAAATAATAATGACGAACACAACGAAATGTAATAATATTATAAAGACAAGAAGTTATTCAATTTTATCTCACACACATACACACACATACACAAATATTTTCATTCTCTTCAAAAACCTGATGATAAGAAAATATTTTGCCTCAGTTTTTGCCCTGTGCAAGAATGTACATATATATAGGTATGTTGTTGTTGTTGTTGTTGTCATTTTTTATATGTCAAAACTCAAAACCAATATCAGAAATAACAATATTTTCCCAATTGTATTTGTTTATTTATTATTTTCATCTGAGTCTATATAACATCCACCTCTTGAAAACAATAAAATACGATAAGAAAATGTAACTTATTATTTTGATATTCCTTTCAATACGTCAATATTTTTTTTTTTTTTTTTTATGAAAAACTAAATCAACAATCTTGAATATTAAATTGTGTTATCAATCACTATTGCTTCGGTTACATCATTCAAATTATATGAATAGAGAGACATGGTACATCAGTATATCGTTGGATCAGATGGGAAGATTTTTTATTGATTAATTTTTTTGACTATTGGGTATGTGGTTTTGACATGATGTGGTTGGTAGTAAATAATACGATAGCTGGTATCAGCCAATGTATTAAATTAATTTTTCATGTTTGGTTTGTTGGATTTTTTCCAACTATAAATATTGGGTTGTCAATTTAATTTAATTTGTATTAAATTTGTTTAAACAGCAGACTGGAAGTTTAAAAAATGAATTACCAACCCTTAACAATGCATGCCCGAGAAGTAAAAATAATTAAATTGGCCAGACGAAATAATGATAATTGTACATTGCTCAATATAAGTTCTTTCTATAATCGTCTAGAAAGTAGAAGTTTTCCGTATAATTTTTCTGTCAGAAACTGGTGATATTTTACGATACTGTAAAATGATACTTTACAGAAATGTTGTAATATGATCTAATTTGGGAGAAAAACTTTTGGTATTTTAAAAACTTACATTTAAACTGTTCTTCAGCCGATTTAAAGATTTTTTAAGAACTACATTTACCTATTGCATTAGCAAAAAATTATAAAAAGGATGTACATTTAATAGTCAGTTTGGTAGAGAAACTCAAGCATGACGGTGATGACAGTGATTTTTCCAGTGATGACGACAATTAATTAAAAACTCGAAGGTTTGCGGAGATAGTGGCTTCTTTCATACACGAATGAAATGTTTTAAAAGCGTTTTAGATTAAGTTTCTAAATTTTTAATACGCTATGGAGGCTGCCTTAATAGCTGGAATTTAAAAATGTATTTGGCAGGCCAGAATTATGCCCAAAGGTGGTGATTGCTTTTTTTTATATGAAATTAATACTAGTAGTTTGTGTCATGGATCAATCAGCAAAAAAAATGTATTAAAAATTAAAATGTTGACAGAAAACACAAATTGATTTTTGTTTGTTCATCATAAAATGAGCAAATAAATCGAAAAATTTGGGTTTCCAGTCAAAATTTTAATTATTAATTATATTTTGAACTAATTGACACACGGCTTTTTATAAGTTATCACGGAAAATGGTTTGTGTGTATGATCAAATCTATGATCTTCATCCACATCTATGTAATTTTACACAATTTATGCGGCGAGAGTAGGACAATTGAAAACTATGTACATTACGCTAATGGGTGTTTCAGCAATGATGACCAACATTTAAGTGCAGGGCAGAGAAAAATGGCACACATCCCAAATTTATTTACTTGGCGTTTTTAATGTTAGATCAGTATATTTATGTTAATAGTACTGTTCTAAACTAATCCCCTCCTTTTAGGGTTTTTAAATTTAACTAATATGTAATTTGTTGGAAGATGATCTTCGATGAATGGCCAACGAAAATTTAATGTTTTCTCTACTACTCGTAAATTATAGTATTAATGTTAACTGGATTTCGGCTGGACCAGCTTTGGCTATACAGCGGTCTATCAAGTAGATTTTATTTGGTTTCTGAAATTTTTCAATATTGTTCATTGGACGGCGAAGAATAGCGAAACAAATAACTGGATTTCCCATTTCTAAAACTGCCCGAATGTTTATTTGGCATTAGGATCTCGAAAAGAACGCTCTCCTACATCATTCTGGAGCCTCCCTCGATACTTCATATTTCGCTACCTAGAATTCCCAAAACTATCCGCTTTATGTTACGGTTATCTATTTTTTTGTTGAAATTTGGCCAGATTTTATTTTCGGTCAATGCCGGCTATATTTCAGTTTTCCATCAAGGAGAAATCTCCTTCCGCATTAAACATTGTTACATAAATAGAGTATACTCGTAACAATTTTATTTTAATTTGAAATTAATTTTCCGTTTAAGTTTTGGGTTTGATGTGCAATAATATAGTGGCTTGGATATTCTGCGAAAATGCACTACTTCTAGGTACAAAACGTTTTTACTACCGAAATTAGCACACGACAAAAATATACTATTAGCTAATGATCAAGATTCTATTTGCGTTCATTTAAATTCAATTGCGTCAATTTATTAAATTAAACTACATTTATTTTATATTTTTACACAATGTGTTAAGTGTACAAACCGGATCGAGGTAAAAAATTAAGGAAAGAAAACCAAACTTTTACAATTGGAATAGATGTGCAATCGACGTTGCACTAATAAAGAAGCGTTCGGTATGATCAGCAAAATGAACGGGAGCCGATTAGATTATACACTGAACCGATCCCGAGAACTTTGGAAGAGGTGTATTCACTCGTTAACAAATAAGTTTCACACTACCAGAACCATAGGAAATCCAACAAGACGCCGTGAAATTCACGAGGAAATTGTTGTATATGTGCTAGCTGCAACACTACAGGATCTATACATATCATCTTGCACGAGATAGAGGAATATCTTAAACAACTGTCTCCCGCATTTTGAGAGGAAACAAGTTCCATGCATACCAAGTATATCACAGCTACAGGAATTATAAGCAAATAATTTTATTAACAGAATTGAAGAAAATTCAAACTTCGTTCAACATGTTCTGTGGCTCACCAGATCTAACTTGTATACATTTTTATTTACGGGGAAAAGTGAAAGATTTAACATATTTTGATCCTACCACTCCAGATGATATGAAACAAACAAAAGAAATTTACGGAAATAATAATTCAGAAACTGAATTGAGGGCAGTTCACCTTCACATTAATTTAGAAAGACGATTAGCGGAGTAGCAGACTTTTTAAACATTTACAAAAATAAGAAATATTTTTTATAAAACAACTTTTGATCTCTTCTTTTTAATTCCATTTTTATTTTATTTTAGCACTAGGTATTTAAATTAAAAATTTCCTTAATGAATCGAAAAACAATTTAATCTAATATACAAAAATGGTGTCTGTAATGATTGTAATAGCCTTTCTCAGGCATCGAGATTCAGCCAGACATCGCAGGAAGCTGAAATGTTCATCATATATTAGAATTTTAGCGGTTTGGGTTTTTTGTAAAATTTGGGGCCAATAGGTGGCGCTGTTTCCAAGATATATCGGTTTTTCTGTTTCTTAGAAACGAAGCATCCTAGGAACTTCAGATTTTAACCATAGGTTTGTTTCGTTGCTATTTGGGTTTCTTGTGAAATTTGGACCCGATAGATGGCGCTGTTTTCAAGATAGTGGTAATACCGTAATTCCTTCATCATACATTGGCAGACCGCGGCATATGTAAGAGTATATTCAAGACGCTATGACTTTCGTTCATCATTACGGAACACCCGATTTATTTATAACATGCACATGCAATCCAAAATGGAACGATATTGTAAAATTATTAGAGCATGGTCAACAATCGCATGATCGACATTACATTATAGCAAGAGTTTTTAAAAATAGCTAAAATCCTTAATGGATCTCATTAAAAAGTATCATGTGTGTGGGCAAACGAATTGTTGGATGTATTCGATCGAATGGCAAAAGCGAGGACTTCCTCATGCTCATATATTAATTTGGCTGGCAAATAAAATAAGATCAATCGATATTGACAACGTAATAGACACTGAAATTCCTGATGACAACACGGATCCAGAATTGTTTGAAATTGTTAAATTAAATATGGTCCATGTGGAGCACTTAATTTGATTTCACCGTGTATGATTAATGGTAAATGTTCCAAAAGTTTCACTAAAGATTTTAAAATGCATATGATTCCTGGAATTGTTGGCTTTCCATTATATCGTAGAATATCCACTGAGAAAATTCAAAGATTCATTCACGATAAATATTCACACAAATGAATTTGAAGTTGACAATAGATGGATTGTGCCTTATTCGCCATTTTTATTAAAAATATTTAAGGCAAACATTAATGTTGAACTATGGTCATCCGTAAAATTCATAAAATATATTTGCAAATATATCAATAAAGGAACTGACATGGCAGTTTTCAATATTGAGCGACAAGACAATTTAAATGACGAAATTTCAAGATTTCAAACTGGAAGATATATAAGCACCAGCGAGGCAATTTGGCGTATTTTTTCATTTTCATTGCACGAAAAAGATCCAACAGTAATTCATCTAGCGGTAAAAAAGCGGTCCTTCAAAATGGACACGTGTCTATTTTCCAAACAAAAATGTTGCACAGTGAACTTTGTTTAAAATGCCACCATTTAGGTTGCAGAACTCGGAATGCTGAAAGTCAAAGATATATACGAGCAACTCAAACTAACGAGCAACGCGAAGCGCGAAATGAAGTTGAACTGAATCGAAAACAACAACGTAGAAATGTCGTGTTTAATTCCTATCGAGCTGCATTCAATTATAACGTTGCAATCGATTGACGATTACAGTTCACTGCAAATCGTTGCTATTGGACCAATCAATATTGTGTGCCACATTGCAAGGCATTTAAGTTGAAAAATTAAGCACCTGGATTGTGTTTCGCCAGTGGCAAAGTCAAATTGACACCATGGGTACCGCCACCAGAGCCACTACATTCATTGATTTCCGGAAATGGGCCAGATTCTAAACACTTTTTGATTCATAGCAATACAATAATTGCTTACAAATGACGTTATTTTGTGCAACAAAAGTTATTCGAGATAATTTAATGCCTGCTTTCAAGGTAAATATACTGGGAAACAATAAATTTTTACCTCCATGTAGTTGGTGCAAAATGTAGTAAAGTACGTTGGTAGCTTTGAATTGCCAAAACCAACCAAAACTGAATAAGTTTACAGAAGTTGATGGGGGAATGTTTGCTAGCCACATGGCGGTACAAACACTTCGCAAACACAATTACCTATTAAAATCGATTTACCCTGGCAAATTCAGGGTCAAATATATCATCGAACAGGTTCCTTAGTGACAACGCTGGATAGTGGCTACAAATTTTTGCAAACTTATATTACGGGCGATTCAGCAAGACAAGTCGATCAGCGTTGTGCACACAACAATTCGGTGAAAAGACCAAATATTTTTCAATCAACATAATCAATTGGTTTCATTATTCAAGACCGCATATGCCATCTGAAACCAACAAAATTGCCATCAGGGCCGATAAAATGCCTTGTTGTTGTACAACACGCAAGACGTTTTAATGCGCCATCAATTGATATGAATTCGCTATTGGCATCGTGGGGGAAAATTTAGAAAACCAAGACATTGTTTTACATCGGAGGAACGATCAACGGTTACAATATCCTATCTTAATTTGGCAAGGTATCATTTTTCAATCAAGATAATAAATCCAGTTAAAGGTAAATAACCAATCTACTTTTACTACAATACCATAATCACAACGATAAAGTAAGATAAAGTCTTATTAACACAAAGCATTTTTTACAGGCGCCGAAACCAACGAAAAATTTAGTTCAATAATTCATTACTCATAAAGACTGATGGTTTGAGAAAATGAGGACAATCGTACATCTTCAAATGACGGCGTCTACTTCACCAATATGCTGTGGATATGTCGGTCTAAGTTGAAACAGAGCGATTAATATTTATCAGGTTGAACTAGGCAAAACTTTTTTCCGAGGAATACATTCATCTATGGGATGCCATCAATGCTGAAGGAAATGAATAGAATGTCGGCAGAGTGACAATTCTCCCCAACATATGTCAGAAGTCCGTGACATATGCATGAATACGCTCAAGATACAGTATGTACGTCATTATGCAATCCACAGTGGACAGAAATTCGACAATAATTATTTCCTGACATATTAATCGCCATGACATCACCGTAAGGGTATTCAAAAAATATTAAAATCACTCTTGGATTTTATTTAAAGTATCGCATGTTCGACGAGACGCGCTGTTGAATGTATTCAGTCGAGCGGTGAAAGCGCCCATTGCCAAATACACATATCCTCATTTGGTTGGTTGAGAAGATAAGACCGAATGAAATCGATGATGTGACATCAGCGGAAATTCTCGCTAATGAATAAGATCCACTGTTACATGAGGTTGTTACAAAAAATATGATTCATGGTTTCTGTGGAATATTAAATCCCAATTCTCCGTGTATGGCTGACGGAAAAATAAGGGCCGGCAAGGGGGACCGGGCTCAACTATTTAATATATTTTTTATATGAACGCAACATTACGATTTCAACACTTTATTAAATGTCCCTGGAGGCGCTGCGCTGCGTAGCGGGCGTAGCCCGCTAGTTTATTTATAGTTTTATTTGGTGTTACAATGAACCAGTGTAGAACTTAGAGAACATTTTTTTGCTGTAATGTAGATTTATTTTTGTTTAGTCAAAAGATACACCCAAAAGTATAGGTTCTAATATAGAAAAAAATTACTTTCGTCAATATCTCCCAAGCTAATGACTTTCAGTGTCATCACCTATAAACGTTCCTCCCGACCCCGAACTATTTTTATTATAAGTAATTTTCACCTATCTTCCACCGTTTCCGAGATAAAAGCCTGGCCATTATTGAAAAACTCACACTGTATGGACAAATTATTTAGGTATCCAGTTAACATCAGAATTACTCATAATTTTTTTAGTTAGATAAAATGCTAGTTGCTTTTGTAAAACCTGTTGTCAAATCTTAGTCAATAGTTCTACAAAGTTGCGAATACTATTAAAAACATATTTTGACATTTAGATTTAAACTTCTTGAATTTCATGAGACAACTATATGTGCTTACATATCATTCATAAGTTCGAAATGATTGAAGTAATTACGAAAACTATTAAAATATAATTTATAATAAAAAATTCAGAATACAAGGAAACAAGTTAAACTTCAAACCCAAACTATCTACAAAACATTATTTTTTTATAAATCCATACCTATACTACGTACATATGTATATATGTATGTGTGTATATAAATTTTGGGGAAATAAGAAAAATATTTAATTTATTTAGTTTTTATTATAATCTTTTTATAATTTGAAAAGGATAACGAATTAAAATTTATGTTCTGGTACTTTTATATATGTATGTATATAATATGTATTGTATGTATATGAATATGTATTGGTATACATACTTACTTTTAGATCCTAATCGATACACAAGTTTATTTGCTTTTTTTATTTTATATTTATTTCTCTTATAACGTAAATTGTTGTATCGAAAGTGAAATTTATGATCATAATAAATTATTAAAGTGGATTATAATTTTATGAATTATAGTATTACTATATAAAAATTATTTCTGGTGTTGTTAAATTTTCTAATCTATATAAGATATTTCGTAATTTTTTTTTAAGTGGGCTTTGTTTTGGGCAATTTATTTTCCATACTTTATGTTTTAGATTACTTATTTTAAGTAACATAAATTAAGTAACATAAATTAATTTTCTAAAGACTATCATTTTTTATTTACCATTGCATTAGCGAGTGATTTTAAAGCAGCTATAAAAATTAGATTTATTGTTTTAATAATTGTATTATGCAGTATGAGAAACAAATTACCTTTACAAATTGTAGAGTACGCTAATGCACTCATTATATTCCTCGTCCAACAAGTCCAAAAGTATCCATTATCTCGAGAAATAAACTATATAAATATTTATTTTTGCTATTGTTTTACGGTAAGGTTTGCTAGGTATTGCGGTTATGGGATTTGGTTTTGGACCCTTGCAAGAACAATACATTAGACCAGAATACTTTTACTAAAGTTATCTATAAAAATGTTATATGCCTAGGAGTAAGTGTTTTTTATTTTGTTTTGAGTAGTATACATGAAATAGCTCATTAAATTCCTCGTCCAACAAACCTACAAGGTATATACTTTATTCCGAGAAATAAATAACCTTGAAAAGTTCGGGGTTGACAATGATAAAGGAGAATTAACACTTCAATCCTTAGATTTGGACTATGATTCTGATAGTGCATGAAATAGTTCACCAAACTCTTCGATCAAGATGCCCAATAGTATTCCCCTTTCCCCAGAAATAATTTTTAAACAAGTTTATTTTCCTGGTTAGCCTAATATATAATTGGAATACAATTGAAATTGTAATCAAACTGGTTGGTGTTTTCGCTTAAATGGTTTGTACTATAGCAGTTTAAGACTATGACATTTGGGATTGGTTGTGAGAAATAAGATGTGTTTTGAAAAACACATACAAGACTATTTTTCGTCTGTTTTATTATGTGAGAGTTTGAGAAGGAACAAAATTTGGGGAAAAATTTTTGTATTTCCATTTAGCGACTGTAACGATCATGGAGTACCATCCGTAGATTCGACGTGTATACGAACAGCGAATTAAATTTCTAAATTTGTGTTAATCATTTTTTTTTGTGTAATAGATTTTTATTACGAAATCGTTCGATTCTCGATCAGAGCAAAACAAAAACTCTATTTGTTTGTCGGTGATCAACCAGAAGAATTCAAATTATTAAATTATGTTAAGAATGGTGAATTCCATATAATTTCAAAAAATTTTGTGTAACTTTGGTGATGTTTTAAAATAAAATAAAAATTTAAAAATAATAAAATAACTTAAAAATTCAACTAAACTTGCGGTTGTCAATATTAAAGTCAAAGAATTATGCCAAGTTATTAAATATACAATTTTTTCAAATTTTCAAAAATAAATAAATAGTGAAATAAATTGTAAATCTGTAAAGCCAAAATCTGTAAAGTAAAAAAAAATTTATAGTTATTTTTTAAAATGATAATAAATTATAATTATAAACTTTAAATTTAAGTTTATCAAAACTTATATAATAAAAACTTAAAAATAAGCATTTAAAAACTGCGGCGATCAAAACTTATATAAATTAATATAATTTACAAATAAAAATTATAAAAATTGAAGTGACATAAATGGTTTGTTTTATATAAAAAAAAATAAATGAAACGACTTACGACCAATGTATATACAACTTGATATAATTAAAAACCTTACGACATTTGCGACGATATCACATCAAACAGGGAATTCCATAACGGTGTTGCATATACCATTAAACACAATCGACATCAGAAATAACCAGATTGCAACCTAAGGCTGTTTCGTTTACCAACACCAGTACTCCATTTTATGAAGCGGATAATACTCGGGTAGCGTAACCTTTAAGTTAAGTAGAAACTTTTTTGTATTTAATTGATGGTGGCATATTTGTTTGAATATTTCTTTTTGGTTGAATTATTTCTTTTTTTATATATATTATTGTACAAAGAAAGCTTCACCAGCCGTTAAATGGCTAATTTGACTTTTCTGGTCGTAAATACATTCGATATGTTAGTGTGAGTGCTTAATGACCGTACTTAAGCAAATACTAAAGCAGCGAGTTTTCGGCTTTATTTCTACAAATGAATTAGTACGCTATCTCACTTATTCACTTATTATAAATCAGCTAAGTTTACAAGTTTCTCATTTATTATAAATTAGCTAATTGGCAAGTTTTACAAGAATTTTTTAAACACTCAGTAAAAACCGATAAATTAAAATCGACTGAAACAATTCTGCAATAACTAAACATGTGCACAAAAGCATATCTATTTTTTTAGAGATATCTTAGAATTCTTTAATCCATTATTTAATCCGCCATGTTCCAATCGAAGAAAATCTTAATTCATCAACTTCATTCGGAGTCTGTGAAAATCTTCAAAAGTTTCGGACAAAACTTTATTTAACAGGACCATCAATATTGCAATAATAGCAATGCATGAATGGGATAAGAAAAGAAAACATGATGTTAAATTTAATAAAAAATTGCGAAACTCTCAGTATCGAAATTGATCAAAACAAATTATCATTATTCTTAACCAATTTTCTTTTCGAAGTCGAAAAGTTGATATACATATGCAATAGAAGTTTTGGTGGAACATAACTAAATTAAAATTTTTTATTAACGAATTAATCTTTCCGGAAATCTCAAAAGTTGCGTTTCATCTGTTATCACTTCCTCACGTCAATACCGATGCTGAGCGTTCTCAACTTTAACACAGCATTGAGACTGCGTCACTATCTTTCTACACAATCGTACCATTTTTGTAGGGCTACCTATATATTCCAGCAGACCAAAGCATCTCTCGATTGATCGAGTTATAGGCCTGCCGGAAATCCGGGAACACCTGATGCACGGGGATGGAAGTCTCATAATATTTAGAAAGAATCATCCACAGCGAAAAGATCTGATGACTGACTGATCGATCCGGACGAAATTCTCCTTGATACTCACCAACCAGGCCTTCCGCTAGAGAGGTGATTCTATCCAATATAATGTAGGACAATAACTTGTTTGCTGTGCAAAGGAGAGCTATACCGCGATAATTCTCACACTTCAAACGTTCTCCCTTCTTGAAGATGGGGCATATCGCGGCCACTTTCCATTCGTCAGGCATTACTTCGGTTCGCCACACTAATCGAATAAGGCCGGAAAGACAGTTCCACAAAGTATCCCCTCCGAATATCAAGAGCTCTGAATTAATGCAGTCCACTCCAGGTGAGCGGTTTCATTTTATGAAATGTCCTCATGGAATGGATCCTTAATGCAAATCTCCGCAGTCTGTATTTGAGGAGACTCAACTACAGTCTGTGACGCATGATGAACACCAAGCAGGTCGGTAAAGTGTCCATTCGATGCGACGAGTACTGCGTCGAAGTTGACACAGAGGTTACCATCCCGGTCCCGAATGACAGGTGACGCAGGCTTGAAAGTATGGTGCAATACAATAATGACATTAATGAAATTATGTGAACTGAGCTCATTGCTGAGTTGTTGTACTTTCATAACCTCGGCTTCCACCATTCTCGCTTTTTCCGTCTACAAATCCGCTTAGCTGCCCTCCTAGTAAGAGAACCCTTGTTTTTCATCGCGATCGTGAGACGTTGTTGTACAATTACGAGCTGTTTATACGTTTGACTCAATTCGTTAGACTTCGTTAGGCTCAATTCATTAATTTTAATTATGAATCCATCGCAGCATGATTAATTATTGTGCTCGGATTGCGTTAGTGCAACTTTCCGATACACTATCACTCCAGCATTATTCTCATTCGTCCGAGTAGTTTTTGCTCGGCCAGTTGGTATTAGCTTGTAAATCAAATTTATATGTTTCTATTTTCATATATGTTTCTATTTTCGAAATTATGAACGATACGGAAGACAATTGCTTCAGCTGGTACATTATTACGATCCAATTAATTTCGTAATTTTCACAATAAAGGATGTATCGTACACAAAAATCCTTCATCCATGTACCAGCAGAAGCGATTGTTTTTAAAATAACTACAAGTAATTGCTTACTATAGCGAGTACAATGAAACTAAAGTTTTGTTAATTGAAAAATAATAGAAATGTTAAACTATATAATCTAAAACAAAGGCAATACAATGTAAACGAATACAATTATCATGGCAACTATGACGTTGCAAAATTTATTGAGTTGTACGAAAAAAATGAATAGAATAATAATAAAAAAAATCTCGTTGACCAGCATTGGAACAGAATGATAATTTGACATGAACAGAATGATAATTTGACATGAACAGTATGAACATGGATCCATGTTTCCAGATGTATCTATTTGTGAGGTGAAAGTGGGCTTGCTACTCTAAGATCGTGAGCAATTGCAAAGTATATCATTCTCTCACCGGTCGCAGTTTCGTGACGGGAGTATACGGACCTATGTTTTCACAAAATGATTTCTGCCAGCTCTAGCAATAAAGTCCCCAATTACCATTCTAAAATCATGTTGGGGTATAGATCCCATCAGATCGTTCATAACATTGTAAAATGAGTCTTTATCTTGGGACTGGCTGACTTCTGTGGGCGGTTAAGGTTAGCTAACTTCATGCGCAAATGAATCTTATACAATCGGTTATTGACTACTTGGAAATCCAAAACAGCGTTCTTTACCTGCGGCCTAAGAAGAAATCCAGCTCTACATGCTAAAAAACCAAAAAACCAAAACAAAATTGATTTGCGAAGTACCAATTTAATATTTTTTTGTTTGTTTTTACTTTTTTCTCCACAAAACTTTTTTCATTCATTGATAGAAGTCACGAACAGGAACAGACGACGTGTTACTTTTAATGTTCTTTTAAAAATTTTAATAAAATTATAACAAAATGAGTTTACCATTTCTACACGTGTGCTCATGTGGAAAATTGAACTCAGATGGTATGTTCACATGGGTAATTTTTTGCTCGAAGGTTTGTGAGGTACTTTGTAAATATCGGAGATGTGAATTTTGTTTTTGTATTGCCGATAGTCATATTAATGTGACATTCTGGATTGGAGTCTGAAATGACTTAAATTAAATTCAGAGTAAACGTCAAACTTTGAATGATACAAGATTTAAAAATTACATTTTAATACAGTTAATCTAGGGTACATACTATTTTAGATTTACAATGCCAAGTCAGAAATAGAATAAGTTGATACAGGTATCCGTATTACCATCAATGGCACATTCAATGAAATGAATTAAAATGTAATAATTATTTACATTTTTATTTTTTAGTTCCTATTAAGTGATTGATGAATGATTTTAAACTAATTTTTTTTTAAACAGTTATAAAGGCCATTACTGGCCCCTTACTGAGTCAACTATTTGGCTCCAACGGTTTCGATCGTGAGCATGGTCTTCATACTGTCTAAGACAATCTGAAGAGGCCAAGTAGTTCTCAACATCGTGGAGCCATCGTCGCCTGCTACGACCTCTAGCGCAAGCGTAATCGCTGAGATCTTACTTCATGTACAATATCGGGGATCTTCATCAGATCTCTGATCTCGAATTTATACAGAGCTCGGTATCTAACATCTATTTCGCGTTTTGGGCCGTAAATCACACGCATGATTCTTCTCTCAAACGTAGGGAGCCACCTCTCGTACTCATCCGTCAGCGCCCAACTTTCACATCCAAACATAACAACGGTCCTGATCAACGCTTTGTAAAGCCAGCCGCACTTTAATATCCTCACCCACACTGTTATCGTGAGTGATAAGAGAACCCAAATATTTGAACCTGCTACTACTAAAATCTGGTGTGCCATTGTCCCTAAACCCAGAGATCAGGCATTTCGTTTTGGACTCATTGATCTGAAGTCCAACTGAAACTGAAACTCTACAAGCGGATCAAGTATTTCTTTCACTCCGTTGCTATTCAGTCCAATCCCGCATATGTCATCTGCATATGCAAGCACCTGATTGGACTGACGATATAAGATGTTGCGCTGAGGTGTTTTAGTTTTACGAAATATGTACTCCAACATGAGATTAGAGTATCGGGGACAGAGCATCTGCCTGCCGAACACCCGAGTTAACTGCAAAAATTGTCGATAGCCTGTTCCCAACTTTAACACAGCATTGAGACTGCATCACTATCATCCTACACAGGCGTACCAATTTTGTTGGCATTCCTAGGTATTCCAGGGCAGACCACAAACTCTTTGGATTGATCGAGTCATAGGCCTGCCAGAATCTAGGAACACCTGAAGTACGGAGATGGATGTCTCATAATATTTAGTAGAATCATTCGCAGCGAAAAGACCTGATCAGTGACTGATCGATTCGGACGAAATCCTCCTTGATAGTCACCAACCAAGCACTCCGCTAGAGGAGTGATTCTATCCAATACAATGTAAGAAAAAATTAAAATTGGGCGGATTTTACTCCTGCACTCGATGCCACTAATCGGCCCATGGTGCAATACCCACATTCATTCAACCCATTCACATAAGTACAGTATACTACCTGCGCATTGGATAGCTCCTCATGTCACCCTGTACAGTGGATGGGTCGGCCCATGAGTTGTACATTCCAACAGAGGGTCATAGATGTTTTCAATTTAATCAGCGATCGTAATTGGGGGATGAAAAATCCCTTTTGCAATCCCGCCTTTGTTGGGATTCGAACCCGGTACCTCCCGATCCAAACGTCGCAGCTTTAACAACTGCGCTATTTGCTCGGTAATATACCATGCGCCAAGTACTGCGTCGATGTTGACTCAGAGGTTTCCATCCCGGTCCCGAATGGAGGTTGACGTAGGCCTGAATGTATGGTGCTGCCCAGTAATTCCTTTAAAGAAATTACGCGAACTGCGCTCATTGCTGAGTTGTTGTACTTTCAGAACTTCGGCCTTCCACCATTCTCGCTTCTTCCGTCTACAAATCCGCTTAGCTGCCTTTCTTGCAAGAACAGCCTGATTTTTCCAAACCAAAAATTATTATAGTCGACATATTTAGGCTATTTTTTCGATTTCTTATTTATTTTTTTGTATTTTACGAAATTTATAGTAACTGCCTTGTAGATCATTGGGGTTTCTTATGCTGTTATTTTGTTGGAAGTAGTTTTATAATACAGTTCGTGGCATAACTATACAGCCACCCAGCATGATTCAAGAATATTAGATATAGTCATTACGAGTAAACAAAAACAAGTTGGTTTATCTGTTATTGCTTCTCGTACTATCTCGTACTATCTGTTGTTGCTTCTCGTACTCTCTCATTTTACTTGATCATCTGATGATCTGATTGTATTTTATTGATTGTTTTTTCGTTGTTCTCTTTGTTTTTAAAATTTTAACATAAAGAGAATTGTTCAACACGTGCGTGCAGTGCAAATTAAATTTTTTTTGATCAAGGTTACTTTTTCATATACATATTTTCTTCCAGTATATTCTGAACCAGCCAGATCATATATCGGAAACTCCTCAATTATTTAATGAAAACTCCAATAGTTCGGGTAAATTGTTTATAGATCTGACTGTTAACCATCTAAGTTTTCTGTTAGCACCCAAACTGATGGCTATCTTAAAGATTTAGGACGCCAAAATAAACAGTTATTAAAGGAAAACCAAAAATTGAATAAAAAACTTCAAAAACATTCCAACAAAATCTTAATCCTCCAAGCCAATTTTCGAAAAATCTTCACTCCCAGACTAATGAGAAAACTCGAAACACCCCATAAAAAATTCGGTACAAGTTGGAGGATATATTATATGCAATATCTCTCTATTGTGCCGGGCCTCGACTATATTCGCTTCTTAGAAAGAATGATTTTCCTTTACCTTCTGTTTCCAAACTTCAGAAGTGGGGAATGGCTATCAACGTAGAGCCAGGTTATTTTTTAATTGTGTTGTGCATCTACTTAAAGAATTACAGTTAAGACCTACAGATAAAGTTGCCGTTTTGTCATACGTTGAAATTAAAATTTCCGAGGCATATGAGTATGATAAACTTATCGATAGGACAATGGGTCCATCCAAATACGTTCTCCGATGACGAGGTCAACACTTTTCAGTATTATTACTGCATTAGAAGTAGCGATAGTTTCTGATGTAGGGCCCAGCAATCGGGGCCTTTGGATAGAACTAGTTATTTATACCGAAAATGCTTCTTTCCCAAATCCAGTTCATCCTGATGAAAAAGTTTATGTTTTTGCTGATGTTCCCCATTTATTGAAACTTATTAGGAATAATTTTTTCGATTATGGTTTCACGTACATCAATGAAATCCTGAAAAGCCATTCTATAAGAGAAGTACTAAGACTTTCAGATCACCATGATCTCAAAATTTGCCATAAAATTTCGCCAATTCATTTGTCTATTGAAAGAGCAGGTCGACAAAAAGTTAAACTAGCCGCCCAACTTTTTTCCCATACGGTTTCTCTTGGCTACATGAATGATGTTACAAATTGGGTCTCTGTTTCCCAATTTAGAAAATTGGTAAACGATTGGTTCGACATCTTAAATGTTCGGGTCCCAATTGCCAACAGCCGGGCGCACAAAAAATCTTTCGGTCTAGCCATCGACCAACAACTTACCATTATTAATACTTTTTCGGCGTTTATTATTACAGCTAGACCTGCTAGAGTCCGTGGAAAGAAATCTTTACTCCCTTTTCAAAAAGGTATTTTAGTGACTAATTTAGCATTAAAAGACCTATTTAACGACATTAAGAAAAACTTCACCGGTAATGAATTTTTACTGATGTACCGATTGAACCAAGATGTACTTGAAAATTATTTTGGACAGATTCGTGCAATAGGCGGCGGTTGACCATCCAAAACAATTAGAGTTCAAATGTAGATTTAGGTCATATCTATTGGGAAGAAACCAACAAATCTTGTTCGCAGCTCAAAACTGTGAAGAAAACACATCTATAAACCTTTCCGCATCTGCAAATTTTTCGGCGACACAAGCGACCTCACAAACTACATGCAGTTCAACCCAATCCTGTAATATTGTAGACTCAGATCCAACAGTTTTATCAACTGCTATATTTGAACCTCTCATTTGATCAAGACGATCCAGAAATTTTGGAACTAGAATGTGATGGAATCGAAAATATGGCTGGTGCTATATTGCATAAAATTTGTTCCAAATATAATTTACTAGAGATGGGGTATTTGGCAACATCGAACGAAGGTTTATTCACGTGGGTTGATCATCTAAGTGAAGGTGGCTTGTGTAAACCTACCAGAACTTTTATGGCCCACGTAGAAAATTTGGAAAAAGTTTTCCAAAGTTTTATTGCCTCATCTCTAGTGATATGTGACAATTATATTCAAAAGTTAATGGAACAATCGACTGACATCCCAGAGTATTGAACGAAGCATTGCGGAATTATAAATCAAAATAAAATTCATAAATATTTATTTTTTTTAAATTTATTAATGAATTATTGAATTATATTTTGAGTTTTTTAGGTTTTTTTTTTGGTAATACATATTTAAAATCTTTAAAATTTTATTGTTACTTTACTTTAATATTGCATGAAACTTCAATTAAGTTTTTATTTAAATATTTTTATTTACGTATTTATTATTACATATTATATTATTTATGTTTAATTAATATATTAATAATCTATAATTATATAAGTTTTTGTGATTTTGGCCTGTGATCTTTTTTAATTTTAAAATTGAATTATTATTGTTATTATTATATTAATATACTAATTTTATTATTTATAATTAATTATTTCCAAGTAATTAATTGTTTGAAGTGTGGAAATGAAGAATAACTGACGGATTTGCATCATTCCAAATTTCCAACACCATCTATGTAAATCATAACCAACGATCAAAATATGTTGAAGCTGCCACTGCCTAAATATTAAAAAAAAATGTAAAACAAATTGACAGCAAATAATAAAAAACAAAAAAAAATTAAACTTTTTTCTTATCTTTTCTTTTTCAATAGATATTTTTTTCCTTTATACGTATTTGCAGGTTTTTTGCAATAAGGATATTTAATTTTTAATAAAAATTTATTTTGTAATATAATATTACCGATATTTTATTTGACATTTAAAGAAATTATCATGAGTGTAAAATGCCCAGTTATGACAAGTTTTTAACAAATATTTATAAATACATTGAAAAAAACATGACTTGTTTTATTTTCTCTGTGCTAGTACTTTTTTTTAACAAGAAAAAAAAGTTGGCACACCAAAGAAAAATTACTTTTATGTTATCTTCTTCTTTGTATCATGGCCAAATCCCTTTCAAAATTCAATTGTTTTAAACAAAAATACAATTTTTTTAAATTGCCTTGTTGCTTAACTATATAACCACAGTAGCCTTTTGATAATTTTTCACGCTAAGCTTTATAAATTATACAAATTTTAGTTATAATTAGTTTTCCCAATATAAAAATCAGTGTCAAAGGAAGAAAGAAAATCAGAAGAAGGTTTTTCGCTTAGGCGAAAATTAAACCGCAATCATGTTACCGTTGGTAATTTATTAGGTGATACGGTTAATTACGAAAAAAACAAAACCGGAGGAAAAAAAACGATGAGTTCACGCTAAACTCGTGGGTTGGTTAAAGCCATGAGTAATTCTTTTAAAAGCCTTAAGCGCCGATGTTATTTAATTTTTCCGATGTTAAAAATTTAACCTTGATGGGCCACCTGGCATTCAGTACTATTGGAGGGATCTTTGAAAAGAGCCAAAGAACTATCTAAAAGGAATTTTGGTGGTGGTAGGCTAATGGTATGGGGGACATCCTGTTCAGCGGGAGCCCTTACCTTAGCATTTCTATCCACTAAAATGAACAGCGTGGAGTACATTGCCTTCTTAGAAAACTATCTGTTACCTTTTTTGTACATACATCTAGATGAAACCTGGAGCAAGATCATCCCCCGTACATAAGAGCCGAAGTATAAAATTATTGTTTCAAGAACATTGCATACCAGTAATAGATTGAACCGCTTGTTTGCCAGACCAAAACCAAATCGAACATCTTTGGGGACTATTGGTTCGAAAAATTTACGAAGATAACCGCCAATTTGAAACAATAGGTGAATTAAAATTAGCCGTTCAACATGCCTGGGGAAAAATCTCACCCGAAATTATCAATTCGTTTGTTAGAAGTCTGCCGAACAGGATTTTGGCTTTAGCAGAAAACAAAGGTGGTCCAACGGCATATTATTTTTTTTATTTTGGCTTATTTTATTGATTTTATTTTAAATTAAAAAAAGTGGTTATATAGTTATGATACTCGTACAAGGGAATTTAAAAAAAAATCGTTAGAAAATTTAAAAAACGGGGTAGTTATACAGTATTTTTTATTTATTTTACTTTATTTGTTTTATTTATTCATTTAATTTACTTAATGAACTACATTTCTTTTATTTAGTTCTTGTTTAATAAACTGTAAGATTAGTTGAGTTTAAATGAATGTTATTCATTTTAATGTTTTTGTGTAATCTTTTGTCACTATATAACTTATTTTAAATAAAAAACTTTTATTTTTGGTTTTATAGTTTAATTCTTCCTTATGGTGACAATTTTTATTTTTGATTTTTTCGGTAAATCGATTTCGACTTGCGTCTTCCTCAGTACCTTGTTAACTATTCTTAATAGTTAACAAGGTACTGAGGAAGACGCAAGTCGAAATCGATTTACCGAAAAAATCAAAAATAAAAATTGTCACCATAAGGAAGAATTAAACTATAAAACCAAAAATAAAAGTTTTATATTTAAAATAATGTAAGATTAGATTAGAATAGAATTATATCGTTATTGCGTTACTAACTATTGGCTATACTTGGGTGTCTATAATTAGGTCAATTTATGTCAGGACTATCTCAACCTATCCAAATTCTCTTTATGTTATGTAATAAATTATGTTCGGTGAGGTCCGGCCATCTCCGGAAAATCTTGCAAAATTGCTAATTGTATGCTTTTAAATAAGGCAAAACACTTTCGTCTTCTTAATCAGTACATTGTGTTGTGAATTATAAAGATCGAACACTTGCGGTTTAGAATACTTTCCCAAAATCTATTTTCTGTGGTTGATTTTCTTTTTGGTTTGTTTAGTTTGTACAACACTACAGAACAATTGTTTAAAGACGAAAAATATGTAACTTACTTAAATGTACTTAATGTGCAGCTTACAAATTACTAAATTAAACAAATGAACTTTGATAACGTGTAGCGGAATGATTATTTGTCACAAATTATACTAGACCTCCTCATCAACAATAAATAAAATCACCCAACGTACATAAAATCATCTGAATGAACAAAAACAAATGAATTTAAAATTTAAGAAAATTAAGAATTAAATAAATCTCAAGTATTTAGAAATGTTGCTGTATGTACGTGTAACATAAAATTTATAATTTTCGGAATTTGTGTACACTTAGAAAGATTACAAACAACTGACGATATAACAACAATTGTTGAACTATTGTAAAAGTGATCATGATAAAAGTATTTCAATTCATATTCTTATGCAATATTTATTGAAATTACTTGTACTATACATACAAGGAAAATTTCTTTTTGCGAAAATGAATAAAAGTTGTGAAATAAATCAAGAGCACATACCTTAAATTAAAACATCAAACAATCTAGCGCAGCAACGAAAATTAGAATAAACTTGGTTTGAGCATGAAAAAGTTGGAATACAAGAAAAAAATATATATTTTCCTATCTCCTAACACACAAAATAATGTCTCTACGGATCGAGCGGTAGCATAAAAAACACAAATTCATTTTATGTTCTATCATACAGAGAAGCAGCTCTAACGTAAAGTTCCATTTTTTTATTCATGTTACATCTTGCATTTTCCGCATTAAAAATAGCATACCAAAAAAAAAAACATGAAAGACTAACCAAAGAAGTAAAAAACTATATAACAAGAACAATTTTGTTTTAACTGCTGCTGCTATTATTTTTTTTTAAATTTTTTGTTTAACTTTAGAGAATTGGTGGATTGTGTTGAAATTGTCTTTTATGCATAAAGAACATAGTCAAATGTCAATAGTGTTCTTTATTATTATTGTTGTTTGTTACTATCGTTCCGAGTTTCGAAAAACTGTTTTATGGCTTTGCATTTTGTATATCATTTGTTCTTTTTTATTATTGAATTTTTATTGTGGTTTAATTCAATTTGATTGAAATCCAAACTAAAGCAATAAAAATTAAATTTTGCATAATTTCATTTGCTTTTTAACATCTGCTAAATATATAGATAGTATTCGTCCGTGCATGTAAAATAATTTATAAGAACTATCCCCCTAAAAATTCGGTTTAACAGATCACATCCTACTAGTTAATTATGTAAGACCATCTATATTTATCATTATCTCATGAATGATTTTTTTTATGTTTCAATTATGCTATCAAACCTCAAGTGATTTAGATATTTAATTACATACAATTTTGTCACAAATAGGTTTTTAATTTGACTATAATTGCACCATCAATTTCTGAATTTTCTATTTGGTTTAACGTAACACATCTAAATCCTATTTATGTACATATGTATGTACTCCATATAACATATCCTTATCAGGAGTATATTTAATATAAAATTTCAAGCTAAATACAAATTTAATTGGAAATCTACTTTAATTCTACACACCATATTCTAATGGAGTATGATAAAGACATACTAGAAGTATAGGTTTTTATCAATTAAATCAGGTAGATTATTAACGAAAGTACATATAACTAACGATAACTTAATCTCATTTTGACGTACATTTAGGTTAGGATTTATTATTATTTTTTTTTTTGGTAAACTAAAGGTATAATATACTAGAGGCTAGGATTTCTAATTTTCATGCCTGTAAATAAAAAAGGAAAACAGGATTAAATAGTTATTATGTACTGTAAGATAGAATAAATATTACACAGACTAATAATGTACTTGTAGAAGGAATGATAACGGACAATGTAAAGTTTCAGATGCCTTGGGCTTTTCTATTTATGTACATATGTAAACATATTTGAAAAGGTAAATATTATTCCTAAAACTAAAGTACACAGAAAAAAAGATATACACGATTAGTTGGTTGAACTTTTCAAAATTATTTCAAATCCAGAAATGATGATTGTATATTTGAGCAACTGAAAAAGTAAATCTGTACAATCACGATATGAACTCTGTAGGCTGGGTCTAGGAGACTATCATGAAGAATTTAAAAACGAAGTTTGCTTAAGTATACTTTGGAGATTTTTTTTTAACGGGCACACACGTTAATATTGACCATTTTCGATTGTACTATCATACGATGTAGAATTATTTGTTTTATAGATGAGGCCCTTGTCCATGCCCAAATCATAATATATTTAATTAGTTCATTAATCAATTAATAGAATATCCTATT
The DNA here is from genome assembly GCA_951394425.1 of Tipula unca. Classification (NCBI taxonomy): domain Eukaryota; kingdom Metazoa; phylum Arthropoda; class Insecta; order Diptera; family Tipulidae; genus Tipula; species Tipula unca. Next base: position 104,722,323 of record OX596380.1, read on the forward strand.
TTTCCCGTATATTTCTCGGTATATGGGGGTCGACTTACGAAAACTCGTAAAGTCGTAATCGATGAAGTCGTCGCGATTAAATTCGTGCTTTTTTATTTAAACATTTTCGCGTATGAATATAGTTCTGGATAAGATTTTTCTCGTTTTTCCAGTAAAATCGAAATGAATTTTATTTTGTATCTCTAAATATGATACATTTAATGTTAAACTACATATTTTAATTCAATATTATCAACATAAAATACGAAACTTTATTTTTCAATATTCTCGACAAAACAATTTTTTTTTCAAGTTCTCGATAAAACTCGAGAAAAAAGTGAAATTTTAAAGGAAATATTTTTCATTGTATCTAATTTAATACCTGTATTATTTGAAAGAAACGTCAAAAAATATTGTTAGAAGTCGAAATGTATTCAAAATAAATAGAACTTAAATAAAATAAATTGGGTAAATCAAATAAAATTTCCAAGTATTATTCCCGATGTGATGTTGTGTTAATAACAGTTTTTTTGAAAAACGAGTTTCTCGATATCGTTATTTGCGGACACACATTTTCTTGTTCTTTTTATTTTATTTACAAAATTTTGTGGTTATACCATAGAGTATTACATAAGAGTAGTAACTTTCATACACTAAACATATGAATCGAAAAATCAATGGCTATTTGAACAAAAATAGACCATAACAATTGTATAACTGTTCTTATTTATATAAAATTATATATCAACCGAAAAATAAGATCCAAGAAGGCCTAGTTTGTTTGTATTTTTACATAACAAAATCAAAACAATAGAATTATCAAACCCGGTTTGTAATACCACCATAATAATCTAGTCCAAATAAACTTATTTTATTTTAGAATTGAGGTAAAACCTGCACTTTATTGCTTTAAAAATATTGAATTGCTTGATGCATTCATAATTTTATTATTTCGATTTTGCTATGTAAAATACATAAACAGTAGGCCTAGGATATCATTTTTCAGTTTATAAAGATTTTTTTTATAAATAAGGATAGTTATACAATTGTTATGGTCTCTTGTTGTTAAAATGTCGTTGTGTGACTACAATTATTATACAGTGGGTGACTTTTCGATTTATATATCATTTTAGTGTATGAAAGTTACTACTCTTATGTAATTCTCTATGGTTATCAGTCGAAAAAAAATTGGTGCTCGATAGAAACAACTGCTGACCGCTCTAAAAAAATTCCACAATAAATGTAACCACCCATAAATACAATTGCTGCGTTTTTTTATTAACAGAACTTCAAGTCCTATATAGAACATCGGGGGTATAATAATGGGAAATTTAATTTAATTTAACCAATATAATTGATTTAAGTTTTATTTATTTGAATACATTTTAACTTCTAACAATATTTTTTAACATATAATACAGGCATTAAGCTAAATACAATGAAAAATATTTGTTTTAAATATTTACTTTTAAAATTTCCCTTTTTTTGATTTCGTGTGCTATTTTATCAAGAACTTGAAAAAAACATTGTTTTACCCAGAACATTGAAAAATAAAGTTAAATTTATTTTTATGTTGACAATATTGAAATAAAATATGTAGTTTAACATTAAATGTATCATATTTATTAATCAAAAATTAAATTTATTTGGATTTTACTGACAAATTCTATTTACAGAAAAACATTGTAATGGATCCAGTTGTTTATTAATAATAATAATTTATTAATAACTCAGTAATAATTCATTTTTATAACACTTGTTAATGAATTAAACGACGATGATGTAATATAACAGGAAAGGCGAGAGATTAACGAAAAAATTATTCATTTAGATATGTCAGCAACACAGTAATAATTCATGGACTAATTTTATGTGTGTTCATTAATTTAGTGAATTAAAGTATCGATATTTTATTTTTAGATTGAAAAATACTTTCAGAATTTCCACAAAAATGTTCAATTCGATGTGTAATGATTTATTTCCATTTATGGATGAAAGATCTAGATACACAAGAGCATCATTTGAAATTCGCCTATAGCGTGTATTGAGATTATTAGCTAAAGGATCCTACCAAAGAGATGTCGGACAAGATTTTTTAATCGGGCATGCGATTTCCGCAATCTCTATGTCAATAATTTCCAACATGGAGCAAGTAAAATGTTCAAAATATATTAAATAGCCCTCCACAATAGAAGAAAGGCAAACCATTAGAGAAGGGTTTTATAGAAAACATAGATATCCTTCTGTGAAGGGTGTAATTGACGGAACCCACGTAAATCGTCGAGGGAAACATTCCTTAAATGTGATGATAATATGTGATCACAATTTAAATATTATGAGTGTATATGCAACTCATCCAGGAACTACGCATTATAGCTCAGTTTGGTATCAATCTAATGATCGAATTAAAATGCAGAACATATACAAAGAAGAGAAATGCTGGTTGCTCGTAGATGCCGGATTTGGTTTAGAACCATGGCTAATAGTTCCTTTCAAAAATATATCCCAAAATTCCGTAGAAGCATCATACAACAGCTAACATTTCAAAATCAGAATGACCATCGAACGTTGTATTGGGGTGTTAAAAAATAGGTGGATTCTTCTTGCTGAACGAAACTTAAAATATCAGCCATTGCAAAATATAAATGTTTGCGTTGCTTTACACAATATCTGTAAAGAATTCAATCATCCAGTTGAGGAATACGACAATCTTGTGAAATTTGATGACACATTAAGTGAAATAGAAGATGATGTTTCAGTAAATTGAAGTAGGCAAATTCTTCGGCAACAGAAAAGTTGTTATTTAAATTAATTTGTTTTTATTTATAGTTAACATTAAATTCATAAAAAATTGAATATAAATGTAAAAGTATGTTAAAGTCAATGATATTTTATTTCGGAAGCAAGTGCAATTTTTTTTGTTGGTAATACGAGGTTAACAGTTTAAAATGCTCCTCTTTAATTTGTGCTGTCTTTCGTTGATCTTTAACTTTTGTTTTTGAATTTCTAAATATTTTTTATTCACTTCCAACTTTTCTTTATTTATTAATAAATTTTGTTGTACGCAGGTGAATAGATTCTATTTAGATTTTATTTAACTTGTCTTCGGTCGATTCTGTTTATTTGGTCATTGTTGAAATAAAATCTGGTCTATTGACTCTTCGAAGTGTTCTGGTAGATGATTGTGGATTTTATATATTTTGTGTGGAGTTATTCAATATGCTTGAAGCTTGCATTGTTGATTGGCTTAGTTGATGGCATGTGGAGATTCTGGGTGTTGATAGTTCCTGTGCAATAATGTATGGGTGATGTAAATTAATTTTATTTGTAGTGATTATTAGTGGTTGATTTGTGGGTGTTGTTAATTCCATGTGAATTTATTGACGGATATTTAATGTTTGCTGTATCAGTAATATGGATTAATTCAGAAGTCTTCTGCTCCGCCAAAACGTAAGTCACCCAAACCATGTAATAATTGTCTAAGATGTAGCGGGGTAATAATTTTTCGTTGTTGTGGGATATTCCATATAATATGTCAAATAATGTAAACAAAAATACATATTTAACATATTTAATTTAAAATTTCTATTATATATTTCTGGCAAAATGACATTTCCTGCCCAATATGTTTTTAATTGAATTTCCAAGATATGTAGAATTATAAGCTTTAATTCTGATGATCCTCATAATGATTATCTAAGCATTACGAGTTCCGACTTTCCGAGTTGTAGTTTTGCATTGTTGTTGTTATCGTACTCACACATTTAATGACGTTGAAGTCCAGTGTCCCATAGTCTGAATTACTAGTTTGATCCTTATATAGAGCATTACGAGCTGATATAATTAGATGTGCTGGGTCATATTGAACAACAATTTTGTGTGTATTGACCAAGATATATGGCTGTTGCGGACTTACACCTAAATATTTATGTATACATATGTAGCTACATTAGTTGTTATCTGATCACATGTTTTACATAAGCACATTTAAATTAAATATTACTTTCAATAATTAGAGCAGATAATTCTTCCAGTTTAAGTGAATTATTTGTAATTACGTAATTTAATACGTGTTTCCAGTTTCCAATCAAACCACGTAACATAAAAAATAAAGCTTATAAACCAAGATCACTGGATCCATCTGTTAGTAAATTGTTGATAAAGATTTTTTTATTGACCGTCTCATCAAAGCTTACCACACATATCCTGGATTATTCATGCATATTGTCAAATTAATGCTTTAACAGATTATGTTATTTGTGCCAGAAGAAATGTATGTATTGGGTGACAATTTATAGATCGATGATATCGTAATTTCAACCCTAAAATGTATTTTAAATACCTGTATGTAGTTGCCAATTTATAATAAAGACATTGCACGAAATTCTTATCGCTATCATTGAAATAACAGTCTTCTTTTAACAGTCTGCACACATTTTCCGTCATATCATTAACACTAGTTACTTGTTTAATATTCTCATCAATACTTATATTTTTGATACGTTTAATTAGTTTTTTAAAATGTCAAAATTTCATTTCAATTGTTCGAGAAAATTGAATTTTCTTATTCGACTCTTTAAGTATTTTTTATTAATTAAAATATCTTTTCTACGTTTTGTACAATTTCAACAATTATAATGACTTTTTATTCTGTTTTCACTATTTTCACAATAAACACAATTTATTTCGTTGATTATTGTTAAAAATTCTGTGTCTTGATCTAACAGAATATTTGAGAAGTTGTGTTGAACAACGTATACGACACAGGTTCGTGTGTTTTATTATCTATCTGCATTCTGCTTAGCTCTATGCCACCTTGTACTGACATGGAAGTTGGATCAGCTCACGAGTTCATTACTCCCACCGAGCGTTATAGATGTTTTCAATTGAGTTACCGATCGTAATCAGGTTACTTATTATGTGCTGTATACTGCTGACTTGCACTGTTTGATTTACCAGTATACAGATAGCTTTATTTTGTAATGGCTGCATATTTTCTCTGAAATAATTAGCTTCAAGGACTGCATGGATTCTTTTTGACAGACAAGTTTTAATTTTATTTTTAAGACCCTTTGTCGGAAGCGTGCGCACGTTTGGTTCTCTAGGAGAACCGCCGAATAGTATTTCTCTTCTTCTAAGATGAGTTTGACTTTGTTTACAACTCTATAAACCTGCTCTACAGTACCATGCTAGCCTCGAAATCCAAATTGGTGATCTGGTATAATGTGTCAGATATGATGATAATATTGATTTTAATTTTTGTAATACCGTGCTTTCAAAAAGTATTATGCAAGTTGCTCCCCGTTTTTCCAGGCTCCGAAATCATTGTAAGTACTATTTTCCATTTGGGGGGGTTTACAAAAAGAATTTGCGAACAATATTATATTAGTTTTCTTTTCATTTTTAAAATAATAAATATTTCTTATTATAATTAGGTCGATGCGCCATGCATAAACGTCAAACTGGCATTGCAAATCGATAAATGCAAGTTTAGACTTGTTGTTGCCTGTAGTGACATGTATAAGCCCGCTAAGTTTTTATTTCATGTTTTGTTTTTATTACAACTCTCATATAATAGAAAATACCTGGCGAATAGCGGGCCAGTTCGTTATTAGTTTTTTATGTGAGATGTGAGAACAAAGTAATTGATTACACGAAGGCATACAATTTAGTTCTTGAAATACGAGACACAAACGTCCATCGAATGTTACAACATCCTTTCCAAATGTACACCATAGAAAAGATGAATAATAGTACGGTAATGCACAATTTTCAGTCCCGATTGTTATCTCAAACCACCCTCAACAGCCCCTCTCGCCCTACTGTATTTTGATAATCATCTTTAGTGCCACGTTTTAAAGGATTAAATTTAGCTGTTATGGTATAATTTTACACCTTCAACTTGATTTGAAGACGAATTAATCTCATTTTAATTTTTTTTAATAAATTGTAATTAATTGTATATAGTTTTTCGTTTAAAATGGTATTTATGAGTTGGGCTCTGAGGAATTGCAATATGAATATGTTATTATTATTAAGCTATCCAAAAATGGCTATTAATACCAATTAATAATAAATATTGATAAGTGGCTTCAATTAATGAATTTTAATTAAAGTAATTTGGCACATGGTCACCTTATTGATGTTTAAAATTGATTCTTTTATAATTTATTTAAGACTTAAGATTATAGAGTTCCGAATAAATTCTTCCAGAAAATTAAGCCTTAATTAAGGATGTAAGGACAAATAAAATATTTTCTAAAAATTTCATTACCTATATCTGGTAATAGTAAATGGCAATTTCATCTGTACCCAAATAAATCGTTGCACTCTGTTGCAGATCTTTAAAATTTTTAATCATCTTAAGTGAAATTAAATTTTTACTAAGTAACACAATTAAAACCTAATTACGAAATATTTTTCGAAAACCCAAAACAACCACACGAAATGATAAATTAAAATTGTTTTTATGATGCGTTTCAATTAAAATTTAATTACATAATTATTTAAGAATTAGCAAATACGTTAGAAAAATAAATGTTATTGCTGTTGTTTTTATTACTATACATACTTTATAAAAAAAAGAAACGTTTTTAGTGTGGTATGCTTTCTTTGGAAGTAGTAGAAAAATTTTATTTTAATAAATGATTAAATGTTGTAATGAATATAAAATATTCTAGTCTAGTACACACATATAGTACATACAGTACATATGATATGTAAAATACAGAATAAAACTGCTTTTGTGGTATTCATTTTCATAAATGAAATTTAATTTGTAGTTTTTTACAACATGCTGTATAACAAAAGTAACAAATATTCCAGCCAGCTCTAGGAAAATGAAGGAACCGAAAGCAAATTCTGTGAAAGGACAATAATGAAAATATGTTTTAGAGTTTTTAGTTATGACAAAAGATTTAAATGTATACAATTAGAAATCAATAAACACAAAATTTTCGACCCACAAACCAACCCGCACAAAGCAACGAGAATTGGGTAGATATAACAAACTGGTTTCTATCTATCAAATGATGAAATGAGAAACATAAATAATTTTTGTTCAATAAATATTGATGTAATATGTAAAATTTATTATTCGGTTACACTATAATTTTTTAGTTTTGCATTGCTAAAACTATTTTCATTAATTAGTAATCAATAGAACGAAATAAATTGGTTTGGTATCGAGGCATATACAAAATATATATATGTAGGTATACATATATTACTACTTCTGATAAATAAATTATATAAATTATAAGGAATTAATAATGTTTTCAATTAGAGCAAATGTTTTCTACCTACAAGTACGTAAATTTGTTTTATTAAGTTTGTATATATGTATTTTGGAAAGTTCTATGAAACATAAAGTATTATAGCAAACTTTTTTACCATAACTAATTAAGTAAAATAAAAATTCTATAAATGGAAATATTATGGTACTGATTCTTTTTTACTAGTAAAATTACTTTAAGGAATTAGTAAAAAACATCATATCAGCAATAAAAGGATGTTACATATTAAATCTGTAGTATTTCTCTATCGAAGTCGTAAATTCCGTTATGTTGGCTAACTTGTTAATAGACCGTTGTGAAGTTAGCCCAAAAATCCATCCCGCAAAAAGCCTTTTAAAGAAATGGTGTTTCTCTACTACGTACGATACAAATTCATAGTACAACTATAGGCAATAAAAATAGATCATGATTTTGTATGAACGAAATATACCAAGAAAATAAAAATTATTTTTTAAGTTTTGTGGTGTAATTTTACATAGTATGTATAATAATTTTTATATGACTCTTTCTATCATTCTGGTTTTGTTAAAGTAAAAAACGTATAAAGATCGACAATAAATAGGCGTGACCTTTTGTTAAACAAAACCAAAATAACTAAACACACATAATCTTTTTTTTTGTTTTGTTTTTAACGAGCCAAATAGCCGATTGTTTTTCGAATCAAATGTTCGTAACATTAAACAATTGGAAAAATATAAATGATCAACATGATTATGATCCAAATAAATAAAATATTTATAATTATAACATATCTTTTCGTTTCGAAAAGTAAATTAACGATTTAACCGTTTATTGAAATTCATTAACAATTTTTGTACATATAATATATAAACTTAATTGGCCAAAATTAAGTACAGGTCGATGACCTTGAATTGTTATGAAAAGGAATTTTTTACTAATCGATAGATATAGCTTTTCCAGGTTAAATTGAACTTTTTCCAAGTTAAACGCAACTTTTTCCAACATAAACGAAACTATTTCCCAATTGAACGCAACCTTTTCCAAATTAAATTAAACTATTTCCAAACAGATTACACTTTTTTCCAAATTAAATTAAACTTTTTCCAAATTGAATACAACTTTTGTCTTCTAATTTAGTATGAAAAAAAGTTGCATTCAATTTGGAAAAAATTTAATTTAATTTGGAAAAAAGTGTAATATGTTTGGAAATAGTTTAATTTAATTTGGAGAAGGTTGCGTTCAATTTGGAAATAGTTTCGTTTATGTTGGAAAAAGTTGCGTTTAACTTGGAAAAAGTTCAATTTAATCTGGAAAAGCTATAGTAAATTGACGAAAACAATGATCGTAAATACAATTTCGACTACGAATTGGAGAGAATTATGAGTGAAAAAAAATCATACATTTACATAGCTATGTATATAAATATAATCCAAGCTTGTTGGTGGTATTGCTAAAATTCAATAGAAATGGAATAAAAATGATTTAATTTTTTGTTTTTTAGAGTTTGCATGGTTGTCGTTCATGGATTTTTGTATTAATTATCAAGAGTCTTCTTTTTTCAAGGTGATACATTCAAATTTTATTAAAAAAGACAACGTCTTTACCGTGCAAATAAATACCGTGGCTAAAGCTGCGACGTTTGGATCGGGAGGTCGAATCCCAACAGAGGCGGGACTGGAAAAGGGTTTTTCATTTCCCGATTACGATCGGTGATTAAATTGAAAACATCTATGATTCTCTGTTGGAATGTAGAACTCACGGGCCGATCCATCGTTTATGAATGTACAAGCTAGCATGGACCTATGCAGTGTGCAGATGGCCAATTAAAAGACGGACATGTAGCCGTGTACAAAATAGGGATACTGTTCAGCTTTCAAAGGACAATGAATCCACTAGCCGAACAGTTTCTAATTAATGTATGCATTTGTTGGTATTTATTTAAAAACGTCTGTATTATTTCAATTTTAATTGGCTTTGGAATGAAATTCATAAGCTAATTGCATAGACTCCAGATTATCATTTTAAAATATTTTGTTTTTTGTCTATATTTGTAATACATAATTATAAAAGTAATAATAATGATTTTTTTTATAGCATAATGAGAATGACCTATAGTTTTGATAATATACAGGTGAGCTAATTTTATTTGCTCGAAACTTTAGGGCGATGGATTTGTATTTGTTGAAGCAACTATAATCTTACCGTTCTAAACTTGTTTAGTAATGAAACGTGTTGGACTGGATTGTACAATAGGACTAATTATAGATGATAGACGATTGAACTTCCTCTTTGCAGTTTTTTTGAAACAAAATGTTTAAATGATAATATTATTAATTTTATTAATATACATTATACAAGTATTTAATTGAAAGCTTGGATTATTTGAAAAATTTTAAAATTATTTCAAAAAACGAAAATTATTTCAAATTTATTAAAGGTTTTCAATTAACCGTTAAAGCCCAAATAATGTTAATCGACCATTTATCAATAAATCAAATGTGGATTTTATTTTAACGGGTAGAACAAACCAGGACAGCCTAGAAAACTTTATTTCTCGTTTATACAGAAAGGAGGGTTTAATTACATCCCTACGAAATAGGCATACTATTTACGAACATTATAGTGACTAAACTATTATTCAATACTAATTATTCGAATTGTATAGCAGATGACGGCAACATGGTCAAACTACAGTGGAATAACTTTCAAGAAGTTTATCAGCAAAGCTTAGTGCAAGAATGTGATGCAGAACACTCATTCATGATAATTTTTTAAATGTACAAGAATCTAACGCGGAGAGCGACATTCTTAAAAAAAATGCGATAGCTTATTACGCTGGCTATTGTGCTTTCAAAAAAATAAGCTGCAATGAATGTCGCTTAAAGTTGGTAAAAGAAAATGATGAAATTCCAACATCAGCCGATACTTTCATTTTAGAATATTTCTTTAACAAATCATTAAATTTTGGCTCATTAAAAGCACCAGAAATTACAATTTAGGCCACATTAAACAGAAATAAACAATAGATAACTTTCTAAATAAAATAACTACTAATATCCGAATGTTTATGAGTTCCAGTAGAGATCTTATTCTTGCAAAATAAAACAGCAACAGACAAGACAAAATTTTTGTTAAATAATTAAAAAGCTTACTTAAAAGCTTTAAGTTAATTTCGTAGAAATTATTAAATGTGGATCAATTTCTTCTGCACTGATATTTCGAACCGTTGTCACATAAAACCTTAAGTGGTCATATTTCTCCCATTTGTTTTTTCGATTGACATAGCTGATGTAGTGTCCACTGCCAATTTTTTTATAACTAAAGAGGGCTGCTAGTTGATATGTGAAATTTGAAAAGTTTGGTTTTAAATGTAACACTGATGCTTGGGAAACTTCTGAGCCTCTTTTGCTACATCCTTTATATTACTATCACAATTATTGTTTTGTCCAAATATCTCAATCAATATCTGTTTTCGTAATCTGTACGCTTCTTTTAAATTATTGCGCAAAATATTATTAAGGAGCCTAATAGTTCTATTTGGTTGAGTATAAGAATTATTAAAAATTGATGTTCTTTCTACGGCAACGGCAAGTGATTGCAAAAGAGAATCCCACGCACAAGTATTATTAAAATAGTCGCAAGTTTTAGATCCATTTTGCAAGACTGGCAATGTTTTCGTATTAGAACTAAATGTTTAACTTTAAGATTCCGTATATTCGTATATTCACTATTTTGTTATAAAATAAGACGCGTATGTACCAAATCGGGCTATAGTAATATTGTTAAAATGTTTATAAAACAATTAGATTTTAAATTACTATACCTGCAAAACTTTAAAATACCAAAATGTATATTGCTTTTTTCGGCCAATTCATTCGATAAAAAAAAACTCTAGTTTATTTATATTATTCTATTTTAAATACATAGAAAACCTTAAAACCTAAATAAATACATGTTATCTAAAACACGCAATATACAAAACCATAATTCAGTGTTTAATACTTTTTAAGTAAATATTACAACATGCAGTAGATTATAAAAACCTATGCGAAAACAAAGTGATAACAAATAAGCAAAAGAATAAACATAGTACATCTCGAATTTAAGAAAAAAAAACTGTATATAGATAACTCAAAATTGTCTACATGCAAAATTGTTGCGCCACAATTCGCAATGTAATGGGTGATTTCATCTAGATTTCTCTAGACATCTAGAGAATGCAATGGTTGTTACCGAGCAAATAGCACAGTGGTTAAAGCTGCGACGTTTGGATCGGGAGGTACAGGGTTCGAATCACAGAGGCGGGATGCAAAAGGGATTTTTCATCTCCCGATTACGATCGGTGATTAAATTGAAAACATCTATGACCCTCTGTTGGAATGTAAAACTCATGAGCCGACCCATCTTCCATCTTCCTTACGTAAAATACGCCAAGTTTTTGCATACGACAAGCCAAGCTGTTGAGAACGGTGACGAATCGATTCTATTCTAGAAGATTCTATTTAGTCGCTTATCATCCAATACTGTAAATTGGGATTCAAACTTTTCGATGATATTCCGAACTTGGTATAAGCGCATGAAACACATACCTCACAGAACGCTAATTTTCGTAGTAAAGCTGATTAATTTGTAGACGCTGTACCGGGCTCAGTCTTTAAAAATACTATGACAGTTTAACACTATTCATTAGTGATGGTCGAAACTGGTTAATTTGGTAACCAAGTTCAATTAGTTCATTTTTGCGATTAACCAGGTTAATTTAACCTGATCTTTTAACCAACTCTCTAACCAGTTTGATTTTATTAATTGGTTTTTTTATTTTTTAAAACTCGGTATCAGCTCGCGTCTCTATATACATTAACCAATTAGAAAAAGAACCAAACAAAAACCAAATTAAACGAACGACAAATATATAAATTTAATATCAAAAAATAAAAATAAATAGAATGTTTTTTTTATTTTGTATTTAACAAAACCAAACAAAACTGAAACATTACATATTTGAATTTTATTATTAAATGTCAATTGTCATATTGTCAAACCAACCAGTGACATCGTGCAAACTTTTTTATTTCATTTTCAGTGTATCCCGATGTTTTGTTTATATTTTGCTACGTAATATTATATGAGGAATGAATATTCGCATAATGATATCTTTCTCTCTTTAACGTTAGTCATTTTAATATATGAGTTGAATAAATATAATGTTGTTTCGGTATTATACTTACTACTGTGTTCGTACTGCTCCTTCACATAAAGCTATATAATAAATGTATAGTATATTCAATTCAAATATTGGTTAGTTATTGGTTTGGTTTGGTTTTGGTTAATGAACATTTGGTTATTGGTTTTTGGTTAGTGAATGAACGAGAAAAGAGAAGAAAAAATAAATTGAAATTGGTATTCGGTACTTTTTAACCTGATCATTTTGAACTAACCAGTTCGATCATTTCGTTCTTTTGAACGATCAGGTTAAATAAACCAGGTTAGATCAATTTTGAACATCCCTACTATTCATGCGTCATGTGTCAAAAAGAAATAATTGAAAAGATCACCTATGATGAATCACCCTTTAAATGCCAAATATTTTGCAACAATAAGCATGTATGTTGGCCCGAAAAAACCCCTTATCAGATTGTGTCTAACGATTAATGTTAGATGTATTTAATTTGTTATATTGAAAATACATCCCGATTTTTATTTATTCAATAAGTTTTTTAAATACAGCCAGTAGCGCTCACATTTTACCTGTTTATGACAAGTATACTCGTCACGAAAACATATAAGATTTTTGGTTAATGGACGACGAAAAAAAATCGTGTCTGGTATTTAAATTAAAATTTAAGTAAAAACACTAAACAAAGTTAATATTTCACAGGTTTGTACATGCATCGTATTCTCGAAAAAAAAAAACACAAATAAAATCGCAATAGCATGGTACTGCAAACAAGAAAAACACTGGAGTTTACAATTCATCTCAAAATATAAAATAATAAAACAAAAATAATAAATAATAAATCTGATATCTTTGAAATTAATGTAATGTAATGAGTTGTAAACGAGTTGAGCGTGTAAAAGTAATAATAATAATTGAATATTTCTGTTATATCCAAGGTTGTATTAATTTTATAATTTTATTTTAGTGTTAAATTGCACCAATAGTAGTTATATTGGCGGTTCATTCAAGAATAAAACGTACACATTTCAACTCATTATTTTCATATTCACCTCATCATATTCGAGAGATTATGAGAAAACGGATAATTCAAATTTTCAATATGAATTATCGTTTTCTTATACACTCCAATTCCCATAGTCGTATCACGTCATTTTTCATGACTATAGTCACGTCACATCAATTTTCCTATTCTAATAGTAGTTTGTTACGTCTAAAGTAACTTCTTACGACAGATGTCCATTATTTTGAAGCGACAAGGGAAGGACGTGACCATTACTTTGAAGCGACAATGGAAGGACGTAAAACGTAAGTAGTTAAACATTTTTAACATATTTCGTGTATAATTTGTTAATTTTTTTTTTGTAATAAAATAACGAATTGTAAACAGTTCGAGATGCTGGTCAACCTAATAGAAACAAATTATAAAGAGGCTTTATGAGTTTCCGCAGTTCCAAAGACGAATTTCAAAATATATGGAACGCCTTCACCGACCACTTAAACAGCATTGGTTCTCCAGTAAGGAGTAATACAGAGTGGCAAAAGGTAATTTATACATATACTTTTTGTTATTTTCAAAATAGTTAGGAATTTCAGTTTTCGTAGGTGTGGAAATTATAAAGCCAAAATTAAAATGAAGTTAGGCCATAATAAAAAAGAGTTTAAAGCAGCAGGTGGAGGGTAGTGATGGGCAAAACTGATCTAACCTAATCATTTTAGCCTGATCTTTTAATTGAAGATTGAACGAAATCTCAAATTGGTTAGTAAAAAAGGTTAAAAAGATCGATTTTTCCAATTCGCTTAGTTATTCATTCAAACAAAACCATATCTAACGATTTAAGAATTTTATGGTGGAATGCCAATGGACTCCAGCAACACCCACAGGAATTGCAAATGGTTCTGGACGCAGAGAAAATCGATGTCTGTTTCATCTCTGAATTTCACTTCACTAGGCAATCAATTATCAAATTTAGAAATTATAAAACATATCGCACTATTCACCCGGGAAATACTGGCAAGCGAGGTAGTGCTGTTATAATTAGACATAGTATTAATCACTTCGAGGAATTAAAATATGAAACAGAACAAATACAAGCAACAGCTGTTAACATCAAGACCAAAAATAACTCTATTAGTGTTATTGGAATTTACTGCCCACCGAAATACTCTCTAAAAGAAAAAGATTTTGAATTATTCAGTAAACTAGGTTCTAGACTAACAACAACCAAAGGAAAAGAACTCCTCAATGCTATCAGAAAATACGGTTGTGGAGCCTTATCAAATGGTAAACCGACCTACTGGCCAACTGATCCAAATAAAATACCAGATCTAATTGATTTCTTTATAGTGAAGAATATATCTGTAAATTATATACATATATATAGATGAAAGATTTGTTCTGATCACTCCTCAATACTTTTGACATTAAGTGAAAGGATCTTTCAAAAAGAAAGCTATCCTAGTTTAGTAAATAAGCACACAAATTGGGAATACTTTAGACTGTCTTTAGAAAGAAAAATTAACTTAATGGTTCCGCTAAGGAGTGAGGAGCAATTAGGAAAAGAAGTTCACAAGTTCATATGTGACATACAGCAGTCAGCTTGGGAAAACACTCCTGAAGTTAAAAAGAAAATTAAGGGAAACAACTACCCTAAAGAAATTAGAGAGCTCTTGGCAGAAAAAAGAAGGGCAGGAGAATATGGCAACAAACTAGAGCCCCCCAAGATAAAACTAAGCTAAACAATCTCAGCTACTTAAAAGGGAAATCAAAAATTTGAAAGACGAATCTATCAGTAACTACCTCAGAAAATTATCTAATGATACTAGTACTGATTATTCTCTCTGGAGAGCAACCAGAAGAATTAAAAGGCCAATAACGCAGATTCCTCCAATCAGAACAGAAGATAACAAATGGGCCAGAAATAATGAAGATAAAGTACGAAGTTTTACTGAATACCTGGAAAAAATATTTGGACCAATCATTGGAAGCCGAAATAATAACTGGAGAGGTGGTACAGGAAAGTGAAGAAATCCTACGAGCAACACCAAAAGAAGTCATGTATGAGATAAAATTAAATATGATTCCGAGAAAAGCGCCGGGTTATGACCTTATCACAGCAGAAATGTTAAAAGAACTACCAAGGAAAGCATTATTAAAGCTCACCAATATTATAAATGCCGCCTTTCGATTTAAATATGTACCCAGCCTCTGGAAAATTGCAGAAGTAATTATGATTCCCAAACCTGGAAAACCACCACACAAAACTGGATCATACAGGCCAATATCACTATTACCAGTTATGTCTAAACTCTTTGACAAGTTTTAGCAAAAAAGGATAAATCCGATAATTGAGAGGAAAAAGCTGATTCCAAATCATCAGTTCGGTTTTCGCAACCAACACTCAACATTAGATCAATTACACAGATTAACTAATATTATTGAAAGAGATATTCTTAGACGTTGCACAGGCCTTTGATAAAGTTTGGCACGAAGGACTTAACTATAAGTTAAGAATTGTACTACCAATGCAATTCACTAGAATCATACTTGAAAGATAGATTCTTTAGAGTAAAATTAGACGATTCCTATTCTGAATTAAAAGAAATCAAGACAGGAGTACCGCAGGGCAGTGTATTAGTTCCGGTCCCTATACGTATTGTACACTAATGATCTCCCTGTATTAGAAAATAATACTATGGCGACATTTGCTGATGACACGGCAATCTTAGCTGTTGGAGATAGCAACGAAGAATCAACACAGAGTTTACAGTTGGCTATTACTCAAATACATAACTGGACCAAAAGATGGCGAATTAAATTTAACGAAACTAAATCAGTTCACATCAATTTTACAAACAAACGACTCGAACATATTCCGGTTACAATTAATCAAGAAATAATACCGTACGCCAACACGGCTAAGTATCTTAGCATGACACTAGATGCAAAACTACGATGGAAAGCACACGTCAAAAAGAAAAGTGAAGAACTGGGGCTTAAATATAGAAAGATGTATTGGCTGATAGGAAGGAGCTCCGCTCTATCAACATACAACAAACTTCTATTATATAAACAAAAATTAAACCCGGTTTGGACTTATGGTATCCAACTTTCTCATATCAATCAAAATCTTTTAGCCCGTTTGTAATAACAAAATTTATTTATTTATAACAAAAATTGAAATTTCATCCACTTCGTTTGCGTACGACTGAGATTCAATTCAAACATTCAATAACTGTGAAAGATTTATGGCAAAGTGAAATATGAATTATGTGGTTTAAAAGTAGTTTAGAGGTTATCTTGATAACAAGTAATAACAGAATCTACATATTTTATTTTAATTGTCTGACGTTTAATGAGAATTTATCGGAAAGTCGAAAAAAGAGAGACAAAGATGGTTATAGTGATTTTTATACACATGTATTAGTATACGACTATACGAATATTTTTGTGTCCGTTCAAAACAAACACAAATAATGTATTGGTTTATTATAAAACTAACAGAAATTTGTGTTGGTTTTGGTCCGTTCATAATGATTTGTATGTAAATATTTTGTATGTCGTATATATTTGATAGCTTGTGTTCGGTTTACATAAATATTGCTGAGTAGCAGCAACATCAATAAATTTTTAAAATGATACTTTCGATTTCGTTATTAATATTGATTTCGCTAATTGTTGAACGTTTCGGCTTTGTTCATGTAATTTGTGAATAATTATTAGTTCAACAAATTGGAGTTTTTATTCGTTATGGCCAGTTTTCGGCATATGGAATAATATAAATGTAATATATGATTAATTAATTCAAATTATCATCATAAGTTTGTTTTTAATTAGTGCCTTATTGGTATCAAATTCATGTCACATTATCTATCAATTGGTTATAAGTATCAGGTTAAAAGTATCAAGTACTTCCAAACAAAAGAATTCCAAATCTACAGAATATATACTCAATGCAGGAGATATCACTTACGGTTTTGACAGTTATTTCTCAATTGAATAAGTTTCTGCAGCCAACGGGTAAATCGGTCGACCATCGTTAGAAAGTAATGTTATAGCTATTCGATTGCTTTAGACTTTTCACATTGGATATAAGATTTCACCCAGTTGCTTGTATCAGTATTAAACCTTGGCTAAAACTATTTTAAAGCAATTGATTTTTACCTGTCGATATCTCACACTGAATTTACTGCTGGTTGTCTGGTAAATAGATTTGTTGGAGATTAACTCTTGATTTCGGACTCCCTACTGATATCAATATTTGGTGTTCGAGTGACTGTTTCATGCCGAAAAAGAAAGAAATTTCTGGGAGAGTATTTAATCGGATCGACACAAACAGCCACTTACTTGAAAAAGAGATTTCAGAAATAGAAATTTGTAGATAGGGAAGTTGATACTATTTTTCCAATCGATCTTTTTTAATCAATTGATCTTTTTTGACCAACCGATCATTTTTAACCAACCGATCATTTTTGACCAACTGATGTTTTTAACCAATTCCTTTTTAACTAAATGATCGTTTTCTCATTTTTCTCTATACCATTGGCTAGTTTATATAAAATGTATAATGGATTATAGTAGAATGAACAAGAGAAAATAATATTTGAAAATATGAGATTACAGTATGTCGAATAAATGAAAAACCAATTCCTGTGGGTGTTGCTGGAGTCCATTGGCATTCCACCATAAAATTCTTAAATCGTTAGATATGGTTTTGTTTAGGGATGGCTCCCTTAGTACTGTATTCTAGTTTCTGTAATCGCTGATCAAAAGTATTAAGTTTGCTTAATATCAGCTTAAGCGTTTGATTTATGTCGTCTGTTTGAGGAGTTTTTTGTTTCTTTCCGTTACTCATCATTACTTGAGCGTAAGTTTTTTTGCCCACTTCTGCCCATTCCAAAATTAATGAGATTTTTTGTTTATCAGATTTTTTCATTGGAAACTAGAATACTGACACAGCCACTTTTGAATATTTGTAATAAATATTTTATTTAATTCAAATTATGTAACACAGTTCATTATAAAATTATATTGCACTATATAAATTGTTAAGTGTAATTTCAAATTAAATAAATCGTAAAATAATAAATGAAACTAATAACGTAATATTAATAATAAATGTAAATAAGACGACGTAATTATTTAATATTTATAAATCACAAAAATTAAAGTTAGCGTATATTATATTTTTATAATTTTATTTAAATTTTTTGGTTTAATTCTGTTTCTTCGATCAGACAATATTAGACCGGTTTATAAAAAAATTCGCTCGAAAGATACCGATGATGCTGGTATTGCTAGAATCCTCTTTGCAAAGCTAAATGAGGGTAGATTATACTTCTACTATGCTACCATTTTAAAGTAGCGTCCTTTCTAGAAATGAGCGCCTCCTCGTTATATTGCCGTAGTTCAATCGTTGCCATAGCTGTTGGCGAACTTTTATCGCTTTTTGGATTTTGTATATCAAAAAAACTCCAAACTGAATTTGGAGATTCTTCTTGAACTATTTGCTCCTCGTCCACTGTAATTCTCTCTTTCTGAATTAAGTCGAAAATTAATTTCACGACACGATCTTGCACAACTTTTAACGTTGCCTCCGAAAAGTTTTTATTTTTAAACCTTGGATCAATAATAACAATACGATACAGCTTGAGAATATAATTTCTATCATCGTTTTGAAAACGCTCCGTTATTTTTTGTTGTATTACATTCAGAAGAGATTGCAGAATCACAAACAAGGGTTTCTCTCAAATTATTTAAATAACGTTTGATACCCTCCATTATCACTAATATTTTCGAAATTGTGACACTGTTTTCAGCACTTAATTCCATTGTTAGGCCATCAAACGGTTTTAATATATTACAAATTTCTTTCAAAGCTGCTAGAGACAAGTGCTCGACATGCAGTAAAGCAATGGCAGCTTGAATTGGCTCTTTCAATAAACAGGATCTATAAAAAAATATGGAATTTTAAATATTTTTTAAATGGAATTTAGGCTTGGTTACCTTTCGAACATATGTAAAGTTGAGTTCCACCGAGTAACTACATCGTTTATTAATTCGAGCGGCGTAGTAGATTCACTCATTTGAAGCTGTAACTTTTTAAGTTTGTAAGTTGATGCGGTACTGCAATGGAAAGGTTCCACAATCAGCTTGACTTTTTTTTGAATTGCGGAAATCTCTCGCACCCACCCCATCTTGAAGAACAAGATTCAGAGAATGGGCAAAGCACCGAACATGTGGTAAGTTTGAAATTCTAATAGCCGTCGAAATGTTGCCCGCGTTATCAGTTACAATGGCACTGATTCTTTTCTCAATGCCATATTTTTGGAAGCAGCTTATTAGAGTGTCTTTTACGAAATCTCCTCTATGCCTGGAAGATGACACATCGATACATTCCAAAAAACACTGCCCCATGGTCCACTCTTCGGTTATAATATGAACTGTAATTGCCATGTAGTTTTCAGTATTAACCGACGTCCAGGTTGTTATAGCTACACTAGCAGCCTGGTTGATGAACTGAGTAACATTATTGAGGCATGCTTGATCTTCGACGAATGAAAAAGGTTGCAAACCCTTTGAATTGAACTATTAATTTTAATAACTCATTATTCAATCTCTTTTGTCGCGTGGTTGAAGTAGGCCGTGTTATATACCGGGTTAGTGTGTCCTGTTGCAACATACTAGCAGTTCTTTGGATAGAACCCGAGCATGATGGTCCCGGCATGGGCTCCAAAATCTGGGGCACTGAAGCAATTAAATTGTCCGTACTTGAACTGATGTGCTTGTTGAAGCGATTGATTGCGATAATTACTCCGAATGCGAATAATTATTTACACCTCTGTTTTTGGGGTTTACTACTTTTTGCAGTACAGTAGGGTGTCTTGATTCTAAGTAGCGTTCTAAATTGGTCATTACACCACCTTTGTATGAATACAATCCTTTGCAAAGATGGCACTTTGCTTGTATCTCATTCAGGGCAGTGAAATGAAGCCAAACTTCACTTGGTCTGCGCGAACCCATTTTTTAAATAAATTTTAAAAATTCCAATGCTTAAATGTTAACTAAATTGAAACTTATCTAAGAATTATTTAAAACTAAACCTACGCTGAACTTCGGGAAAACCGTAAAGACATCGTTTACTTATTCTCATAAGAATATATATAGTAGATTTAGAATAAAGTTTCAGTTTAAACTGAATGTCAAAACGAATCGAACATTAAATATCTGATAGTTTGAGTAGTACTCAATTGATATTTCGAACATTTTGAGTATCTGGTTAAAAGTATCACATATGAATTGGTTCGAACATCCCTATTGTAACGAGCGCATTTATTTTGTATATTCAAAATAAATTAAATTAAAATGATAAGGATGAATTCGTTGTAGATTTGCGTACGAGTCCCCACCTCTTTCTCTACCAGTTGTTTTTTTTTGCCTATGTTGTTGTTGTGGTTCAATGCTACTTTAATTTTTTTAATAGGTCAATGAACTCCCATTCGTTATTTTTTTTATTTTTGCTTAACCCATTTTCGCAACTGACCATCCTCATCATGGTGGTGGTAATCGGTGTTATATGATACCGTTGCTCTTACTATGTTATGTATCGTACGATAATTGTGACGAATGGAAATTTCCAGATTGGAGTGTATATATTAAAGGGTGAGGTAAAATTATCTATACAGTTGAGTGGACCAAATTTAATTAGATATTTTCTTGAGGCCACCGCGGCTAGTTCAAACACACAAAATAAAATATTTATATATATATATATTTAAAATAAAAATTGGTGATAATAGTAGTGACGATTTGTAGTTAGAAAAATATAATTAATTTTTACAATTAAATATAATAGTGAACGCGATTGTAAATCTACATTTCCTTTGGAAATCGTGAGAAAAATCGTAAGAAAAACCTCATTACTATTGTGTAAAATACGAGTAGTTAGTGGACTATCATTCTATTTTTCTATTTCCGCTTTCTAAATGTGAACGTTCATAGTGGTTATATTACAAGTCATTTCGGTGAAATTGATGTCCAGGAGTCCCTTTGGCAAAATATTATCCCGAATTGCCCAGAATTCGATCCAACGCTTATATAGATTGCGGACTTAAAACACATTATATAGTGGCTAGTTAGCGGATAAGTTCTCTAGCGTTTTTTTGTTGTTTTGATTTTAGCCTTTTTGTGGTATCCAATATAGAGCCTCCATAAAAATTAGCGGAACCAAAAAAAAAAAAAAAAACGGAACATAAGATTTACTTTCCAAATCAGATATTAATTGTAGTGTTGTAGTGACGCAACACCTGATCTCCAAGTATAATACGCGTTAGTGGTACCGCTGCATGATCAAAAACGCGCGAAAGTAAATTTTAAACAACTAATCAAAAACAATAGTATATAGTGTTTTTTTTTATTTCATATGTGTTTATATATAATATATAAGTATGTACCTATATATGTATATATATATATATATCTATAGTATAAATATAAACTATTTATTTTCTTAATTAATTTTAAAATTAGTGTTAATTATTATTATATTTAAATTACTAAGTAAAGTAAACGTTTTGTGATATAGCAAGTGGTTAGGGATAATAAACATTTTGTTTTAGCGATTACCGGGGGAAGCCAGTGAGTACTCGTTGGAGACCTTAAGGGTGAGTGTTTATTTTGTTCTTATAATGTTTATTTGCTCTTCCACTTATTGAACTATATTAAATAGTTATCAGTAGTAAACACTGATTTTTTTTTTTGAACTAAATAATGTTTACATATGAAAAATATAATTTCTTGTGAAATATAGATTCAAAATTATAATGAAATAATAGTTTTCTTAAATGTTGGTGATGAGTGGATGCGTAGATCACGTATGAATTTTTCAGTTATTTTGTTTGCAACACGAGTTTTTGTGGTGTCTCATAAAAATATGGCGGCAAAGGACCCCCCTCAGACCACTGAGTATCTCCCTACAAGATCGTGTTGGCCGCACATAGAGGCACGTTACAATGTTGTTCACGGCTTATCCTACACAAAATCTGGTAAGCCTACCTTAACAGTTCGATATAATACATCCCATTGGAGTTCCAATCTGCCAACCATATTATTGGGTTTTCGAACTTCAGTTTAGGAAGATAAAAACTTAACTCCAGCAGAACTACGAGTAGTATGGTCAAAATATCAAGTTTGTGAATTTTCCATAAACCATCATCATTCGAACCCAGATACTTCACATTCTTAAACCAGCTTCGTTAAGGCAGTGTTAAAGACTTTTTTAGAAACTCGATTACTTGTCTGCTTTAAATGAATTATTTAGTAAGTATAAACAAATCTGATGTCATATTCCGATTGATTCATACATCTCTACCATTGCCTGTCCATTGGCCATCGATCGCAGACCGTGGTAATTGCTATTAATTAAGAGATTTTATATCTATACAAATATGTTTATAAAAAATCTAAATCGAATCATTCCACTTATATATATTTAACTAATATGTAATTTTTCAATAGTTATGATATAGTTTAGTTTTGAATTATCTCATTTTACTCAATATACATAAAATAGTATTTTCTGTTTCTGTTTCACTCCAATCAATGAATCGAACACAAAATACATGATGAGGATAATACAGAACGGCTGGCAGCAGGCAGTCGTGCTTTATATAAGGGCACTACTCTAAATCTAAACACCTATCAAGGGCCGTGAAGCTGAAGCTTTATAAAGCGTTGACCAGACCCGATGTTATGTATGGATATGAAAGTTGAACACTGACGAACGAGTACGACAGATGGCTCCTTACATTTGAGAAAAGAGTCATGCATGTGGTTTACGGCGCAAAACGCGAAATAGATGATACATACAGAGCTCTGTACAATATCGAGATTAGAGATCTGATGAAAATCCCTGATATTGTACATGAAGTAAGATCTCAGCAAGTACGGCTCATGCATATCCGGAACGAACTGTGCATTGATCTCTGAAAGGATACCCAACATATGGTAGGCATACATATTCTCCGTGAGTGAGAAAAAAGCGGGATGGAATTACCATGACAATTACAACAAAATTAAAATATTACGCTAATTGAATTGAAACTGAATAATGAAAACTAAAATTAACTATTGTGTTTGAATAATAAATAAATAATTAAACTAATGGACTACACTATATACAAAATAAATTAGTGAACAAAAAAATTAACCAGCGGATTTATAAATTAACATGTGATTTTAAGATGTATATATGAGGGGTGTAGAATCAAATACGGCAATCTCCATTTTTATAATTTTGAGATATTTGATGAAAACTGTTTTAGATATTTCAAGAGTAATTATAGAAAATGTATAATGTTCAATAATTATTTAAATTTCAACATTTGCATTATATTGCATCAATTAGACTCTCAGTTGAATATTATTTGAGTTATTGATAAAAAACGGACAACAAATAAATTAAAAACAAAAAATCATTTGCGATTTAAATTATTTTATATTTCAATTCAATTTATAAATCATTTTAAAAATTCAAGTATCGATCACTTATTATACTAGAACTCCTGCAATTTCAGGTTCCAATACGCATCCTTCGAAGTCGAAGGCGGGTCTATTACTTGAATCTTCAAAAGATTCGTCAGGACCTAATAACTCGCTGTTGATCTTATTCAAGTCTGGCCCAAAATGCTTTAGCAATAAATTTTTTCATCCCGCAGCTTAGGTGGATTTACACATTTTGCTCCGGCTTTAATTTCATCGGGTTTTATGGATATTACTAATCTTCCCACTTTTATAATAGCTTTAGAGACACAAAAGTCTTATTATAGTGTATTGCACCTCTTATTAAAATATTATTAGAAGTTGTAGAAACGTTTTAAATAATATCGTTTGCATTCCTTAAATCCGGCTGGCATCATCTGTTGTTGTATTGCACTTTTCCAATCCATATTATTGCAGTCTTCCCTCAGATAAACTAAAGTGGCAAATTCCGCAAAAATATCAACATATTCTTTAGGATCCGAAATTACCTCTATTCGTTGTATTTTTTTTTTCGATATGGCCAAATACTCTACCGGACGATAAAAATGAATCGCCGATAACAGGAAAAACCAACTGTATATTTCGAATATTTGGTGGTGCGTCGAACGATAGCCATTTGCAACACATTCCGATAACGGTAGAGTTTTTATTTTGGCACTTCAATTTGAATTTTAGTCAGACAATCAAATACTGCTGAAGCAATTTCGTTGGAGCCTTTGTCGAACTAATCTTCGGTCCAATAATACGAAAATATATTTCTTTTAATAAATTAGATTTCGACGAGCCTTTCACAATCACAAAATTGTACATGTATAGCTGTCTAGAATAATACGCAGACTGATCAGGCACTTTCGGTAGTACAAGATTTTTTTTGGCAATCGATAGTGTTAATATTTCAGGATTTTCTTCTTGAAAAAGTTTGAAGAAAGCTTTTGCTGTTATCTTGTGGACTTTCGATCGATTAGGAGTCTTTCTTTCATTGCAGGATCCGTTGTGTACTTTAAGCGTTCGGTAAATTCTAGACATTTCGAACAGACATCTGTTTGGGGTGTCTTAAAACTTAAATTAAATTTCGTATTAAATAGCATCCAAAAATAAGATGACTTCACTTGCAAATATTCCGGTGATTGGGCAGTATACATCCTATACATTTTGTTAATGTTTAATTCGGATGGCAGGTACATATTACTGCTCTCTCATATGAATTGACTAATAAAATGTTGTACTGCATTGAGTTGTTTTTGAAAATTAAACTTCTTACGATCACCACCTCTCGTTTCAACGGGGACATGACCTGGGGCCCTACTATCACTTTCGACAACGATTTTCGACGACGGTCGTTTTCCTATAGTAGGCAAAGGAAGAAAAAGGTAAACAATAGTAAATTTATAATATTGTTTTCCTTTTTCTTCCTTTGTCTACTATTGGAAAACGACCGTCGTCGAAAATCGTTGTCGAAAGTGATAGTAGGGCCCCTGATTCTGCAAATTTTTTCATCACCCAATTTAAACGATGCTTAGTTATACCCAAAATTTAAAAAAATGTATTTTGACACGCACTGGTATGTTTTGTTTATTTTGATCACGCACGGAACATTTTATGTGGGTTGTTTTTGGGGTATATTTTTCATTTTTGGGTCTTCGCCGTTTTGTACCGCTTATTGTGCAATGGGAAGTGATGAACGAATCCTGGATTAGTTTATCTGGTGTTGCGTAAAATCGTTTATGAAACATTTGGATGTCAAGCATCTATAATGTTTTACATTTATATGTACCCGATGTGTCCTCGGACTGTGGATTAGTAATAGATTAGGTACAATCTAAAAAATTGTGTTTTGACTAACCTGAGTTTTTTGGCTACGTTACGTTGCCACTTTGATTCTTGCTTTTTCTTGCCTTTGACGGAGTTACCGATGATGCATTCACTTCCATTACTTTATGGATAATATTATATACGATTTTTGTTGAATACAAAATATTTCTAAATCAAGTACACGTGTTTGACCACTTTCGAGATGAACTCTAACGCTACATTTTCAAAACAAATTTTAACGAGACTTTGCCGTTTTTGAAACTAAGTAATAATAGCATGTGATAGAGGATTGAATAACGAGCAAAATGCACAAATGCACAGTGCTCATGATTCAAATGTTTGTTCAGGAAGAATTATTTCGTTGTGTTCGCATTTCGCAAAACTGGTGTATCATGTAATAAAGTGATCGACTAAGTAAAATGTTCCTTCCCGCATTCCGTTCCAATTTTCTCGTGTGGTTAAACTAGCTTTCTTTCATTTCTAGAAACCCCATCCTAATCCTTGGGCTTTAACCAGCGATATAAATACCACACCGAAGCGTTTCATCTACATGGATGCACTATTTTGTTCGGTGACAAAAAAGGCATTATTTCGAAAGCAAAAGCGATTGCAACCCATTCATGCCCTCGCAATTTCGTTACAGGGATTTTTTTTACGTATATAACAATTCAAATTTAAGTGAATAAAAAAGTCTGTTGTCTGGGATTGATTTTAACCTGTTCTAGCTTAAAACGGCTATACGAGTAATTAATACAGTTTTGTGATATATGGTTTGTAACGCCGCAAACAATCCAAAATTAAAAATTCACATTTAGGATTCGAGATTTATGAAAATTACAAACATCCGAAATATTACCATGTTACTAAAATTCCGAAATATTACCATGTTACTAAAATATTTCTCGAATAGTAATGAATCAAAAAATACCCTTCATACAACACTGACATAAATAAAAATTCGGGGCAGAATTATAATAAATTAAATCGAAATAAGAACCATTCTCCAGGAAATTTAATCAAAAAAAAAATTGTACAGTTTTGTAGCAAAAAAATGCTCACCCAACTTTTCACCACGTAATTGTTTGTAGGAATGATTTAAACTCTAGCTGCAGAAAATCGAAGACATTCCAGGATTTTTATTACATTATTTACGATAGTTCTAAAAATGTTAAATATATTTTTTTTATTTAATTTATTTATTTATTTATAATATTATATGTATTATATATCATATACATACATACACTCGTTACATAATAATAATTCCTCGTTTACCCTGAAAAAAGTATAAATGAAATAGTAATAAGATTTATGGACGTGAGTTTAGCGAAACTTTTCTTCCAATATAACTTTGTGTCTTTGTAGAATTTTTATTTAATTTCCCAGAGTTTGTACGATACACCGTTTATATACAACAAATCAAAAAAAAATTATATGGAACATTTTTTGATCTTATTATTATAAATATTTGTCTTTGTTTTTGTTAAGATTTTCTAGGTTTCTTGATTCGAAACGTAACATTTAAACTCATCTTTATGTGAGAGTGTGGTACATGTATTTATTTACAAAATGCTGTACATTTTTTTTAAATGAAATAATTTTAATGCTTATGGCGATTTGTTAGTTCAATATAAGTATTAAAAAAATAAACCAAAGAACAAGTGTTGCTTATTGTACGTGCAATAATTCGATATAATTCTCGATATACTTTTGTTGAATAACTGAAGCTATAAGCAATTTTATTATAAATCGATAAGCTATGATATATCTTTCGTATTATAAATGATTACTTTACTGTTTCTGTGAAATAAGTACACAAAAAATCATAATGGAAATCTAATTTTATATCATCGTGAAAATCAAAAACATTTCTTCACCTCTTCATTTAAAAATACGAACACAACTTTATAATGTATAACATTATAAATAAAAAAAAACTAGTTCAAGTTAACGGTACGATAGAAGCAACATAAATATGTAGATATACGACGGTATATAATATAAAACCGCCTGTAGCCGTTTAAGTTTTCTCCATGTACCTAAGAAAATATATTTCATTTA
Source organism: Tipula unca (assembly GCA_951394425.1). Classification (NCBI taxonomy): domain Eukaryota; kingdom Metazoa; phylum Arthropoda; class Insecta; order Diptera; family Tipulidae; genus Tipula; species Tipula unca. The sequence goes on from OX596380.1 coordinate 104,750,146, forward strand.
CCATATAAAATATATAGAACAAAGTTTATAACTGCTTTAGTAGTTTCATAAGAAACTATAATTTTACACCTGTATGTGTTGTTTTGTGATAAATTATTAAATTTCTTTAATGTACTTACCAAACACATCAATACATCCTATTTGCTTTTTCATTGGACTAGCATTTATTTGGCACATGTAACATCCTCGATCGGATTCTCTTAAATTTCTTATCCTTAATTTCCATACATGCATATCTTCATGAACAACACTAAACCTAGCATTGTGCGTCACTACTCGACCCTGCAGCGCTAGTACTGTTTGATCTGATGCTCTCATCCATCCAACCTATAAATATAAAAAGATAATTTTAATAATCTAAGCATGTATTGATTAACCTATGATCGAAAAAACAAAAACTAGTGTTCGAAATTATTTTATTTTCGATGAATACTAGACGTTTATGTCTCTTTTCAAGAACAATATTGTACACTACTTCGTTTATTCAATTACGCTATTTCTATTGCGTTCCTGGGCTGCTATAATAAGTTTGCACGAATATAGAAATTGAGGAAGAAATTAAATTTGAAATAGCGTATCATTTTGTTTTGGAAAAAAGAGACACAAGCGTCTATCAAACATCGAAAATAGTGAGGTTTCAACATTCTAGCTCAGGTCGATAAAATTCAAAGACGATGAGGATGGTATAATTTAATTAGGTAAAAAATAGTAATATATATTTTGTTATAATACTGCATGTTTTGCTGAAATGTGGTTTTAAGTATAGGTTACACTATAATAAATAATAAGTAATGTCATTTACTACTGTCGGAAAACAGGGTTTGAAATACGCTTTGAAATATGTGATCCGGATTAAAATTAGAAATTTAAAATATTTTGGCAAAATTGCTCTGATAATAATTTTTAATCCTAACCATAGTTTAAACTATTTTTATAATAACATTAATGTATTTATTATTTACATTGTAACATGAAAATGATAAGATGGTAAATCCAACCTTTTACCGTTCAATATTCACTCTCAATGACTATAAAATGTACCATTATATTATAATTAAAACAATTTTTCCGTAATAATTTACAATTGACTTGCGAAAGAGAAATTAAATTATTTTAACATTATTGAATTAAACCAATTTTACATTAATTTTCAACATCAAGTCAAATACATGACAAGATGAAAAAATTCATAAAGTAGAAAAAAAAGTTATTTCCCTCTACATGTTTTCATTTGACACTTCAATTGGGAGGTTTTGTAATTTTTTTTAACTTTTAACGAACGTATATTATCTTGTTTTTGTGCTTCCTTAATTTGATCTTGAAAATTATTTTTTTTGTATTATCACATACATACTTCAATTTGTTTTTTTTTTCATCAACATCATCATCTACATAAAAGCAATTACATACAAATCAAAAGAAAAGCTGTGAATTTTTAATATAATTATTTATTTATTTTAAGTTATAAAGGGAAAAATAGGAAATGTTACACAATAAAAATTATAAAAAAATTATTTAAATTAATTGAATTGGTAGAAAGGAATGTTTTAAATTAATCGAATTAGTATTTCAAAAATATTTCCACTTGATTCTAATTTAATTTATCATTTTGTTGCTATCACTGTATCTTACTAGACAAACGTATATAGTGAGTATTTATACAACAAATGAGTCGCATATGTGCAGATACTCATATATACATATATTTTGCGCGATTATATTTAGTAAAATTGTCCAGTATACGTATTTAATAATTTATTGTGATAGATCTTAACTTTATATTTATATGTGTCCTCTAAAGTAATCCGAAGAAACATTCACCAAAACTAACTAAATTGGTAGGTTATACAGAAGTGATACATGACTAAATCCATAGTACTTATATAAATAAATAAATAACTTACAAATATATTTATTATAATTGTTTATAAACTATAATAACAAAAACATTTAAATTTGCTTTAATATTTAAACAAATACAATATGTAATATTAATATTTAATCGAATTGATTAATAAATTTCTGCACAGTTACTGTAAACTAATAAATTAATAAACAACTATTTATAAAACATAAAGTAAGTTTTTTATTTAAACGATTGGCAGTTTTGCACTGCATAAAAACGTAGTGTAACTACAAATTAATTAACAACAATAAAATTTCTTCTGATGTACTCGTACGTTAGAGAAAATATTTACCGATGAACTTTTTATCGTTCAATTGTTCAATCAATATTATTATTATTGCGAATACGTATTCGTATTAACAATTCGTATATAAATGTGCTACAAAGGAAATTAATGAAATGTTCATAAAAAAATACTTATTGAATTTACACAATTCACTTAAAATATTAAAATTATTTTTTTCGCTTTCGCACAAATTTATTGAAATTAAATTAAATAAGTTTTCTTCTTTAATCCTTAATAATTTATTCATTTTATTTTTCAAAACTCAAATCATTGAAAATATATTGCCAGAAAATTCTTTTTTAGTAGAACGAGAAATATAGCAACAACAGCAAAAAAAATGGTCGAATTATCAAAGTGTTTAAAATGTAATTAAGATAAAAGGATCGAGGGGGTTAGACGAACCAAAAAAAAAATAATTAATTTAAATTCTAAATTCCTTTTTTTATTTATACTTACAACTACAAGTATTTTTGTTAATGTGCTAAGTTACCTAAAAAAAAAAATAAATAATATACAACTGGGTTGATTACAATCATGAAATACTATATAAAATACTTTAATGCTTTGTGTAGCTAAATGTAGATAGTATAAAGGATTATGTTCCTGGAATACAGTAAGGTTTCAAATTATTTTATTTGTTGACTACGGTTTCTAGTTATAATTTACGTAGAAATGTTTTCCCTGCAAATTCTATGAAAGTTTAGGTATAGTTTAGGTTCTTCATTTTTTCACCATTTGTTTCATCAAACAATTGACTATCGGTATAAATATTTAATTATACGGAATTAAATAAATGATAAATAACATTTTACAAGATCTTAAAACAAAATCCACAAACGAACTTCATCATGATCAAAATTTAAAAAAAAATTTAAATTTAAAAAGTGACACGTATTATTTATTTATTTTATTTATTTATTAAAATTTCACATATACAAGTTATAAACTTATTACAATATGCTGAAGCCGTTACAAATTTAGGTAAGAAACAAAAAATAAACTAAAACTAAAACAATTTAAAATACAAACTAAAATAAAAATAAAAAAAAATATTTGCAAAATAATAGAAACTATAAAAATAATATTAATAATAAAATTATACAAATAAAAATAGTAACAACAATAATAATAATAATAATTAAATATTTAGAATAGAATAATACTGCCTACACTTCTCACGAAAATGCCTAATGATGATGACGATTTAATGTTAGACGGCAAAGAGTTCCATACGCCACCTCCGCTGACAAAAAATGAACTATTAAGAACTTTACTCCGGTTCTTCGGTAATAAAATATTACCAGTGCGTGGAGATCTCAGACAGATCTCTGACGTGAAAGAAGGAAGGCTTCTTTCCTGAAGAATTTTATAAATTGATGAACACACATGAAAGTCATAAAACGTGCTTAGATCGCACCCCAATAGTGATTTTTTATACATAGAAATATGACCTTTTTTCAAATTGTAAACATATCGAATACAAGAATTGAAAGATAGATTTAATCTGGAAAATTTGTTATTTTGATAATCCAAAAAACGAAGAATGGCAGTATAGAAAATATGGAAGGCTTTACATCAGAAAGCTGGAAAGACTCCATAACTTTCTCAAACTAAAAGTGAAATTTCTTCTAATTTCACTTACGTGCTTGTCAAACTTAAGTCCTCCATCGAGATAAATTCCTAGACTCTTAACATAAACCGAATAATTAATCAATTCGCCATTAACTGATACTTTAGGAAGATCAGTAATGTTCATTTTAATGTTAGATATTAAAATACATTGGATGTTGGACGTAATTAATTTGAGTCCATTAGTTGTGTCCCATGTAGAAATAGCATCAGCATCAGTATTAAGCTTACTAATCAGATCCGTCAAACGTAACGTTTTTTCACTAGCGTATATCTGGAGATCATCTGCATATAGATGGTAATTACAAACTCTTTAACTGGATGGCAGATCTGATGTACATAGAAAATAAAAAAAGGTCCTAATACTGATCCTTGTGGTACCCCTTATAGAACAGCAAATTTGGATGACACAGTATCAGTATGAACTTCTTAAAAATGATTCGATAGATAAGACGAAACGAAGTTGCATACATTCATCATCAAAATTAAAATAGTTGGTAAGTTTGGAAAGCAGTGTCGTATGATCAACTCTATCGAATGCTAAAGTCAAATAAGATTAATAAAGACACATTTTTTTCATCCCTATTTCTACGCAGATCATCCACAATATTTAAATTAGCTGTGTTCGAACTATACAAAGGTCTGTAAGCAGATTTAAATTCACATAATAGTCTATTATCATTCAGGTATTTCATTATTTGAGTTTTAAGAACATATTCGAAAATTTTTGACATCGCAGATAAAATACTGATAGGACGAAAATCGGATACAGTTGTGGGTTGAGTGACTTTTTTAATAGGCACTGTTTTAGCAGACTTCCAAGCTGACGGATAAACAGATGTCGTAAGAATGGTATTAAAACCATTTAAAATATAATCACCAATAACAAGAAAGATAATCTTTAAAAATTTAGGTGGGATATCATCTAACCCAGTAGCATCTGGGATATCATCTGACCCGATTTATCAGCGTTTTATACTCTTGAAATAGCACCAAGTTAGTCCTATCTTGCTTAAATCGATAAGAGGCAAAACCACATAAGTTAATTAAGGATCGTAAGCTGTTATTAAACCACGGAGGACTATTAATTTTACTAACTTTTTTTTCCGCATCGGCACAAACAAATAAAATAGCCGCTACATCATATCATTTGGGAGGTTAATTTTACCATCAACTGCCAATAACAAATCCCAAGGCATGCTTTGCGAATACTCAAAAAGATAGACATAATCAATATTACGATAGTCATAATATGCTGTGTTTTTAGCCAAATTTTCAGATTCACAAACATAATTAAAGAAGACAATATAATGGCCGGATAAACCAACCGAAAGTGGGTTAGAAAAATTGATATTATCATTGTTACAAACAATTAGGTCTAACTGGGATGCAATCCTACCATTAGGAAAATGAGTGGGCTCTGTGTTAATTACTTTACAATTAGTCATAATATAAAATAGACGATTTACTTACTTTATGTGTATTAGACAGCATGTTATAATTGAAATCGCCAGTAATTATTATCTCGTCATATTTGGTCCCTTATACAGGTAATATTTCATCCAAAATAACTCAACAATCAAATTTTACTCGTTTATAAATTATGCTTCTTCATAAATAAAAAATATAAAAAAAAAACATTTTCTCATTACCAATTCCGGCTCAGCATAATATACGTATTTAGAAAACACCAAATAATTGAACATTGCGATATAAGTTGTAATAGAATATTATAACTAAAAACAACACAAAATTGCGGTAGTGATCTATTTGGATACGGTTGATTTAGATCTCGTTTGACGTCCACGTCCAGCACATCATTAGTAATTACATCATTTTGTTGCTTTTATGGTACGCTATCATTTAGTTGTTTTTTGTTGTAGATCCACAGTTGATTCATAGAGTGTATTTAACTGGTGCAGATTTTTTATGAGACACTGTTCATTGTTTTCAACTACAACAAAACCACGACCTTTTTTGAAAACCATCACTAAAAACCATCACTAAACCATGCCATCACTAAAGCCAATTGATTTATCAATAGATTATCCACAATGAAAAGGGACACCACTTAAACACAAATCCCGCGAAACCTGCTGGCGCTCCAAAACATCAATTTTATTCTCCATGGAATTTATAATACCCTTGAAACCAGTAATATGTGTAATTAAATTAGTAATTTCCAAGTTCATTTTAAAAGCTAACTCGGACAAACAATTCTAAAATTCAGTTTTATGCGTGCCAACATTTTTATCTAGTTTTGCAATTTGTTTTGAGAGTTTATTGATGCTATTGTTAATTTCATTTATTTTATGATCTGCCGCCATTGTATGATATGCAATAAAATAATCACCAAAATAGTTTCAAGACACTAGCAATGATAATTAAATAGCACATTTCATTTATCAAAAACTGGGTTAATATGTACAAAACAAAAAAAAAAGAATTAAAATTAAATTTAGTACTGAGCCAATAGTAGTTAATTAAAAAAAAAACGAGCGAAATATTCCTTCTTATCTTGGTGAATTTGGTCCATAGACCTTGAATAACTAACTAACTAAAAAACAATGATGTGGAATTTTGATTATGTGTATATGACACCTCATATGCGATGTATAATTTAATGTCAAAATTTACATAAAATAAAACATGAATGTTTTAGCATAATCAGTTAAAACGTGCCATGTATTTCTGTAACAAAAAATAAACTTATATGTATACTTTCATCATATAACGACTATGTCAAATCATCATCAATCACTTCGTTATAATCGACAGTAGAGAAAAAAGTGTATTCTGTTAAAATCGATTACATTGTACAAACAGGAAAAACAACACACACACACACATCTGACTGATACAAGGAAAATCATGGAAAATTCTGTAAAACCATTTTAACTAAATTTTTTTTGTGTTTCGTTCCAAAATTAAAAATATGTCAACTTGTCTAATCAATATCACTTTAGAATATAAACAGCGACTACACTCATCCTATTCATTAATCCAATTATATTAGCATAAAAATTGAATGTCAATCAAAAATAAAAAGAATTCAATTTTTTTATCGGAATAAATTTATCAGAATAAAAACTGTATTTGCGTTAATTTTAAATACGAAAAAAAAGTAATATTGGAAAACTTTTATTTCTGGCAAATTAAACTTATTCAGCTATGTTTATGGTTTAGTAGATTAATACGATCTGACATTGTGATTAGTCAGGGGAATATTTTTCCTTTATTTTCTCGACAAAAAAAAAATAAAGAAGTAAAATACCAACAAAACACGCAAAAATTTGATTTGAAAACCAATTAATCATTGATTGGAAAAGCCAAATATGTAATATAATAAAAGGTTGACGTGTTATATAAGAAAATCGGTTCCAATTAATCATTAGGATAAGAACACATCTACATGTAATATAAACAGATTTTCGTTGTTTGTTTGGTATTTTTGATTGTACTTTCTACATCGCATAATAAATTGAAAAAATATCCTCCCACATGATGTAACCCTAGATACTAGATACTGATTGAAGATTTAACCTCAATATTTTGAACGATCTAAACATCATGCTGTGGTATGTTTGTGTTTAATGTCTGGCGAGGTCTTTCGATATTAAAGGCATTTTTACATAAAACGGACGCTGATTTTTCCATCATCCTATATACAACCTATGATATTCAAATACAATGATTAATCGTTTGTAGTATTTGAATTCAGAAATAAATTAAACCACAGTTTAAAAAAGAAGAAATTTTTACTTAATCCCCTCCTCCAATTGACTGACCACTTATTAGAATCGCGATATATTTTAGTTTGGTTTCACTTACAGTCAAAAATGTTCAATCCTAAATACCTGAAAGCCTAACAATTTTAACTGGTAAAATTATGATATTAATTCATATAACAAAATATGTTAAGTGGTCCGAGTCACTTAACTTTTTTTGTTATATCAATTAATATCATAATTTTGCCTTCTATCTTCTAAATTTTTGTAAGGTTGTAGGCTTTACTGAAAATGTATTTTATAAAGAAATTATTCATGATTATTTAATTTTTGTTGTTTTCACAACCACAAATGATGAAACTTCAAAAAATTGTAACTGGTTTCAATTGCCTCAAAATACCGGTTAAAAAGTGAGGTAGATTTCATAATTTGTATCACAATTAAAATATTTAAGATTATAACCAATTGGCACACTGCCCTCGATGGGCCAAAAATACTTCAAAATTTTTTTAGTTTGAGTTAGACTCACGTATATTTAAAAGGTGCTAATGGTAGGTATTGATAAGTGCTGCTAACTTCACGTTTTCTTAAATTTTCCATGGTAAATTTCCAATAAATATTTCTTGGAAAAAATTAATCAAAACAAGTATTAATTAAATTTTTCTCAACAAAATACACTTTCTGTTGCTATGAAAATTTGGTTGAATATAGTAAAATATCATATGTATCACAGAATAATTATTTTTCACAGAAATGGGACGGCCCCTTAGCATACTGATTAGATTTAGAAAATATTTTCGATTCTATAAGTGTTATTTATTCACTAGAAGATAATATAAATTTAAAACTGAGTTACAATTGCCCTCAATCTTCAACATTCTGAAACCAGTGTCTTTAGATTCGTAGCGTAGGCTAGTTACCATGAAGGCATAGGCCATTTATGGTAAGGGAAATTTATGTAGAAAATGGATCCGATTTAATTATACTGAGAATTTTTATTCTTTTTTAAAAAATATTTTTACCAGAAATGCCAAATCTCAAGTGTCATTGGGCGTGTGTGAATAGCACCCGCGTAAAGATAATTTGGGATCACAATAAAAGTCTAAGTGTTTACTAGTTAATAAGAGTTTGTTCTATAATTGGTAACTTCCTAGTTTCTTCCCATAGCGATGACGATCTAATTTGTATTTTATCGCAGTTCAAAAACATACTGCTTTGTTTCTTACAGAGTGTAATAACCAAACAATCCGATATTCAGTTAGACGATGCTAAAGGTTTGTTTCAAAGTTTCAAATTGAAATTTATAAATATTATTAAAGTATTTGTTGGATTCGATTCATCTATTCCACTTTGAGCTTAATTATGTATACAGTTTACTTTGAAATTTGGTTGGATCATTCAGAAGATAAAACGTTTGGATGCAAAATAATCTAGAATGTCGTTTCTTTAAAGAAACGATTGGAAATTTCTTCACTAGTCCTTAGTTTCATTTTCAGCTGCTTCTTCTAATTTTAACGGCAAAATAAATGTCAATCTCGTATTCGAGAAATTCATTTTTGCCCAGTTCATTATTAACTCAGTACACTGTGGGCTTCGCATCTTTACTCATTCTTTTTAGGTTAGGATTACCTCCTGTAGAGATTATTTCCGTTTTGTTTTTCTTTATTATTTTTTGATCATATGTTTTTTTTTTAATTTAAGATTGGGCGGATTTTACTCCAGCACTCAATGCCACTAATGGGCCCACGGTGCAATACGCACATTCACACAACATTCATTCAATCCATTCATTCATCCCATTCACACAAGTACAGTATACCACCTGCGCATTGCATAGCTCCATGTCACCCTGTACAGTGACATGGAAGATGGGTCGGCCCATGAGTTCTACATTCCAACAGAGGGTCATAGATGTTTTCAATTTAATCACCGATCGTAATCGGGAGATGAAAAATCCCTTTTGCATCCCGCCTCTGTTGGGATTCGAACCCGGTACCTCCCGATTCAAACGTCGCAGCTTTAACCACTGCGCTATTTGCTCGGTATCATATGTTTGTATGACACCTACAATAATTTTCAGACACAAATTTACATTTTTATAACAGCACGTCGTACACACTTGTCGCGAATTTAAATGTCATTGACATAAACATGACGGTTGATCGACCATATCCGGTTTCCAATCGACAAATTTTCGAAATGGTTTAATCATATTTCCATAAGCTATAGTTGAGTTAGTACTATTCACAATTAGTAGATGGATTACAAACAAATACTTGTACTTACTGCTAAACATTTGGTAATTTCTCCAAGAATAATTTGAGAAAACGTATTTCGAATAATACTATAATTAGTTTACTCTTATAAAATTCAACTTCATCTTCCAAAATTAATGTTTCTGGGAAATTGGAAAATAACTCTTTAAATTCTGATAAACTACTAAAAATTACAATATGTATAATTGTCGATTTGAAGAACTTCAATTCAAGCTGCCAAAAATTTAATATCACAAACAAAAATGGCGGTGTTATTGTTGAACAGAGATACTTAAGATACTTAAACACGCAAGCCATCAGGTTGTTTGGTTGTTTGTTTTTTGGTTTGGCTTGATTTTTGTGAATACAGAAAACTGACAAAAACACCTTTCGTCTGTAATGTACCTAATCCAGATTAATAGAAAAAAATTGTCTGAAAATCTAAAAACCGAAAAAAATTAATGAATAATGAAATTGTCTCTTTACCGCATCGTTTTCCAAAAAACAAAACAAATGGAAATACAAAATCTTATCTTTTTGTAAAGTTAATCTATAAAAAAAACTGTGAATATATAATGTCTTGGTGGTTTGTTGTAGGCTGATTTATTTTCAGCGATATTTGACATCTGCAAAAAAGTTGAGATTAAACAATTAAAAATGAAATAAATCTTTATCTCTTAAAAAAATATCTTCTGTGAACAAAAATGTCTTAACAGATGTCGATTTAATCATAGCGCATTAAATAATAATTAAAAACTTATTATTATAATGGAACTATCGATGTTTGATATCATCAGAATGTTTTATAGAGATAAGTTTGTGTTGGCGTTATTCGATCAGTATTCATCTAAATGAACGTGTATATATCATGCTGTAGAATGGTTCGCGTTATTTTCGTTGCCATAAGTACTTTCTTTCAATCTTTCACCCTGGTTTCCGATACCGATAATCGAATAATGTAGTACTCGTCGATTTTCATGATTTTACCACTCGATTAATCGGATAATTTCGCCAAGTAACCGAGTAGTTACTTTATACAGGTAATAGTGGTATTACTTTGGTAAATTTTTTAACTTTACAACAACAATTGCATAAATATAAATTGAAAAAGAAATTATATTTACTTAACTTAAATTGGATTTGGAAACGGAATTTTGAAACAGATTCCTCAATCGACTAACAAAGTAAACGTAGACGAATACCAAATTGAATGGAAAATTTTATGAATTTTTATTAAAACCCTCCATTACTAACCTCTATTTTTACCTACTTTCTAGTAACTATGGGTGTTTTCCACCCATTACTTGATAGTCATTTATATCGCCAATGGACCACAAAAATCACCAATTGTTGTTATTTTCGTTAATTTCATCAATTTTTATTTATTTATTTTATTTATTTATTTGTTCATTTATTTATAATACATAAAAAAGCTTAAAGCTTATTAACATTATGTTAAGTACATTGAAACAAAGTTAGCAATATTACAAATTAACACTAAAATAATAGTAATAATTGTTACAATAATAATAATAATAATAATAGCAACAACAATATAACAGAAGTAATAATGAAATAATAATAATAATAATAATAACAATACTAATAACAAAAAAAATAATAATAATAATAATAATAATAATTTCAATTAAAATAATCTACAAATGCCCTGATACTAGTTAGTTTTTCGTGAACAAAAGAGTTTAAAGATTTGCAAAATATAATTTTATGAAACTTGCTGCCAATTTAACAGAAGATGGTAAACTATTCCAGCAACCGACACCCTTGACATAAAACGACGAATTTAATAGCCTGGTCTTATTCCTAGGCAATTTTAATATATTATTACGCAACAAATTGGACCTTTCAAACCTCATAAATAAGTATAACGGTATCCGTGTATCTAGCACCTTGTATATTGATAGGCAAATACGAAATGTATAATAGTCATTTAGAGAACATCCAATAGCCTTGGGTAAAACTGAAGAGATGTGATCATATTTACGGAGGCGAAAAATGTAACGAACACCAGCTTTAAACGCTTTATTAAGTTTATCCATATTGTATTCATGCATTCCAAATAGAATTATTTCACCATATGAAAAGTAAGGAAAAATGTATGATAAAAATAATTTAATTTAACTTAATTGATGCAAAGTCAGTCACCGACCATAAAGTACGAAGCTTCATGTAGGTTTTACAACAAATCATGTTTATATGTTCGTCCCAAGATAAACAGTTGTTAATTAGAACACCCAAATCATTTACACAATCCACAAACGGAATATTCTCATTGCACACTGAAATAGACGTGAAATGACGTGTGTTAAGTTTGTGCTTATATATTACAATGGATTGCGTTTTCTTGGGATTTAAGACCAAGCCATTATGGGTAGCCCAATCTTCAATCTTAATGATATTACTGTTAATATTAAGTATACCAGCATTAATTTCATTGGGTGAGCACGCGGTATAAATTTGAACATCGTCAGCGAACAAATGATAATTACAATCTCGCAGTACTTTCGGCTGGTCATTAATATAAAGAGAAAATAGAAGCGGACCCAATACCGAACCCTGAGGAACACCACATGAATTCGTAAAAACATCTGAAAAAGTCTCACCACATTGTACACAAAATTTTCTGTTAGAAAGGTAACTGTGAATAAGACTGCACGCAGTACGAGAAAACTGAAAATTTCTTTGTAATTTGTTAATCAAAATATGGTGATTAATGGAATCAAAAGCCTTCGTAAAATCCAATAGAACCAAAATAGTAGCTTTATTAGAGTCAGCACTTCGATGTATGTCGTCAACAATGTTCAAAACAGCCGAAGACGTGCTATGAGCAACTTTATAGGCCGATTGATATTGATCCAGTAAACCAAATTTATTTAGGTGTTCGGTAATCTGCTCTTTCAATATTTTTTCGATAACCTTAGACAAACTAGGGAGAATACTTATAGGGCGATAATCCGATACTGTCGAAGGAGTTCTGTTCTTAGGAATAGGGATTAGTTTACTTTGTTTCCATGCATCAGGGGAGCAAGAATATGTAATAACGTTATTTATAATAAATAAGATATACTTAAGAACAATCGGAGAAATTAGTTTAATGAACTTAATTGGGATTAGATCAAGCCCTATACTCTCGCTTTTTATAGATTTAAGAGCTTTATCTAATGTTTGGAAATCGATACATGTAAATGATAGTTTAGAAGTTTGGGATGTTGGGTTCATTTGTGCGTTTTGATGATTATAATTGGGAGTTTGTGTATTTCCGAGAGGATTATTGAATTCTTTCGAAAACTCATAGGCTGAGAACTGGCAATTTGAGGCCCGATTTTTTTTACTACACCCAATTCTATTGATCAAGCCCCAACATTTTTGTTGTGGTAGATCGGAATCAAATAAATTGTCTAAATAAACAGATTTTTCCTTGCGAATCATGGCAGTAATTTTGTTACGTAGTTCTTTGTAGATTTGTCGGTTATCCAAGGTTCTCTCATTTTTCCATTTTATAAATGCAAAATCTCGTAGTGTTATCAAATTAAGAATCTCTACCGTAAGCCAGGGTGGCTTGCGAACCTTGGGTTTGAAAGACCGAAGTGGCACATACTTTTCATATAAATAAACTGCCATATCATTAAACAAATATGCTTGATGATTAACGTCACTGTAATTAAATAAGTCATCCCATCTTAAAGATGCGCATTCCCTAAGCAAGTTGAACATGTTAATATTTTTGTAATCCCTGAACCAAGTTTTTTGGGACCTGCATAGAGATATATCGTATGTCCAAAACAAAACGTCATGATCCAAGAAACCCACACTAATTTGATTAAGGAATTTAATTTTTTGATTATTATTAGTAATGATCAAGTCAAGCAATGAAGCAGATTCAGCATAAAAATAAAAATACGTCGGCTCTTTATTACATATTGCTAAGGAATGTGATATTAGTAGATCAGTTAGATTTTTAGTGTTACTCGAGTTCTTAAATAGGTTACAGTTAAAGTCTCCGTAAATAACAATATCATTGTACATACTTGAAAACTGCCCCAAAACATGATCTAATTCACCAACGAAGGGTTTGCTTGGTGGTTTATATACAAGGACAACCAGTAGTTTACATGAATTAGTAACAACTTCCACTAACAATATTTCAAGGCAAGCCAATGTGCTTTTATATATTACTTTACATTGAAGTCCTCGTCTGACGTAAATGCAAATTCCACCACTTTTGGTAGTAGTTCGGTCATTCCGAAATAAATTGAAGCCACAAAGTGACACAGATGCATCATAAATATGATCTTTCAGCCAAGTTTCAGATATACAGATAACGTCAAACGCTACACTATCAAACAATTGTTTTACCTGGTCCATTTTGTGAAGTATACTACGTGCATTAAAATATCCAAATTTAAGTCCAGGTTTATTATTAAGAGCACACTTGAGAACAACATTTGATAAATTGCAAGGTTCGGTTGTGTTATGGTTCACCATCCACCCAAAATCCCGCCAGATGCAAGTTCCAAATTTAATTTTCCTAAAAGACAATCAAGAAGCATCAGCCATTTGCACATAATAATATTGAAATTAATAATAATCATAAATAGTAATAATAATAGTATAAACACTAATAATAAAAATGAAAACAATAATTTAAAATCTAATATGATGAAGTAGTATGACATTAAAAAAAATGAAAAATAACAACATGAAATTGATTCATAAAATTAAAGAGGTCGTAATAAATATTTACAGTAAATCAATAAAAATAACTTAACTCTATTGTGTCATTAGCTTTATTGTTTTTGTTTGGAGCGACCTCGCGTGGTAACCGATGCCGAAGAACAAGCTGCTAATTTATCAAAATTCATGTTTATCCTAGGCAATTCATCATCCATAGGATTACTAAGTTCATCAGCTGGAGTATTAAATTCGTTCCCCAAAATATTTACACCCTTATCAGCTTCATGATTAGTAACTTTTACCACATCACCGTTATTATTGGTTGTTAGTCCTCTAACGTTTAGGTCAATAAAATCTCGAATCAATACAATTTTATTCGTCTCCGGTGTAACAATATAAACAAGGCCACGTTTGGTAAATGTTTTTGAAATTATGCCAGCTCACCGTAACTGTCGAGATTTATAGTACAATGCAGCATTTTTAGCAGTCAAACCATCATTACAGTAGATTCTAGGTAACTGTAACACAATATGCGACAGATTAAGATTACCCAATGCTTTATATTTCATGAAAAATCCTGATTTATTAACCACAGAACTAAATACAGCGATGATTGATGTAGATTTGCGTTCGCCAGTCCGTTTTAAGCGGAAAATATTTGTAAAGGTACCATCATTTTGTTCGTAACCGATAGCAGCACAAATTTTACTAATGAGAGCTCTGTCCGATACATCATTAAGTTCAGGAACACCACTAACAATATTATGACATTTATTGTTTTCACGTTCAAGTTTATCAATTCTATTGTTAAGATTAATCATTTGATCACATAAAACTTTCACTTGGGTCATAAAGGTTTCTAACTCACTTTTTAGATCATTTTTCAAATCAGTCACAATTTTATCTAAATCATTTTTATAATGTAGAAAAGTTTCGTCCATTAAATTTAATTTATCTTGAATTGTTTTCATAGATTCTTTTAATTTATCCATTATGGACGCACGCACAAAAACAATGTTTAATGTTCCGTAATAAAAGTAATGTTATATTACAGATTGCACAATTAACTAATTTGACTAGCACAAAAAGTTAATTAATTTTTTTTTTTTTTTTTTTTAAATTTACGATTATTAATACAAATATTAATATTAACTCAACACAACCATAGTCGATGTTAAAATAGATCTTAATAAATATAATTACGAGCACTCAAAATTACAACCTTACTCAACGAACGCCATCACAGTAATGTAGTATCAATTCAGTATCATACAGAAAAAACAGTTTAAATTAATAGTTCAACCATTTATTACAAAACTATATAAATAATTCAATATTTCATTAAAAAAAAAATTAAAAATGGCAAAGGTTCAGGAACATTTATCACCGACCAAGATTTTTATAACCACAGGTATGAAAGAGGCATTTTAAAAAAGCTGAAATGATAATCACAATTAAATTAGGACAAACTATTTCTGCTGTAGACCAAATATTTGGAGAACAATTCGGTTGAACTGAACCGATTTACCATACGATTTTCCATATGTTTACCATACGTTATATATAAAAAGAAAAATTACATGTTTTTATAACTTGGGTCGAAATTACCCAGAAATATATTTGTATAACAACTAACCTGGGTGTGAATTACCCAAATTTATGAAGAAAAAAAATTGTTTAATAAGTCCTCCTGGGTGTAAATCAACCAATCAGTTTCTAAAATTGAAGTTGTGCATTCGTTGAATGACAAAACACTTCTAAAGAATAAACAAAACAAAGAGAAATATGTAAAAATAAAATACATAGTGGTCTGAAGTTTGTAAGGATTGATTATCATAGGATTTTGCTGTAGTGAATTCAAATTGGGTGTATTCCACCCAGAGGTTAGTAATGGAGGATTAATTCATCGTCAGATACAGCTACTATATCGTCATTTGATATTAATGGTTCACGTCGTGATTTATTTTTCATGGTCTGACTGCTTGCTATCCGGTGATATTATAACCTCCACATCTACTTCTTGGTTTTCCTCTACTGAATTTTCTGTATCGAACAAAACCCGTTCTATTGATGCTGTCGACCGATTGCCAGTCGGCTATTCTTAAATTAGCAATTTTATTTTTTAACTTCCTAAAATAAATTAAATTTATTTTACTTGAACTGTTTAGTTAATATGTGATAATCATACCTAAACCTCCGTGCGGGTCATGTATTCTACCAAATTTTTATATACATATATTTTTTATGTATATGGCCAAACACATCCTTTCGATGTGTAGCGAAAACAATGGGAGTTCTTGTTTCCATACGCGTTCAAGGCCTTCGTTGGGAACTTAAAAACAAGAATTGTTGCTTTCTTTTGACATCGTGTATCATTGAAATTAAAAATTAATTTCGTTAAAATAAATATTTTAAACACCACCCGTATATTGAAATTTTATTTCTTTATATCACTCAAATGCTCATTCAACACAAAAATTATGCTTTTCGCTTGGTCATAAATATAGTGCTACCAACAAATGTAGAAGCTTAAAACTTTCAGCTGTTACTTTGGCATAAATATAAATTTGCTATATTCACTAAATTTATTAATTTTTTTTTTACCAAAGCAACGCACATAATATAACGGCTATGTATGTGAAGTTAGCCCGAAAACCATCCCGAAAAAAGACTTTTCAAAAACAAAATATTTGTGTGTCCTCACTAAATACATAAAAACCTGCTCAGCACGAAAAACAGCGTAAAATAGAGTAAAATATCATTCCATCCCGAAAAATTAAATTTATTTAGAATTTATACAGCAATATTTTTTACATATTTTTCGGGCTAGAATAATATTTGTAATATTTTTTTTATCTAATTACATACGTATATTGTATTAGATTATAAACAAATTTTTAAAATAAATTGGTATTAACTTTTAACGAAGTTTTTTCAAAATAATTATTTGTAAATCAAAACGGAAAAATTATTAACCTTTTGTTGTAATACGATTATCTTCTCCCACAGAGATTGCCCCCAAGGTTGGCGACTGAGACGTGATTGCTGTACCTATTGGAAATTTAATTTTATTTACCCCATGCCTATATCAGGTCGAACTAAAAGTATATGAATTTTTGATTGGAAACTATTTCAGATTTTTATTAGCGCTTTCCGTTTTGTAATACATAATAAAGAAAGTAACAGATAAAACAAATATTACAAAATTTCTATGCATTTATTATTAATAATAAGTATTATTTAACAATAAAAATTATACATATGTAAAATACTTAAAAACACTAGAAATTGAAATAGCTATTGGTGTGTTTTTTCTTACTTTGCTTTCTATTACAACACGATAGCCGTCAAAAATAATCCTTATTGTATCAGATTGAAGCCGCATATACCTATGCTATACATGTCATTACTATAAAAAAAATTTTGATGGATATTGTTTTTCACATTTGTCTTAACACTTTTGTGACAAAAAGATAGTTGAAGAGCGTCCGGAAATTTTACGAAAATAGTTAATAATAAATAATTTGTTGAGAAGACAGACAATAACATAAAAAATTCCGACATTACGTAAATCGCCTTTAAGCCGTGTACTCGGGACCGGATTTATATCCTAGGAAATCAAAGCCTATCTCTCTCCCAATCAAATCAACTAAAATGACGAAAAACAAACCTCTTTTCTCTTCTTTGAGTTGAAATATATTTAACTTTGAGCAAAAAACTCGCAGACGATCACACAAAAATTCTCTTAATCACACAAAAATTTTCTCAGAAAGAGATCGGGTTTGATTTCCTAGGATTTAAATCTGGTCTCGTGTACAAGCCTTTATGGTTTAATGAGCGAAAATAAAAATAGGCATTACCAAAAATAAATCACTCCAAAAATACATTTTGTAATAAATTTTTTACCTGTGAAAACAATTGATATTTTACAGAAACACATTTTTAAATAATTTTAAGAAAATTAAGGAACACAAATCGACACAATAGTAAAAGTTACTATCCTTAGGTTTTCCCTGCAATCTTACTAAAAAATTACAGTAGTTCACAAAACATAAACTTTTACCACCACCTTAAATAGTACCAGTAATCCCGTGTCAGTCACAAACCTGATGGACAATTTTAGTGTTTGCTGCTAAAATATTGCAATTTTCAGAAAAGAGGCCATAATACGAGTATAATAAAATACTACTGAATTTCAATAAAAAATCTGATACCATACAATTCATTATACACAATAGTTCCATCTAATACAAGTATAAGTCGAATTATATTAAAATTCAATAGGTACAACAATCACGTGTAAGTCGGCAACCTTGTTGCCAATCTCTGTGATTGGCGCTATAGCCGGAAGAACATTACCGAATTTCAATAAAAATTAGAAATAGTTTCCAATCAAAAATTCATAAACTTTTAGTTCGACCTGGTATAGGCATGGAATAAATTAAATTAAATATCCAATGGATACAGCAATTACCTGTTAGTGACCAACCTTGGGGGCAATTTTTGTGATCGGCGCTATAACCGGAAGAAGTTTATCGAATTTGGACTAAAATATTTTATTGCAAATTTATTTTAATCTCAATTAAAATACCGGATACAATAATAATGTTGTTTTAGCGAGACAGATTATGGATTTTATAAATTGCATACTAGTCAGTAGCGTTCAAATAACATATTTAATAAAATTATTTGTTTTTAATTATATTTCTTGTTAAAATCGCCTTCAAAATTAGTAAACATAATTATTTAAACATAATATATCAGCCCGAAACAAAATTTACATTTTTGGTTCGTGTTTTATTTTTACCTTATTTTGCTTAATTCAGTACTTTTTCACATCTTATTTTTCGTTTTACTATGAATTTGTTTAGTACTAGGGATTGCAATACCAAACCGGAATCGTAGTATTGAACTCAATAATTTGACATCGGTATTATAATTCGAAAACCGATATTTCGGTATGTAATCGTAGAACAAAATTTCTCTGTATTTTATAAAAAAATATAAACTCTAAAATTATTAAACATTTTTTATTTCAAGAGATGAATTGGCTTTCAATATAACCAGTACTTCAACAAACGTCAGAAAAGGAATCATTGCTCTAGGGTTTCCATATCCAATACCAACATCTGGAAACTCTATAAGGAAAATTGTAATGGACTATAGCAAGGAGATTCGTAAACAAATGGCTAAGGACTTTTCGTCAAGAATTATGCAGGGTCAAAGATTCAGTCTTACATTTGATGAATGGACTAGGACGTCCATCAAAAATAGGCGGTATTTAAATATTAATGCGCATACCTCATGCAAACGCTTTTGGAACCTTGGACTAGCTCGAGTTCATGGTTCATTACCAGTAGAAAAATGTTTTGAGCTTGTAATAAAAAAATTAACAGAAAATGGTCTTTCCTTAGATTCAAATATTGTTAGCATTACCACAGATGGAGCATCAGTCATGACTAAAGTTGGTAGACTAGTTAAAGCGAACCAACAACTATGTATAGTTCACGGTATACAATTAGCCATCATTAAAGTGCTGTACAATCATCAAGAAATCCAGACTCAAGATCGAGAAGAATTTGATAGTTTAAGCGATTTAGAAGATTGTGACGAAGACCTTATGAATGAAGATGAAGACCAAGATGAAGAGTTTTATTATGAAAATGGCCTAACAATAATAGACAGTGAAAGTGAAGTTAATAATCACTATTTAATAACTCACCGTCACCGAGCGATTGCGCCATTTTGACAAAATCAAAAGGAATTGTTACTAATTTTAGATGCAAAAACGCGCTGGAACAGTTTGCTTTTACTGCTTGAGCGATTTTTCCAATTAAAACATTGCATTGAGAAAGCACTTATTGATTTAAATTTAAATGCTGAGTTTCGAATAACTGCAGATGAATTTTCTCTAGTCTCAACAATTATTTCAGCTTTACTGCCAGTTAAGTTAACTGTTGAAGCTTGTTGCCGCCAAGATTATAGTCTATTAAGTGCAAACGCTACGGTGAAATTCATGTACAAGGAATTGGCGAACCAGAATAGCGCGCTAAGTAAAGAACTAAAAGAAGGACTAGAAGTTCGAATGTGTGAAAGGCAAATTGAATTAACCAGCGTTCTTAGATATTTACATAATCCCAACAGCGCTGACCAAGATGAGCATGAGACAGACGACGAAGAAATGTTCAAAAATAAAATATCTAAATCAACAACAATAAAAATAATTGTCAATTTATTGGAACGGTTATATTTCGATAAAAATCTACAACAGACACCAACCGAAAGTTCAGAAATTGAAAATATTGATATCCCGTTCCCGTTCACAGTTCCAGCTGCAGAGCATGAGCCTTAACTTGCATTGAAAGAAAAGCTTGAAATGGCGATATCAAACCAAGTTAATCCAAATAAAATTGAGGCTAGTATTGCAAAACAAAAAAATACTAGACTTACAAAAAGTTGTTCGACAAGAAATTACTTAATTTGAAGCTGAAAACATAAGAGGTAACTAATTACAACTGGCCAATGATTGCTTATTATCTATACCACCAACAAGTGTGGAATCGGAAAGAGCCTTCTCAGCTGCAGGAATAATCTGTACAAAGATAAGATCACGATTGAATGACAAAACCTTGGACGAGCTTTCATTCTTACGCTCATATTTTAACCAGATTCAAAAATAATACATACATGTAGTCACATTTTATATTTCCATTTGGAATTTCTCGTTATATTTTTTTGAATTTGTTAGTAGTTAAAATTATTTTCCGAAATACCGGTATTGCTTTTTCAGGAAAATATTGCAATCCCTATATAGTACATAGTAGAGAATCACACCATTTCTTTAATATACTTTTTTCGGGATGGTATTTTGGGCTAACTTCACAACGGTCTTTTCTCGGTCTGTTTCGCATTTGCGTATATTCGCATTTACACAGCTTCGTAATTTTGATGTCTTTTATAATTGGTCGACATTATTTTTGAAATATAACAAAAATTACTCAACAAACGTCAAAAAAAAACACGGTCACAGGCTGTTGTATATCGCAATCCATTTATACTCGTATCATGTTTTTGGTGAAAAACTCTGAATTTGTTGATTTTTTCATGTATTTTGAAAATAATTTGGACCCATATAACAAACGTCAAAAATGTGAACCAAATGCGCAAATGTAAAACAGATAATGAAGAGCCCTATAATTTCAATTTTTCTAGCGACATAAATTATGAACCGCATATTATAAACGTCCAGAAAATTCAAGCACTAATTATGATGAGCCTGAGTGTCTTAATACGTACATAAAATTACAAAGTTGTATTTCTTCCTCTACAACATCAAAAAATAGTACTGTGAAAACAAAACGTCGAAACGGAATGAGGCCGAAAAACTTAAATCCGTTGATTTTGCTTAAATATTATTTCTTCACTAAATATAATGTAACTAATAAATGAATTTTTATAATTAGTTTCGAGTAAGGTAACCACTCGAGTACTCGGTTAATTTTTATTGAATAACTCGAATAACCGAGTATTGCAAAAAATCGAGTAATTTGGGAACACTAATCCCAAACGGAATAGAATAATAAGCCATTTCCAGCATTATATGTACGTATATACATTCAAATGATGTTTTAATAAACAGCGTAATGTTGCCACGAAATCGTAAACAATTGTGTGAATATTAGGTGTTTGTAAATGATAGCAATGATTTGATTGTAGGTTATTTTGTGTGGTGCATACGAGGTTTAAATCAATCCTATTACAAATAGAAGCCCTTATATAAGCTCATTCAACGAAAAATATCTACAATACATATTATATATTTTATGTTCCATAAACCTGGAAACCACCCATTCCTTTTTTTTATAAATACAATTCACAACACAAACAATATAAGCCGATGGGATGACTTGGATTTTTTTCATCTCTTACAATAATGTTGAAAATGATGATTTTCCAAATAACAACAAGAAGTACCATTTATTGTACATGTATGTTTGTATATCATATTTGTTTATATTTTTCTATAATATGTAATCAATCCCATTTTCTCTAAGCAAATAATGTAAATAGTTTTCATCATTTTAAGGTTGCTTTCTTTTATTAATACATATACGTTTATATAGAAAACTACAATATCTATCAATTTGTATATAATATATTTTTATAAAAATAGCAGTACCATTGAATCACTCCCAATAAACTTTATAATACAACGTTTTCCTTTTAACAAAATTTTTCTATTGTCAATTTTGTTTGTGATATTTTTAAAGAAGATTAGCAATTTTACTGTTTTCAATTTCATAATAAAATTTCCCAGTTTTTCTTACATTTTTGGTAAAACGTAACTATAAGTTTACGTATCAACATAATGTACATATATACACAATATTTGTGTATAGTTTCAGTTTTAGCAATTTTTTTTTTTTTTTTGTAAACATGACAAACCAATTTGCGGTTTCATAATATCATATCGTATAATATGATACACACACACACACACAAATTGTTTTTGCTATTTTATATATTACGTATTTCCGTATAGTTTCATTTATATTATTATGAGGGATAAACAAAATATAAAATAAAATTGTAAGTTATACTAAGATATTTCAGCAATTTACCTACACACATATTACGTAGTTATTCGTATATTGTTCTTGGAAATGTCTCATAGGAATTTATCGATAATCTTATGTTTCATTTTGTATAGAAGGAAAATATGTACGTATATAGATATACATAAATATGTATGTGAATAATATAAAATGAAATTCATATAATTTTCGTACCAATATATTCCTCGATGATTATATTTATGTAGAATTTAGATTATAATTGAAAACACATAATTTTTTTTTTTTAATCAAATTCAACATTTTCTTGTAGTTCGAATACAAAAAGATAAAATTGATAATACGTGTTTTTCTCTGAAAACGAAATTTTAATAAACCAATGGTGCAGAAGATTACAATAGTTAATGGAAAAGCAGAATTATTAAGGAATCATTCCGGAAAGAATTTGTAATTTGGTTAAGATCCCATTTTGCATGAATTTCTTATCTAATGTGACCATATGTGTGTCAAATAATTGGGTATGCGGGATTGCTTAATGATCTACCAATCTAAGATTAGTTATAGTATTGTGCCGTAAAATAATAATGATGATAAATACGATACTCGGTAAGTGGATGATTTAAGAAGGCTATATTTTTTTTTTGGAAAGGGTTTGATTTTAAAAAAGTAGATAACAAAACCAGAAATTATAGACCGTTGTGAAGTTAGCCCGAAAAACCATCCCGAAAAAAGATTCTTATAGAAATGGTGTGTTTCTCTACTATGTACTATCCAAATTCATAGTAAAACGAAAAATAAGATGAGAAAAAGTACTGGACAAAGCAAAATAAGGTAAAAATAAAAATCGAACCAAAAATGTAAATATTTTTCGGCCTGATGTTTATATAATCATGTTTACTAATTTTGACGGCGATTTTAACAAGAAATATAATTAAACATAAATAATTTTATTAAATATGTTATTTTAACGCTACTGCCTAGTGTGTAATTTATAAAATCCATAATCTGTCTCGCTAAAATACATTATTATTGTATCCAGTAGATTAATTGAGATTAAAATAAATTTACAATAAAATATTTTAGTTCAAATTCGGTAATCTTCTTCCGGGTATGGCGCCGATCACAGAGATTGCCCCCAAAGTTGCTAAAAAAAAGCGCTAAAAGTTTATGTTTTGTGAACTACTGTAATTTTTTAGTAAGATTGCAGGGAAAACCTAAATTTATTAATTTACAGGTTTTTTACAGGTAAAAAATTCAATAAAAAATGTATTTTTGTATCGCTCATTAAACAATAAAGACGCTTTACGTACTGTCGGAATTTTTATGTTGATTGTCTATCTTCTCAACAATTTATTTATTTATTAACTATTTTCGTAAAATTTTCGAACGCTCTTCGGCTAGGGTTGCGCCACAGAAGTGTTAAGACAAATATGAAAAACAATACCCAACATAATGTTTTTTTAGAGTAATAACGTGTATAGCATTGGCTTCAATCTGATACAATAAGATAGTTTTTGACGACAATCGTTTTGTAATAGAAAGCAAAGGAAGAAAAAAAAACAATAGCTAATTTCAATTTCTAGTGTCTTTAAGATTTTTACATAATATGTATTATATTTATTGTTAAATAATACTTATTATTAAAAAAGCATAAACATTTTGTAAAATTTGTTTTATCTGTAACTTTCTTTATTATGTATTACCAAACGAAAAGCGCTGAAAATAATCCGGCGCTATAGCAGGAAGAAGATTACCGAATTTCAATAAAAATTAAAAATAGCTTCCAATCAAAAATTCATAAACTTTTAGTTCGACTTGATATAGCCATAAGGTAAATTAAATTAAATTTCCAATAGGTACAGCAATCACGCTTCTGCCGCCAACTTTGGGAGCAATCTCTGTGATCGGCGCTATAGCCGGAAGAAGATTACCGAATTTCAATAAAGGTTAGAAATAGTTTCCAAACAAAAATTAATACCAATTTATGGTATGAAAGTAATACCAATTTATTTTAATAATTTGTTTATAATCTAATTCAATATTTGTTATTAGTAAACAAATAGCTATTATAAATAATATTCTAGCCCGAAAAATACGTAATAAATATTGCTAATATAAATTCTAAAAAAATTTAATTTTTCGAGATGGAATGATTTTTACTCTGTTTTTCGTGCTGAGAGGCGTTTTATGTATTTAGTGAGGACACAAATCTGTGGTCACAAGGCAAAATCGCTTAAGTCAACTTAAGCGCAAATTGAGATATGAATGTAACTGTATTCCAAATAAAAAAAATTTTCTGTGGACAAATGTTGGTTCATTTTCGACTATTTTTGACCACACAACAAAGAAAAAACACATTCGATTAAGTCAATTTTGATATACAATGATTTTGGAATAATCGCCTAAGTATGAAAAATCTACCTAAGCACTAACAATAAATAAATTTTTAGTTTCGGTATAAAAAATTATTTCAACTTATGTGTTTATTTCCTAAGTAATTCGCAACAAAATTTTAAAATTCTTTGAATCGGAACATAAGCTTAAGTAAACATATGCGGTTATTCAAAAATAAAAACATAATTTTGGTGTCTATAATAACAACTTAAGCGGTTATTTAAAATTTGTGATTGTGAGTTTTAAAAACTTATGTTACTTTGCCGGTTTTTCTTAAACGATTTTATTAAATATTTGTGTTTAAAGTAGATATAAGTTATTTTAACCCGAACAACTACGATTTAAATTGTTTACTTAAGTTTTTATTCTTTTTAAAGTGCCTTTAATTGAAAACTAGTTTAATATTATTAATTAGAAGTGTTAAGTGCAACTGTTTAGTAATTTAATGAGTTTTTAAATGGCATTAAATGCGTCAAACCAAGATGACAAGGAAAATAACGTTCATCCTGGTACTAGTGAGTATTTAATTTAATTTTTGCCGGTTGTATTAGATTCTAATTATAATGAGTAAATGTAATAATTTTCATTTTTTAGGTTGCATTCAAGAAACCCCTATTAATATCGAAAAGTAAAATTCTTTCTCACCTCTAGATCAACATGAACCTCCAACCACATCAGAAAGATGCAATTCTCAAACAACTAACTCGTTGATTTCGTTTCATGCACCACCTGAATATGAAAACATTGAACAAGAACAATTTGACGATTCGGATGCCGACCCGAACTATGTGCCCACAGAATTTGACGAATCAATAAACTTAACGAGCGATTCAGAAATAGAACTTATGGCTGCTGAAATCGAAAGTAATAAAGCAACGCTCAATGCTTATCTTTAAAGAAATATTCACGGAAAGCATCCCAAAATAAACGGAACCATGGAAAACCATAAGAAACAAAATCTGGAAAAATAATTAAAGAAAGAAAATGTATACCTTTAAATAACTGCAGAAAACTAAACGCCTAGAAACCGAAATCACTCGGCACATTATTACGTAGAAATTGAAAAACAATTAATTAATGTATGCCAGCGATGTTTCCGATATTGTTTTGGCGAAACCGAAAGTTTTTTGAAAAGTGTGGTAAAAAAGAAGTTGGATTCACCAAATACGTTATTCCACGATCATCGTGGAGCTGCAGTGCCAAAAAATAAGATCTCTAGTGAAACAATTGATGTGGTTAAGAAACACATTGAAAGTTTTCTGGCTTACGAGAGCCATTACACTCGAAGAGATACCAGTCAAAAATATTTACATGCAGATTTGACTCTAGGTAAAATGTACCAATTATTTTGTGAGAAACACAACGATCGAATTAGTCTTTCAACATTTTCGAAAATATTTAAAGGTACGTAAAATAATATTTACAATTTTTAATATTCATATTTCGTTTTACTAATTATATTATTTCCTCTTTCAAGAATTGAACATTAAGTTCAAATCACCAAAGACGGACACATAAAAGTTAAAATCGATGTGTCGAAGGATCAACGTGAAATTCAAACTTTAAAATTGGAGCAATCAACACATCACATTGAAGCCGATCTAGGTTTCAAATGTAAAGAACATGACAAGGAGTTAGCTGGCTCAGATTCCACTTTTAAAGTCTATAGTTTCGATTTGCAGCAATGTCTCCCGACGCCTTTTTTAGAAACCTCGATTTCATTTTATAAGCGCCAACTATGGACTTATAATCTAACCGTGGACGATGGTGTCACAAATAAACCTTTTTGTTTCATGTGGCAAGAAGCATTAGTAAGGCGTGGCAGAAATGATATTGCATCATGCATTTATAAACATTGTAACAGCTTTCCTCACAATGTTAGATCTGTTACATTATATAGCGATAACTGTACTGGTCAAAATAAAAATTCGTTTCTATCCGCAATGATCATGATTTTTTTGGAAAATCACGAACGTAATATTACAACCATTAATCATAAGTTCCTCACATCTGGTCATATCCACATGGAATATGATTCGGATCATTCGGTGATCGAACGAAAAAAGAAGAAAACTGGAGTAAAAATACATCATCCGCGCGACTGGTACCAGTTTGTGCGAACGTGCGGTGCGGTACAACAAAAACGTTTGACGTGATCGAAATGGAGCAAGATCAATTTTTTAATTTTTCTTCCGCTATCAAAGAAAAATTTATGTGGAGAAATGCAAACGAGAATGGAGAAAAATTCATTTGGCGGCAAGTCAAGTGGTTAAAATATTCTAAAGAACATTTTGGGACACTAGAATATAAAACGACTCTAAATGAAAATAAGCCATTCAAAAAACTTAATTTACGTCGGAGAGGAGTTAATACGTTTAAATCATCTGATCTACAATATGCGTATAAAATGCCAGTTTGCATAAGCAAGGAAAAAACTGAACAGTAACTGATATGCCAAATGTCCATCCATCCATGTTCTGTGAAAATTAATTTTTTTTAAATAAATAAATGAAATAAAAGTTTAAATAACAATTGTTTTTGAAGTATTATTATTAAAGGAAAAAACTGAAAAATAGCCTTAGTGCGAAATTGTTAAATTTATAGTTCGGAAAAATCGTCTAACTTAACTTAGTTAATGAAATGTTGGTCACCACTATTTTGTGATAACAGCTTAAATTACATAGGTCTCGGTAATCACCAAATAGCATTTTTTGATAATCGCTTAAGTCGCTTTTTAAGAAATACCTAAAACCCCTGAAAGTTTTGAATTGTTTCAAGCTCACTTATATTAATTGGTTCATTCCATGTCCTGAGGTGAAACAATAATTTAAAAAATTTACTTAGTATTTATGAAATGTTCAATTGAAATTTCATTTTATCCTACTGAAAATTAAGTAAAATTGAATTAAGCGATTTTGCCTGGTGACCACAGAAATATTTTATTTTTGAAAAGTCTTTTTTCGGGATGGTTTTCGGGCTTACTTCACATACATAAATTATAGATAGAAATAAAAAGGTCGAAAGGACTATAGTTACGTGATATTGTCGGCTCCAATTTCAGATAACCATGAATAAAATAGGAATTTTCCTAAGTTTTTTTATTTAAACATGTTTTAAGCTAAATTTAATTAATTAAAAAAAACCATTATAATTATAAAAACATTCAAATATTTTCAAGAATTTTGTGCAAAATGAATAAAAAATAACAAATTATTGTTGCAATACATTAAATTTACATTGTTTTATACATAAAAAATTACTTCTACATAATAATTTTGTTTTAATGAAATTTTACAAAATATTTAAAATTAAACAAGGAATAATTATGATTCTGTGGCAATTCAACATAACCACTTAATATCATTTAAGCGACTTTGTCAAATTTTATTTCTATTTGTTCCTTTTAGCATTATTTATAACCAAGCCAATTTTGAGTTATGCCTATAAAACAAAATCACTTAACTGCACTGAATTGCATTATAATACTTTCTTATTTTGGAAAAAACACTTATTTGAGTTTTAAAATGTATTAAATATTGAATATTTATATATAAAATAAAATAAAATCTGAAAAATCACTTAATACACTTAATAAACATTTAAATTTAAAGGAATTAATTGTTGCGGAAAAATAACCTAGGTGATAATAACTGTTTTTTCCAAAAAGTATTCTGTTAAAACTAATTCGATTTTTGGGTATTAAGTGATTTTTTCATATGCATACTATTGTAAAAAACCCGGTAAATAACTTCATAACAGCCGTTATCTGAAATAAGTGATTTTTCTATACACGATAAAATAAGTTTTTATTTACTTAAAGTGAGTTAAGTGCTTTAGCTCAAAAGCGATCGCAGCAAAACGTTCAAAAATATTCAAAATTACAAATCGTAAATCATACTGTCCCAAATTCATACGTAGAAAAACGCAAGATTGTTTGAAACCAAATACAGCAAGTAAGGTAATAACATTTTTTATTATTGTTACTATATTTTTTACTATAAAATAATTGCAATTTACATTATTTTTAGGTCGTGACAACGCAAACATACAAACAAACAAAAATTTCTAACAAAATTTCTTTTACGTAACAAAATGCAATTTTTAACAAATACTGGTCACTTGGAGAATATGATCGTCGAATTTGTTATTTATCTGGTCTTATACAAATAAATCCTAGCAAAAGAACAACAGTTTCAAAGACACCTCCTTCAAAAACTGGCAATATTTTAGTTATATACATATACCATGTGGAAAATAATGGACTTCATACTCAACTGTGTCAAAAATGTTTCATACATATGCTTGGCGAAACAGACAACTTTATAAAGTCGGTTGCGAAGAAAAAATTAGAAACCAAGGATTTTGATAAATCGTTTTTGATAGACCTTGCTGATCTGACTTAGACCTGAGTAGAGGGATCAAAAAACATTTAAACCTGAGTAGAGGAATCAAAAAACATATTTCTTTGTTTCCATCATATAAAAGCCACTTTTCACGGGTTCATATATCTCATTCATATATCAAAGCGACAATGTAGCTTTATTCTTCCAGTAACTCAGCACCAGTTTCATTGTGTTAAAAACATACACCCTGACCTTCATACACGAATAATTTTTTTTTTATCTTTATGTAAACTTTATTATTTTATGCTAAATTTTAATGAATTTTATATATTTTGTACATGAAGGTTTTTTTTTTTTTTTTTTTTTTTTAAATTGGGCGGATTACTCCAGCACTCAATGCCACAATGGGCCCACGGTGCAATACCCGGACAAACACAAATACTTACACATTAAAAACACCCAACCGTGATTTTTGGTCACCACCG
The DNA here is from genome assembly GCA_951394425.1 of Tipula unca. Classification (NCBI taxonomy): domain Eukaryota; kingdom Metazoa; phylum Arthropoda; class Insecta; order Diptera; family Tipulidae; genus Tipula; species Tipula unca. The sequence goes on from OX596380.1 coordinate 104,780,440, forward strand.
GGAATCGAACCCGAGACCCTCGAATAACAAGGCAAGCACGCTACTTACTGTGCTATCGAGGGCGGCATGAAGGTTAATTCGGTTTAATTATTTTTATTATAAATAAAAACTAAAAGTAAAAACTATTTTTAACATTACTATTTATTTATATGGAAAAACGGCTTATCTTAACTTTTGAATTAGAAAATCAACTGGAAATATAACTTATGTAACTTAAGCGAAAAATATTATACATTTTTTTAAACAAAATCACTTATTAGCTATATCTTCATTTACCTGGATACCTTCAATGAAAATTAGGAAGAATGGGTTTCTAAAGAATTAATCCCACAACCATCTGACTTTATCTTACAATTTTGTGAGCCTAGTTTTTCATATTTAATTTGGAAGTTAATATTACTATTTCTGAAAAGTCTCTAAATTTTAGTTAAGTGGTTATATTGAATTGCCACAGGGTTATTAGATATTTTTATAAATTATTAACAAATAATTAACAATAAACATAATACTATGTAAATAAACCTGTATAAAGGGAAATTACAAAAGTAAATAAATGCAAAGATCTTTCAAATATTGATCTTGCAAAGTTTATGTAGCACTAATACCAATTGTTCCGACCATGGATGTGGTTTCTTTTTTAATGAATATACCAGTGATAAAACATTAAAGATTGTTTTTAAAACATGTATAACGAATCATCGCTAAAATTAGAAATGGTTGTGAATGAAGCTGAGAAACCTGTAATTATTCAAACGATAAACGTGTGAGATGTGCACCACAGAATGACCAATCTGTTACATTAAAAAATATATTAAACATCTAAAAAAAAAAATGTTTACAGAAAACCATGTTCAGAACTTAAAAAAAAAAAAATTAAAATTGGGCGGATTACTAGTCAATGCCACTAATGGGCCCACGGTGAAATACTCGGACAAACACATATACTCACATATTAAAAACACCCAACCGTGATTTTTGGTCACCACCGCGAATCGAACCCGTGACCCTCGAATAACAAAGCAAGCATGCTACTTACTGTGCTAACGAGGAACATTACATAAAAATATATTATTACATAAAAAATACCCAAGTAACAATTTCTTCTTGAGCTCGTCAAAATCATCATGTTGTTTAATCATGCATTGGTTTTTATAAAAAGTTATGGTTTAAACGAAAATATGCCAAATTCTTAAAAAAAATTAGTTGCCCCAAACCTAATCAGAAATTGAGCTGAGAATTCATGACATCATTACTAATAATCTGTGTGTATATTTACACCAAAACTAACTAAATCAACAATTGGATTGACGAAAAAATGTTGGCAGCTTTTATGAAAATTGCACGAGTAATATTAATTTTCAAGCGTGGCGACATAATATTAATTTTAAAGCGGGGGTTATCTGGACGAGAATATTAAGTTACTTGACTGAAAACCAATTGGGATTCTATAAGGCAAAAAGCTCGATTGCAGCTACCTTGAATTTGGTCGAAATTATATATGGATATATGACAACCGAAAGATCTCTGCCTGCATGTTTCTAAAATTCTAAATCTAATGAAGGTATTGGATTATGTGTGGTTGTGGACCATCAAATTCTTCTACGGAAACTAACCTACTATAGATTCCATAGTAATCTTGTCAAAGTAAATTATCTGTTTGATAGATTTCAATAGGCAACTGTATACCTAGCAAACATGAGTTGAATTGTAGTGTTCCTCAAGGATCTATTTATTTTGTAACAGTAAATTAAACCTTAACTCGCAGATATCGAATTTTCCACTTTTATTTTTTTGACGACACAAACACGACCAACATTCCTTGTTCTATCGCAACGTATAAATCCAAAACCAAATATAATTGTGTGTTTTGCAATATTATTCGAAAGATACGTACTTACATACAGTGCACTAAACCCACAAAACATTACATTTGTTTCAAAATCCGACCGGACCATGAAAAAACATCCACAGGTAAATCCTAAACTAATTGCTATAAGAATTTCACTATAAATTTGTCATGCGGTTAAAAATTGATGGTAAAAATAAATAAATAAAAAATTAACCAAAATCTGACGCAAGTTGTCTAACGAAATAAAACCCACCCACAGCTAATAATAATAAATCATTCACCGTACATAATTAGTTTCTAACTGTAATAATAATCTCATAAAATATTAATTTATTACACGTAGCAAATAAATTGAAAATTTAATTCAGCCCATTAAAACTTTTCGCATACGATGGTATCTACCTACATACATATGTACGTATGTATGTATGTATTATCGAAATTAATAAAAATGATCACCAACCGTAAATCGTCTAAATTTGGAAACAGGTAATTTACCACACATCTAACACAAGAAAACCAAAAACAAAAAGAAACATGATTTCCGATTTTTCAAAAAACAAAAACAAAGTATTTTGAAAGTTTAATAACGGTACGGTATGTATACATCTGCTTATAGTTAATGTGTATGAGTGTAGTAGAGGTTTATATCGATTTCATTTAATATGATTGTGTTAATTTGTAAACTTGGAAAAGAGCGGAAAAACGAAGAAAATCTTTTCCGTAATTCATTTTTGCACATAAACTTTTATTTCTTTCTACGAGTATATCCACAATCCACCACATATGCGAAACAATTAATTAATCGTTTATTATATTAGGCCATTCTTCAATGTCCTACATTTATTTTCGTTTCCCATTCTCGTGATTTTTATTTTATTTCTTCTGATTTATGCACTAATTAGTCAGTATAAATAGATTATTTGAAGTTTATCATCAGCAAATACCACTAGAATGGTTACCGTTATTAAAAACAGTTTATCCCATTGAAATCAACACAAACTGTTTTAAATTCTTAAACAAAAATTTATTACGCTGTTTTATGCTGTATACTTTTAACATTTTGTGAACTTTAAACTGCACTTTTCTGTACATGAAGTTTATTCGAGCCGTCAGATAAACGAAGCAAAAAGAAACAACAAAAAAATTACTTTGCTACATAATAAGGTGAAATGAAAAATGCCTGGAAAATTTATTATATAAAAAATAAATTTAAAAATTTCATTTTTCCATGTTTTTATTTTGTTAATTTAAATTTATTCAGAATGTAAGTTGTTTCGTTCTCCATATGATGAATGTAGGAAAAGTTCTAGGATTTAAAGAAGAATAGTTTTATTTTATAAATTGTATAATGATGGTTATTTTTGTATAGATGGATTTACTTGTATATTTTTTTTTCTACAAATTAAGGTTTTCTACAAATTGGCAATGCTTTAAAAATATACACATATAAGTATACGAACAATGTACCGCATAAAAATTTACATGTGTATGTACATCAATACAAAATACACTGTTTTTCTGTTATCTATACTATAATTCTTAAACTTTAAATTTCCTTCCCTTATACTAGGAGCAGTATGCTAGGAAGGTGATCTTTGATATTTTGGACCTGAAGGTCTCCTGATTTGTAGGTCAACGCAACTATTTTCAGCTCTTTAAGTTGAGTCCTAAGGAGTTACGGACATTTGAATTTTCTAAGAGTATTATTGAATTTTGACGTTTAGCTTAAGCTTTTTAAAAAAAGAAAAGGTAACATGGTGAACGGAAATGTCTGTTTTTGTTTGACATGAACAGCCAAGTCATTAAAAATAAAATAAGAAAAAGCGAAAAATACACAGAAAGCGACGTGCCGTGTTTAATCCAATCCGTATTGATACGAAAAAGAAAAAAAGTATCACGCGAAAATTCTTCAGAAGCACTGAAAGAGAGCTAACAACTGGCTTTACTTGAAAGAAGAAGCATTTCATTATGATCCGTTATAGGAATACATGAATTTTCTGTGGAGCACTCAAATTTAAAGAACCCGGTTTATGTTGTTCTAATGGAAAAGTTAAATTGCCCAACTACGACAAGTTACCAAAGCCATTAAACAGTCTAATGAATGGTGATCATCAAAAATCAAAGGAATTTCTCAATTTTATACGGAAATACAATTCAATCTTTCAAATAATGACTTCATTTGGTACATCCGTGCCAATGAATAAAAACAAAGGGTTCATGCCAACTTTCTCCATACAAGGCCAAGTGTATCACAAAGGCGGTTCACTTCTTCCGCTGCCTCACGAAGATGCGAAATTCCTACAGATTTACTTTTTGGGTACGTCGTCGACGTCGTTGCTCGATTATAACTTGGATCGATAAAACATTAATCATATACAACATTACTCATGTTACATCAACACAATCACTACGTGAGCACATTCAAAACTGCATTAGACCCGAGAGAATAGAACCTTATAAAGAGTTCATCCCGTACAAAAAATAAAAATAAATGCTGGGCGCCGCCAATTCGTTTTTGGGCGCCCCTACTATACCTGTAGTAGAAATCTGTTTTTTTGTCTTTTACTTCATTCGATTTTATATGAATGTAGAGCAGAGAGAAAATATAATCATTAATTTTTCGTATTTGTTCCGTTATTATTTCGCATTACAATTTTCGTTTCCACACGGTCTATCTTTATAAATATAATCTTTGATTAAACGAAAATATACAAGGTGACATGAAAATAGTGATCAAAGCTGATAAAAAACCACACACATGAGATGCCAGAGTTTTCAATTAACCAACAGTTAATGAAATTGCCGTTATCATTGCTGAAAATGACTTGGAAAACAGAGATATTGTCTTGAAGATGAGAATCAATGAGCTCGTGTTTCCAATAGGAAAAGACGGTTATGCTATAAACTTTAGTAAAGTTATTCCCGGAATATACTCTTACCGTTTAATGGTAAGGCAAAGACAAATAAATCATCTTCTACTTTACCGGCGACTACTTCATCAGTATCTGGTGGATATGTATGCGAAAATGGAACATGAACTACTGTTCTACATTCGCCTCAACTAAAAGAAACTTCGTGTTGATGAGTATATTCACTGAAAGGATGCAGTAACAAATGATGGAGTTGCTACAAATCACGGAAAGCTGGTGATACTTCCTTCAACATACACTGGGGCACCACGAAATAAGCACGAATATGCCCCACACGCAATTACATACGTTCTACATGGAGGTAAGCCATCTCTTTTCATTACATACACATTCAATCCGAATTGCCAGAAAATGCAGAAAAATTTAATTAACGGCCAATTAACAACGAACCGTCACGATTTGGTTGCAAGAATTTTCCGACAAAAGGTAATTAAATTTGTAGATAGACCTATTAAAGGTGAAGTCTTCGGAACCGTTAAGTACCGGCTTTACTCAATTGAATGACAAAAGGGAGGTCTGACGCTCATATTTTAATATGGTTATTGAAAGAATTAAATCCACATCAAATCGATTAACTCAGCTGAAATCCCCAACCCACTGACCGATAAAAACCTACACGATATCGGCGAAGCCGGTTACGATACTAGTATTATAATTTATCTTATTGAATCATGTAGTTATAAAGAGCGGGCCCATCAGAGTTTCACAACGTGAATAGTAAATAAAAATTATTGTGTTGGAATGATTTTGATTTCTTTATTGAATTTCTATTCCACCAATATGCCTTTTTATCTCGTCCTTTATCTTTTGAATTATTCCTGGCTTATGAGCATAGACCTTATTTTTGAAATCACGACAAGGAAAGAAGCATACGAGTATCAAATCTCGGTGATTTCGGTGGCCAACTGATCTCGCTGTTTCGCGTGATAAAGCGTCTCGAGAACTTCTATGTGAAGTTCTTCTAAGTTTAAGTGAAGTTTTTGTATATATGGCCAATTTGAGTATGTAGAATATGGTTCATTTCTTCATGAATTATTATGAAATTCGGTTTGTATGATGAGAAAGTGATTCTAAAATGATTTTTGGTTGAAATTCTTGATTAGTACTGTAATGTGATCGATTATGATGAATCTCGACAAGAATTTACATTTCAGTAAAATTTTGTTGGATCTAAGATATTTCATAACGAACATGCCAACAAAGGCCATTAAATAAGGGGTTAATGATATTTATATCTTTAAGAGTTTCAATTTTTAAAATATATGAGGTGGAGAAAAAATCTATTGTTTTCCGTTTAACATTGGAAATGCCTGTGTCAGTGCTCTATTCTTATTCGGCGATTTGTAGGCGGTTTAGGGATAAAATTTTTGTAACTACTCGAAAATCAATTAATATGTGCATATTGCAAACCAATTGTATTGCTAACATAAATATATAATAATTATCTTTTAAATTTTCGAATAGATTCATAAACCAGTGCCGCCTGCAAAACGCCGAAAAAGGGTAGATAACGACACGGGAATTTTCCATAAAAAATGTAAAATAATACGTATAGTCTAGAGTCTACCCCTCAAATAATTCATATAATCAATAGCTATAGTCATTCTTTAGATACACTCACCTTTATAGATCGTTAGATAGATTTGATAGATCATGAGTTCGTAACTTAGCTAGTAGTAGTGGTAGATCATGATTTTTAAGTTATCCTGAAAATTACTCTTTTTTTATTCACTTGCCATTTTGACCCATTATACAAATATACAAAGTTTTATACGTAACACGTAATTGCAGACAAATATAATGGAATAGATTAGGAATGATATATTTTTTTTTTTTTAAAAGGACTTGGCATAGAATGGTATATTTAAAAAAAATCAGTAATATTTTAAAAATCAAATTAGAAATATTTTATTATTTCATTTAATATTGTGTAGCTTCAGTACAGGATTAGAACTACTTAATACTTAATAATATGTAAACTTAATTCATGTTCATTTTTAGTTAGGATTTGTATATATCTAAATTTATTTCTTCTAAAATAGTTTTATTTAATTTAATTAAGAGTATTTCGTTTAAATGCTCTTTGTTAAGCCTTGTCCGCTTAGGCGTGAGAATATGTTCTAATGCACTAAATTCTTTTTTCAAACTTGAGTTGCCGGCGTCGCTAACACCACTTGTGATAGTGGATATAATTCTGTATCCGTTTTTAATTCTTCCCAAAAACTGAGTATATTAGTATTGTCGAATGGAACCCTTTCTCGATTACATAAATTATTCAGCTTACTTTCTAGGGTTTTTAATGTATAACTCGTGGTCGCAACAACTCGTCTTCTCTAGTGTTTACTTCAAGTTTTGATAGTTTGAGCGGTGGTGGTACTATTTCCGTTATTTCATCGAGACTGGTGTCATTACAACTCATTAATTGTTTTAGATGATCACTAAGTTTTAATAAATGTTTCTGTAAAAACTCTTCGATTCTATGCTTGATTGTACATTTGTGAATCGATAAATTAATATCATTTTGTGTATCAATTTGGCATTTTGACTTAAATTGATAGCAGACAATACTCTTATAAATTGAATGATGTCATTTGCATTATTATCAAAAATTTCTGTTTCCACTTTACTGGGATTTATTTTAATTGTATAATTTACACTCCCGACTGGGAATTACTTTTCTTGTATTATTGACTCTAATTCATTTATATTTAGATATAAACAGTTTCGATAATATGTTTGATAACATTGATAACAGCTGGCTTTATTTATATCATCAGAAAATTGTACAGTAATTTAACAGCTACGCAGGTACGCATACAATTATGTTATTATAGTAATCTATACGGTACTTTTTATTTTTGTCTTTTGTTAAGTTTTCGTTTCTTATAAAAAATACAGGAATATAATTTTGACTTTTTCAAAACATGATCTTAATTGACTTTTCTCGTTAGTTTAAGAGATATAAAATCACTTAGACTTGTATATATATACATATATATATATGAATTTGTATTTGTTAGAATTTTTTTATTTAAAACACAAAATTAAATTCACAGTGAAGCTCATCCGATGTGCACCCCAAGAACAAAGATGACCAAAATGAACAACATAATAAGTCGTTATGTAGGCAATCACTAAATTACTAAATAATTAACCGTTTAATTAAATTAATTATTAATTAATATAAATTTACAACTTACAACGTCAATAATACAGATAAGATGTAGAAGAAGCTAAATTAAACTTTTGTAGCAGTTCGATGTGTTTTACGCTTATTTTCAAAAGTATGTAAGTTCATCGTTGCAGGCGGAACTGCCAATCTGTTCATAAGTTTTCTGATGATCCGATCATAATTTATATAACGACATATACATAATATATATATACACATACACATATACATAAATAATGGTATATTTTGGAGCATTCAATTCCACGTTTGTTCTACCTAGTCTACATACATACATATAAGGAGAAGTACTGCAGTTCTACGTCAAATTACTATTTATACGAAATAACTAAATTTTCTTAATTTTTCTTATTTAAGAAATATAGAACTGAATTTTATTAGTTCTTAAACGTTTTAAATTCAACGTTTAAGAACTAATAAAATTGATTTGTAAAAATATTTTCTAAAAACACGAGCTCTTTAAAACGCATTTGCAATATAAGGTTTTTTAAATTTGGACCTTTATCAGTACAATTTATCAGTTGTTTTAGAATTTTAAATGTTGACTTATGCAAAAGGAATGGTAAATGCCGAACTACCCCAGGAAGTTGTTCTGGCGTTCAAAATTTCAACTAAAAAATCAAATAAATCAGTTTAGGAATAATTACTTTGTATGACAAAATGAGAAATACATATTTTCAAACGCAATTAATGGTACTATATTCTGAACATAATTGGGACCGTACTGAATAAATATGTGAACATTTTTTGAATCAAAGGAATCCTACCTCAAAATTTTCTAATCATAAATCTTCTAATCTATCACATCTCTTTATAAATCATTATTATTCAGCTAAAATACCAATTTTCTCTCGCTGACTGAAATCCAATAAATATATAAACTTTGTTAATTTTTGCAACAAAACAAAATCAAGATTAACTTTATTCGTTCGTTCTCTATACAAAATTTCTACAAAGCTTAAACTTTTTTTCTTTTTTTTCCCCGTATAAAAATTTCATCGAAATTGAAAATTCGAGATTAAATTTTTCTTCTTATTAAAGTTTTTATTCTCGTTCTATTATTATATACATAGGTATTGAAAAATTAAGATATTAGAATCTCATTTATCGAAAATATTTTTCCACTCTTTTTCCGTACTGACATTACTCTGGTTTCTATCGGATACATATAGACTTTGGTTTCTATCTGATACATACATACATAAATGTATACAAAAAAGGATTAAAATATCTCTTTACTTGCTCACAAACGACCCAAAATTAAAATGGATCAAAAGATTTGAATATCTTTATATTTTCGGCTATTGATTAGATTTTACGTATTTATATCTATAATCTATATAGACATATACGAAGTAAAATGTTGTTGTTATGCAAATGGAAATTCACAGGTGTATAACACAATCAAAAAGATTTTTTTATTCATTTTGTAAACCTAGATTACTTACGACTAGCTTAACATTTCGTTTTCACATGCACTGATTTTAATTCCATTTTAAAACAATGGTAATTTTGCTACTAAAACATTTTAGTTCATCAACTGTATAATCAATTCTGAATTTGGTAAAAAAATTATCTCGGGTTGTTTTTTCGTATTGTTTTTAGGGTAACCAAAAAAACTTTATAGATAAACTTCAATTTATCCAATTCATTTGATACAAACAATTCATTTTAGCCTTTTTTGCTGTATTTATTTTATAAAATAAAAAAAAATCTGTATTTTGTTATTGTATTTTGAAGGACCACAAGAGAATTTACTTTAGATTTTTATTTTTTTTTTTTGGTGTACATTCCATTTGGTTATGTTATGAGGATTATATTTAGGAGAAAGGATAACTTAAACAACAAAATGGTGAAACAACGATCATAAATTTTCCAACAAAAACAACAGTTCTACATAAAAAAAAATCGATAAATTTCATTTTATACTTTTGGATTGGAAACCCGTAAATCACATATTTCCCAAATGAACATCTTATTCATTTGGATTATTTATATGGATTTTTATTATAGTACATACATATATATATATATATATATATATATATATATATATATATATATATATATATATATATATATATATATATATATATATATTTATTTATATATATATATATATATATATATATATATATATATATATATATATATATATATATATATATGTATATATATATATATATACATATATATATATATATACGTATGTATATACAAAAACTGGTATTTATTCGACGGAGCTCTTTAATATTTATTAAAACCAAAATGAATTAGATAGTATATGCACCTAAATAACATTAATTAGTTATAAACTAATTGTTGCATGGCATGGAGGTTGTAAATATTTGTGTCTTCTGGTTAAATTAATATTGATGATTTTATTTAAAATAAATTATAGTAATAATGCAACTGTATACATCATTTTGTGATACACGAGTAAGTTGACTACTTGTAGAGCCACCTATATATACAGAGCCTTAAGGTTAAAAATTGAGCTTTTTCTAGAGGAACTAAAATTCACGAAAAAAAACGTTTTTTCCATACAAAACATATAAATTAAATTTTTTGTAGTGCGATATTTTTAAATGAAAATGTCGATGGATTAAGTATTTTAAAATTGAAATAGAATCTACAATTATCATTTTATAATTGATTAAAAACCTGATCAAAGAAGTTGTTTAATTTTTGTTATATTTATTAATATAATTTATAGAAAAAAAACATTTCTCCATTAAATTGATATAAATACACACAAATACCAACGCAATAAAATTAAACTGCAAGACGAAAAGAGAAAACTGGAAAAATGTGGTTAAGCCTGTATTCCATTGTGAAAAATTTACTGACAACATTTTATTGTTGCCATAATGAAATGAGAAAGAAAAGAAAAAATTCCATTAGTGTGACAGAGATAGTAGTTTTTTTATTTTCTATTTTATAGCGAAACTTTTATGGTTACGTTTTGACAGCTTCTGTAACATAACCAGCAAATTTCAAAAAAAATTTTATGTCTAGAGTGCGAACATAATTTTATTCATTTATTCATATGCTATTACATAATAAATAATTTATTGTAATATAATTAATAATAATAATAATAATTTATTATTATAACGCCTGAAATATAAAAAAAAATGTACAACAAAATAACATTTGACCATAAAAATATCCAAACATGTGTGTGTGTGAAAAATTTCGTATCCGCACACAATTTTTATGTCGATGTGTATAAATGTTGCCATAAAAAATACTCAACTTGATACTTTTCTATAATAAATTATGGCAACACACTAACACAAACACATTTTTCTCTCCAGTAAAATTTTGCTGATGAAGTTTTTTGTTTCTTTCGCACCACCAGCAAATCTATATTTTTATCCCATTTTGGTTTTGCTGACAGTAAATTTTTCACAATGGAATAGAGGCTATATGTTTCCTTTTGAATTATATTTTTGTGACCAAAATAAAATACTTAAAGGGTATTTCAATAAAAGCTGCATGATTTTGTTTGAATAAATCTCAAGCTAATTTCGCTTCAATTTCAACGTAAATTTTTGATTTTAGAATATAAATGGAACACCATGACTATCACAGTTCTTCAGGCACGGTTCTATTTTATTTTGGTAATGTTTAGTTACGCATTTGTGCATAATTATGGTTCTAAACAAATTATGCAGCTGTTATTGGAACTCCCTATGACATGTTGTAAGTTGTTAATATCACAATTTTTTTTCTATCGATCGATGTTTATTTTCTCTTTTTAAATTTTACGCTATTTCGTGAATCCCATTTTGATTTTTTTCTATTGCGATCTCAGCCTATTAGAATAATTTGGTATTCTATCCGTTTTCCCGATTTCGCTACAAGGTAACGAAATAGACATATGTGGTGATACATTTTCAAATGTATAAAAGGAAATAGAACGATGCTTTATTCGACATGCTGCGATCGCAATAGAAAAAGCGAAATTAAACAAAGAAAAAGTGCGAGATTTAATTCTTAAAAAAGAGACAAAATCATCGATCGAAAGGATGACAATATATGTTTCATTTATTTATTTTACCTACGCATTCAAATAAATTCATGTTTACATAAATATGATAAATTCATATTTAATTTTGATTTAATGTTTATTAAATTAATAAAAGATTTAAGGTTCTGACTTTCAGATATGTCCTGCTTCAATATAGAATAAATTCCATAAAGTATTTATCGAAATGAAAGATTTAACTTTTCATTGATGAAAAGTAATTCGAAAATGCTCATTTTTCCATTGATTCTTATGGGATAATGCAAAAAGTAGTTCCTCTAGAAAAAGCTCGACAAAAAACATGGCTGATCCTTACGGCTCTGTATATATAGGTGGCTCTGCTAGTTGTCGAAAATAGTAACTTTTAGTTATGCAGTCATTGCTAGTACCATTTAGTTTTGCCATCTTATGGTTTGTGTCTAATTGAAATATATATTTAAATAATAAAAAACAAATCAAATTATTGTGTTTATTTACGTATAACGCAGATTTAACAGGGCCTAACTTGTTTTCCCATATTTGAACTGAGAGATTTCGGTAAGTCTTTGCATAATGTCTTAGTAAATATATAATCAATATCAGTACATGATACATGCTCATGCAAATCGTGTTGATTGTTTAGAGTAAAATTAAAAAAATTGTTTAGAGTAAAATTAAAAATTGTTGCCTAGAGTTTGAAAACATGGATATCTGGAGCTTCCACAGTTCTATAGTAATTGATTTGCATACACTACAAAAGATCTAATCATATTGTGGTGCTAATGTATTTATTTTGATATTTTCAACTGTTAAAATTAAGTAATAAACTGAGATGGGACGAATTAAAAATGACAACATGAATTTTATGAGACAGAAATTTCATTCCACGGAATCTAAAAATAGCCAGTGTACGTTGTGTGATGTTGAAGTTCATATACAGAAAATCTCAGAATGCTTTTAAAAAGAAATCATCGATCAGTGTTTAATGATATTAAAAAAGCAATGCTCGCTAAGAAAAGTAAAAATGAGCAAAAAAACATCAACCACTTTGTCACAAAAGAATAAACGGTAAGAAATAATATTGTTCTTAAGATGTCGGAGGAATATTTAACAGATGCCTGTGTTGAGCTACAATAAACGGTTGCCCTTAATATGCCCTTAAAATGCTCATGGACTCAAACCCACTGTAATTTAAAAAACTTAGACCCAATCACAAATGCTTTGGGAATATCGATAAACAGATTTAATATACGAGAAAATATTATCGAGGGCCAAAATAATTCAAGAAAATATTAAAACTGATGTGGAAAATAATCTGATAACTTTGAAAATTGACACAGCCACGAAATTTGACAAATCCATTTTGAGTGTTAACATGAATACAGGAATAATTTTGAAATTAAAGTAGTAACTCTTGCGAGGAGAGAATTGACGAAAGCTCACACTGGAGGAAATATTGTCGCATTGGTTAAGGAAATATTAAGCTCATATGAAATAAATATTTGCCAAGTTTATACGTTTACATCTGACAATGGTAAAAATATGGTTGAGGTTGGTCAACTTTTGGGAGAACTACAGTATGAGGACGACGAACAAGCAGATTTTAATAATGAAGTCACAGGCATTGATGAAGAATTTGTAGCAGCAAATATAATGAGTGCATCTAAAGGAATTTTGAGTATCGTGAGATGTTGGGCACACACACTTCAACTAGCTGTATCAGATGAATTAAATAAAAATGAGCTGTATTCAACTTTAGTTGCGAAAGCGATGACCATAGTTCTGAAATTAAGAACTCCGTCATTAATTTATGAGTTGAAGGAACGAAAACTTAAGAAACCGATCAGAAGTATACTTACCAGTTGTAGTTCTACTTATTTGAAGATTGAAAGATTATTAGAACTTATGCATTTTTGCAAAGAAGTAGAATTGGAGATACCGCAGCTTTATTTATCGAATGATGACTGGAAGTTGTTAGAGGAGATAAAACAAACTTTAAAATATATTTATCAGGCTACACTTCGATTACAAAGTGAGCAATTAACTATAAGTGATGCTTTTGGAATTTGGTGCCGATGCAAACTCCAAATAGAAACCCAAAAAAACATATTTGCTCCTCCGTTGATCGCAGCATTAAAGAATCGAGCAACTGCATTGATGTCGTCGGAACCCATGCTTGCTAGCGTATTTCTAAACCTGAGGTTTCAAAAGCTTTTGAGTTCCAGTCAAAAAATGATGGCAAAAACAAATTTAATAAAACTTAAAAACAATATATATGGAATTTAAATACTAAAGACACTAAACCTAACACAGAGTTAGTTGAAGAGTCAGACGTTCCTAATTCCTCATGTGAAATATCAGACGTGAAATATCAGAGTTTTTTAAGGAAAATGACACAACTTGTGAAACTGCACAGTCTACAGCTACACTAAATACTGAGTCTGCCCTGATCGCTAATTTAAATGTATTTGAAAATATTCAAAGATTACCATCTTCCGATGACGTTTTGAAATTTTGGGGCAATAATCTCGAATGACAAAAAATTACCACTTCTGGAATTAGCGAAAGTGGTTTTGGTTGTACCAGAAACGCAAGTTTCCGTAGAACGGACTTTTTTCATGCTAATTCAATGTGGATTAGTCTCACTTCAATAATGCATATTATGATTATTAACATCACTTTTGCTTAAGACGAATTTAAGTTATTTTGCAAACATTGGTCAACAGTGACGATTTAGCTTCCACGTAATTTTATTTTAAGGTCAAGCGTATTTCCGGCGAAATAGAAAAATTCTAATATAACCTCCCAGCAGTATTTTCATTTTGTCTTCCAAGCCTAAGTAATCCGAGTTGATTATTTGTGATCAGTTCACAGTTGACGGATCTAATTTTTTTTTTTTTTTTTTTTTTTTTCAATTTTATTTAAATATTTTAAATAAACAATTATTACAATCTAGTCACCTGGACTAATGAGCAATTTTATTCTAACTTAATTTACTATGTTGTATTAATCTATGGCTTCTTCCCACTGGTGTTCCATAGTGTCTGATAAATTGAATTAAACCACGTCGTTATTGTGGGTTTTAGATCAGCATTACGCTGTTTACACTAGCAATTACACCAGCTCAAAAGGTTTAGTTCGTTTGAGCCTGCGTACAATATCTGTGTTGTTTAACAGCTTAGTTGCCTCAGTGTTAACATGTTGTTCGAGCCTTTGCCTATGTCTCAGTGCAGTTTTTTGGATTTCCTTTGAAACAGTGTCCACTTTAAGGTCCCTATGGAGGTCTCTGTTTCTAACATACCATGGTGCATCAACGATGTTCCTTAATACTTTGTTTTGAAATCTTTGGATGATTTCCACGTTGCTCTGTTTGGTACAACCCCAAAGTTGGATACCATAAGTCCAAACCGGTTTTAAAATTTGTTTATATAATAGAAGTTTGTTGTATGTTGATAGAGCGGAGCTCCTTCCTATCAGCCAATACATCTTTCTATATTTAAGCCCTAGTTCTTCACTTTTCTTTTTGACGTGTGCTTTCCATCGTAGTTTTGCATCTAGTGTCATGCCAAGGTACTTAGCCGTGTTGGCATACGGTATTATTTCTTGATTAATTGTAACCGGAATATGTTCGAGTCGTTTGTTTGTAAAATTGATGTGAACTGATTTAGTTTCGTTAAGTTTAATTCGCCATCTTTTGGTCCAGTTATGTATTTGAGTAATAGCCAACTGTAAATTCTGTGTTGATTCTTCGTTGCTATCTCCAACAGCTAGGATTGCCGTGTCATCAGCAAAGGTCGCCACAGTGTTGTTTTCTAATACAGGTAGATCATTAGTGTACAAAAGGTATAGGACCGGACCTAATACACTGCCCTGCGGTACTCCTGCCTTGATTTCTTTCAATTCAGAATAGGAATCATCTAATTTTACTCTAAAGAATCTATCTTTCAAGTATGATTCTAATATTGTAGTGAATTGCATTGGTAGTACAGTTCTTAACTTATAGTTAAGTCCTTCATGCCAAACTTTATCAAAGGCCTGTGCAACGTCTAAGAATATCGTTGAGCAGACTTTTTTCTCCTCTAATGCTCCTTCAATAATATTAGTTATTCTGTGTACTTGATCTAATGTTGAGTGTTGGTTGCGAAAACCGAACTGATGATTTGGAATCAGGTTTTTCCTCTCAATTATCGGATTTAGCCTTTTCACTAATAACTTCTCAAAGAGTTTAGACATAACTGGTAATAGTGATATTGGCCTGTATGATCCAGTTTTGTGTGGTGGTTTCCCAGGTTTCGGAATCATAATTACTTCTGCAATTTTCCAGAGGCTGGGTACATATTTCAATCGAAAGGCGCCATTTATAATATTGGTGAGCTTTAATAGTGCTTTCCTTGGTAGTTCTTTTAAAATTTCTGCTGTGATAAGGTCATAACCCGGCGCTTTTCTCGGATTCATATTTGTTTTTATCTCATACATGACTTCTTTTGGTGTTGCTCGTAGGATTTCGTCACTTTCCTGTACAACCTCTTCAGTTATTATTTCAGCTTCCAATGATTGGTCATCATGTGGTTCAAATATTTTTTCCAGGTATTCAGCAAAATTTCGTACTTTATCTTCGTTATTTCTGGCCCATTTGTTATCTTCTGTTCTGATTGGAGGAATCTGCATTATTGGCCTTTTAATTCTTCTGGTTGCTCTCCAGAGAGAATAATCAGTACTAGTATCATTAGATAATTTTCTGAGGTAGTTACTGATAGATTCGTCTTTCAAATCTTTGATTTCCCTTTTAAGTAGCTGAGTTAGATTGTTTAGCTTAGTTTTATCTTGAGGGGCTCTAGTTTGTTGCCATATTCTCCTTGCCCTTCTTTTTTCTGCCAAGAGCTCTCTAATTTCTCTAGGGTAGTTGTTTCCCTTAATTTTCTTTTTAACTTGAGGTGTGTTTTCCCAAGCTGACTGCTGTATGTCACATATGAACTTGTGAACTTCGTTTTCTAATTGCTCCTCACTCCTTAGCGGAACCATTAAGTTAATTTTTCTTTCTAACGATAGTCTAAAGTATTCCCAATTTGTGTGCTTATTTACTAAACTGGGATAGCTTTCTTTTTGAATGATCCTTTCACTTAATGTCAAAAGTATTGGGGAGTGATCAGAGCTTAAGTCAATACTTTCATCTATATGTATATAATTTACAGATATATTTTTCACTATAAAGAAATCAATTAGATCTGGTATTTTATTTGGATCAGTTGGCCAGTAGGTCGGTTTACCATTTGATAAGGCTTCACAACCGTATTTTCTGATAGCATTGAGGAGTTCTTTCCCTTTGGTTGTTGTTAGTCTAGAACCCCAGTGGATATTTTTTGCATTAAAATCTCCTCCAATTACAAATCTTTTCCCTAGTTTACTGAAAAATTCAAGATAATCTTTTTCTTTTAGAGAGTATTTCGGTGGGCAGTAAATTCCAATAACACTAATAGAGTTATTTTTGGTCTTGATATTAACAGCTGTTGCTTGTATTTGTTCTGTTTCATATTTTAATTCCTCGAAGTGATTAATGCTATTTCTAATTATAACAGCACTACCTCCCTTGGCAGTATTTCCCGGGTGAATAGTGTGATATGTTTTATAATTTCTAAATTTGATAATTGATTGTCTAGTGAAGTGAGTTTCAGAGATGAGACAGACATCGATTTTCTCTGCGTCCAGAACCATTTGCAATTCCTGTTGGTGTTGCTGGAGTCCATTGGCATTCCAGCATAAAATTCTTAAGTCGTTAGACATGGCTTTGTTTAGGGATGGCTCCCTTAGTACTGTATTCTAGTTTCTGTAATCGCTGATCAAAAGTATTAAGTTTGCTTAATATCAGCTTAAGCGTTTGATTTATGTCGTCTGTTTGAGGAGTTTTTTGTTTGTTTTCGTTACTCATCATTACTTGAGCGTAAGTTTTTTTGCCCACTTCTCCTTGAGAGGCTATCAACGATTCACGCCTTAACTCTCCTTTAAATGATTCAGGCCTGTTTATTCTAACAGTTTGCTTCTTTATTACATTTGTATTTTTAGCATGCATGTTTTTATTTTTGATGTTTTGCAATTCAATAGCAACACTGCATCCTCTGTAGTTAGCTGGATGGTTTTCTCCACAATGTACGCATCTAGGCTGTACATCTGTGGGTTTGACACAATCTCTAGTATGGTGTTTACCTAGACATTTGACACACCTGGGGTCTTTGTTACAGTATTTTTGAGTATGTCCATATGCTTGACATTTTTTACATTGTGGTATAAGTCTAGATCTTCTTAGGGGCTCAATATTGACTTTGCATCCCAAGATGTACTTGATTTGATGTATTTTTTCAATATCATCATCTGCACTGAATGTCAGCATATACATGTTCAGAGGCTCCTTACTTCTCCGTTTCAGCTTAATTGATGCTTCAGTTGCATTAAAACCTTTTCCTTTCAGGTCCTCAATTATTTTTTCTGGTTTACATGTAGAGTGCAGATTTTTAGCCATTACCCTAATTGGTCTGATTTGTTTGTTTTCAAACGTATGCCAAGAATGTCCCCGTTCGCTTAACATTTTTGTCATTTCTCTGTAGGTTTCACCATCTGCTAAGTTTACTTTGATGTTGTTTCCACTCATCAATTTTGTATTAAACTTATCTGTTTTAGTTGCTGTTTTAATTTTCTCATACAGTAGATCATAGTTTTCAACTCCATCTATAACTATTGGGGGTGGTGGAGGTAATTTTTTTGGATTGTTTTGGATTATTTTAGGAATTGTCTCCTTTAGTTGAGGAGGAGTAGGTGTATCATTCCTTCTCCTTTTTTTTCTCTGGCTTTTGACTCTAATCCACTCAGTTTCGTGAGCTAATTCTTCTTCATCCGTATGGTATTCTTGTTCCATTACTTTTTGGGTAGGAGGAGAATCAACGTTTTCCTTTGCTTTAAGGGCTTTAACTTCGTCTTCAAGAATTCTTATATGTTCCTGCATCCAAGCAATTGCATCATTTAATTGCTTATTTATATTATTAGATTCAACCAATGCAGCATTGGCCTTACGCAATTCCTGATAGAGCATTTCTTCTTTTTTAGAATTTTTGTCCTCTGGAAAAGCATTTCTCGGTAACTCCACAAGTTCTGTAGGTATTATTTTGTTAATCTTCGCGGTGAACGTGCTACAGGCTCTCGTAGGAGACCTCGGTAGAATCTGACTCTTTTGGAAAGGATCGATATTATCCATTTCTGAATCACTCATTCTCGTGGATTTACCAATATAGTTATTGGTGTACCACCTTAATTTAAACTAACAAACAACTCATCGACCCAATACTTTTGGCCGGCAGTGTATTTTGAATAAAATAAAAAAAAAATAAAAAAGCTAACACTGCACTTTTAATTTTTTTTTTTTTTTCACTATGTTCAATATGCACTTATACAAAATAATTAAAAATAAACTAATATCACTGCACTTTTTTATTTCTATTTTTTCGATTACACTTCTCCGATTCCACGTCCAAACCTCACAACGATTTGAAAGAGAAATCAACGGATCTAATGAAATCGATTATGTCACCTTCATCTACACAATAATTCAAACGTTGGAAACTGAAACCAGTTAGCTTTTTGGTCAAATCTACCAAAACAACAAAACCGGGGCTTTCCCCGAAAAACTGAATATCACTTATATTTTTTTGTTTCTTCAGGTAAATAAATTAATTTTCTATTATTTTTGATGAAGTATTAAATATTAATAACAAATTTAAAATAGTATTATGCTTGCCTATTATTATCTGTTTGTTCTTACTTTCTCAATACCACAAAGTTCATGGCTTCAAGATAATTTGGTGATCCACCCGATGGTGACTTAGTTGTTGAAGAGAATATTGAGGAAAATGAAGTTGAACCAATTAAAATTAAAATTTAAAATTTTTCGTTTGTTTGGGTTACTAAGTAATAATCGATATCGGTTAAAAACTTATTCAATGCATCAATTCAATCCATGTCTACAGACAGTGAGAGATTCTTTTCGATCACCTGTAATTTCTGTATCATATTACAGTCCATCCATGAAGCTTAACCTGTTGGATGCTTTAATTTTTCTTAAATATTTTTGTATTAAAAACCAATATTCTTAATAATTCTTAAATATAAAATAAATATAAATTCTAAATTTTGATTTATTTATCTATTTTTGTTTATTTTCCTTGGTTTACGCAGCTCCGGTATAGTTAAAAGATACGTTTTATTGTATATTTAAAGTAATACTAAGGTTAGTTTTCTATAATTGGAAAAATCGTTTAAAATCATTTTATTAAAATCCAAAAACCTTTGGGTTTGTGAAATTTTCAGGGTTTTTGCATGCCCTAGTATCTACATACTTTAGGTCAGTTAACGTTTCTTCTAACATACCGCCAGGTTTTCTCTTGATATAAAATTTATTTATTCCATATATAAAACTTGTTTCCCTACGATTAGTCAAAGAATTAAAATCACAAAAATTGTTTTACCAATTTTTGGAAAGACGAAAGATTTATAATCCAAAAAATGTAGTAGTTTTTGACACATTAGAAAAATAATGGCAGGAAACTGTGTCCGCCTCTTTATTTCTCAAAATCTTTTGAAAAAGTTCACAGTTGTGATTTCTTTAACGCTTAATATTATTAAGTTTTGAAGAAACCAACAACTTATAGTGTGTTTACAATGCAGAACATTTTACTTTTATATTACAGGATTCATGAATTTGATTTTGGACAAAAAATTGTTTTGTTCGTTATGTTGGTGGTTGCCTAAAGGAAAAAATCGCAAACTCAAAACTTTTACCTCAAGATCAAAAAGAATGAAGTTAACAATATTTCAAAACACTACAAAATCGTTTCTATATAGAAACCACTTCTTTGAGAATTATGACTTTGGCAAGTAAATATAAATAAATTATTTATTATAATAAAGTTTGTTTTAGTTTGATTAATTTAATTTAATTTGATTTTGAAATTAAAGTTAAAGGCAGAAGTTAAAAGTTAAATGGTTTTCATTATAAATGCACTGTTAATTATGCGTTAATTTTAAATTATTTTTAATTTGTCTTATTATTCAATAAAAAATTCTATAGCTAAGTAGATGGTACCCTCTGAAGCTTGCTTCACGAAATTGTTCTACGGGACATCTATGCCGCGAGCCAGGATACACAACAGAGCTACATATTTTTCATCTTTTAAAATTGTACTGCACCAACAAAATAAAAACAAAATTATTTTTTTTTAAGTTCTATTTGTGGCTCATATTTTCTACATCTCTCAAATAGTATAAATATTGTTTGTATTCCCTCGCGACTAATTTTATACTTCATGATTTTAAACGTAGATGAATATACATTGCAGCAGTAGTTTTTTTTTTATAAAATCTAATTAATAAAAAATTAAAAAAGTATTTACAAATTAAAATAACTACCAAAAAATAATTTTTGCAATTCAAATTAAAATAAAAAATGTCAAAAACTGCTACAATATTGAATTAATTAATATTGAGCGTGCTTAACTTTTAATTGTAATTTGCCAGAAAAAAATAATCTTTTTTGGATGTGTTTGATTTTCAACAAGTAGAAGTTTTGTCTCGTTTTTTCTTTAAGATTTTTCAATGTTCTTTCTAATCATTTTATAAGGTCATATTGCCGGAGAAATGTCGTTGAATGTACGTTCTTGATTTATTAATTAACTATTTTTCGTGTTTTCATATTTAAACTCTATTTTTTAAGTTATGTAATAATTATTTATTTTTATTTTTTATTAAAAATAAAATGATTATTTTGTTGCGCAAATCAGCTATCAATAATTTATCAGGATTGAACTTCTCCCTATTAAATACCCGTAGTATGTACCATAAAATGGATGGAATTACTCATCTCATTTCATGAGTAAAATTGGATGTCCTCTGTTTCGTTGAAACTTGGTTCCAATGCAGCAATACACATATACGAATTTATAACATTTAGGACGGATCTGTAAAGTATCCGGGAAGAAATGTGGTGCAGGAATATGCATATATATTAGATCAACATTGGCTTCCAAATTGATCTACGCATATTGCAATCGTGCCTTAGAGTTTATTCTAATTGAAGTCAAATCGGGGTCTGTTGTAACATTATTAATGGTTGTTTACAAATTGCGCCTCAGTGAATTTTGTGATGATCTAGAAAAAATTCTCGCCGAATATTCATTAAAATATAATGATATTATAATCTGTGGTGACTTCAACTGTGATGTATAGAACCTACACCTAAAAAGTTTGGTGGACTATTGAAAAGATTTGGTTGTCTATGTCAAAGCATTTCACAAGCACTTCGTCTAATTTGCTTGATCTGATTATCACAAATACTCAAAAAGTAATTTTTCTAAATCAAATATCGGTGGGATTTTCGGATCACGATGTTATTTTTTTTCATATGATGTCGACAACAACAGAATGGAGTCCTCGATTAGTTTCCAATATTACAAAAACATTGACACTACTTGTCTTATGCGCGAATGTGCAAACATACCATGGGATATAATATGTACGATTTATGAACCGAATGATAAACTGTGCTTTTTAACCATATGGTTCTGGCATCTATTTGAAAAACTTGTACCTATTAAATCATTTCTTTTAAAATCTACTGACCCACCTTGGTTCAATAATCACATTTTAAAATTGATTAAATTACGTAATTTTATTTTCAATCGTTGGAAGCGTATTAAAAATGAAGAGCTTTATCTGGAATATAAATCAATTAGAAATAAGACCAATAATGCTCTTAAAAACGCTAAAACTCAGTATTTTACTAAACGTCTCGATCCTACCTTACCATCTAAAATATTTTGGAAACATGTTAATTCCATAAATGGATTATCCAATAAACTAAATAACTTAAACATCGACTTCTCAGCAGACGTTCTGAACTATTATTTTTGCAATCAACAGTCAACACCTGCTAACGTAGACGATTTTGAGTTGAGTGGAGCTACTGATAATGGTTTTAGTTTTCGTAATATTGATATTGTAGACTTAAATGAAGCCTTTAGATCAGTTAAATCTAATTCTGCTGGTGTGGATGGACTGCCATTAAAATTTATCAAAATGCTTCTACCCTATATAGATGGTTATATATTACATGTGTTTAATAGCATTATCACTTTCCCTAGTTTCCCTTACAAATGGAAGCACTCTAAAGTTATACCGATTCCTATAAAGCAAAATAGCTTTTGTCTATCTGACTTTCGGCCTATTATACTAATGAATTCCTCCTTTTATATATATATATATATATGTATATATATAAATATATATATATATATATATATATATATATATATATATATATATATATATATATATATATATATACAGTGAAACCTGTGTATGTTGGACACTCAAGGGACGAAAAAATGTGTCCAACATACAGAGTTGTCCAAGTTACAGAAACAATCTTAAAAATTGAAAAATGACGTTTACTATATACATATGTAAATATAGATTGGAAACATTATCACTTTGTGCCCATCAATTGTTTTCATATCGAAAATTCGATAAAACGCCAAAACAACGTTTTCTCCTCCTGCTCAGTAAAAATAAAACATAACAACAATACATACATACTAAGTTTTTTGGTGCATATTTTTTTATTCACGATGCAGTGCAGTTCATTATTTTCCTTTCCAGCTTTAATTGTTTTCTATTGAATAAACAAGGGAAACCATGTGTACTACACTGCTCGGGTTTGAATAATAAAATAAACCCGCTAGTATTGACCTATAGAGAGTGTGTAAACACAAGAAATCTTTTTTTCTCAATACTCTTCTACCAAAACTAAAACTAAGGCAATTAGAACGTTTTCGTTCTATGTATGTATTATTAATATAGAAGATTTTTTTTGTTTTACACAATAGAAATTATTTTGTATTATGGAAATGTGAATGTAATGCATTTTGCAAAAACAGACCAACATATAGAGTAAATGTACCAAGCAAAATTCTTATATCGGCAACAAAATCTGTCCAACATACAAGTTACGGAGGTTGTCCAAATTAGAAAGGTAAATTCGATTTTAAAAAATATAAATCCATAGGTTTTTGAAGGGACTTTATAATTTGTCCAAGATATAGAAATGTCCAAGTTAAAGAGGTGTCCAACTTTGGAGGTTTTACTGTATATATATATATATATATATATATATATATATATATATATATGTATATATATATATATATATATATATATATATATATATATATATATATATATATATATATATATATATGTATATGGTCCCTGTGGTCGGGGGCCACTCACATGTCTCGTAAATCTAAATTGCACGAACATGTTTCCTAAGAATACCACCACAGTATCCTTTGCTTGTCGTAGGAGGCCACTAAACGGTTGGATCGCTGGGCTGACGACCCGCATCCGTAAAAAAATCAACTGTTTATAAAATCAACAAAAAGAAAAATGGATACCGCCAAAACAACACCGGACCTCCGCTCAAGTACCCGGATACGAGATTTAGGATCGGCACGTGGAACGTGCAATCACTTAGAAAACCAGGAGCGTTGGAGGGTCTAATCATGTGCATGAAAGAGTATCGGCTGGAACTCGTTGCTCTTCAAGAAACTCGCTGGCCTCAAAGTGGAGACCATGTGTCCCAGGGCTATACGTTGTTCTACAGTGGAGATGACCTCGGAAATCTTGGAGCTGGATTTCTCCTTGGGCCACAGGTAAAGAAGGCTGTTTTGGATTTTCAAGCAGTCAATAACCGATTGTGTATGCTTCGCCTGCGCATGAAGTTAGCCAACCTGTCGATAATTTGTGTACATGCGCCCACAGAAGTCAGCCAGCCCCAAGATAAAGACTCATTTTACAATGACTTGGACGATCTGATGGGATCTATACCCGAACACGATGTTAGAATGGTAATTGGGGACTTTAATGCTAGAGCTGGCAGAAATCAGGCCGACTTGTGTGAAAACATAGGTCAGTACTCCCGACACGAAACTGCGACCGATAATGGTGAGAGAATGATGTACTTTGCAATTGCTCATGATCTTAGAGTAGCAAGCACATTCTTCCCTCACAAACAGATACACCTAGAGACATGGACACATCCTCGCAAAACATCCCGGAGCCAAATTGACCACGTGTTAATTTCAAAAGGGCGAGCTCGGGTTGTGCAGGATGTGAGAACTTATCGGTCAGCAACCAAATACGTAGGCAGCGATCATTATTTGGTCGCTGCAAAGCTACGGTGGAAGTTTTCGTACAGGTCGGGGAACACAGCGAAACGGATGGAACGTTTCGACTGTGAAGGTCTGATAAATGAAGATCAAAAGAAACGATATCAGGATCTTGTCAGCGACAACATTGAGGGAGCTAATTACCAGTCTGACTGCGTGAACTCTGTCTGGGAGGTACTGAAAACTTCGGTTGTCAGTGCTGCTCAACAGACTTTAGGAATAGTGAAAGTCAGACCCAAGAATGATTGGTTTGATGACGAGTGTCGTCTTGCAGTTGAGTAACAAAATATAGCCCATAATGAAGTGCAACAACGTCTCACAATCGCAAGGAAAAACAAGGCAGCTCTTGCAAGAAGGTCAGCTAAGCGGATTTGTAGACGGAAGAAGCGAGAATGGTGGAAGGCCGAGGTTCTGAAAGTGCAACAACTCAGCAATGAGCGTAGTTCACGTAATTTCTTTAAAGGAATTACTGGATTGCACCATACTTTCAGGCCTTCGTCAACCGCCATTCGGGACCGGGATGGAAACCTCTGTGTCAACATCGACGCAGTACTTGAAGCATGGAGTAGACACTTTACTGAGCTGCTTGATGTTCATCATGCGTCACAGACTGTTGTTGAGCCACCTCTAAAACAGTCTGCGGAGATTTGCACTGAGGAGCCATCCCATGAGGAATTCACTAAGGCCATGCAGAGAATGAAACGAAACCGCTCACCTGGAGTGGACTGCATTAATTCGGAGCTCTTGATATTCGGAGGGGATACTTTGTGGAACTGTCTTATCGACCTTATTCGATTAGTATGGCGAACCGAAGTTATGCCTGATGAATGGAAAATGGCCGCGATATGCCCCATCTTCAAGAAGGGAGACCGCTTGAAGTGTGAGAATTATCGCGGTATAGCTCTCCTTTGCACAGCATACAAGTTACTGTCATACATTTTATTAGATAGAATCACTCCTCTGGCGGAGGGCTTAGTTGGTGACTATCAGGGAGGATTTCGTCCGAATCGATCAGTCACTGATCAGGTCTTTTCGCTGCGGATGATTCTATCTAAATATTATGAGACATCCATCTCCGTACATCAGGTTTTCCTGGATTTCCGGCAGGCCTACGACTCGATCAATCGAGAGAGTTTGTGGTCTGCCCTGGAATACCTAGGAATGCCAACAAAATTGGTACGACTGTGTAGGATGACAGTGACGCAGTCTCAATGCTGTGTTAAAGTTGAGAACAGGCTATCGACAATTTTTGCAGTTAACTCGGGTGTTCGGCAGGGAGATGCTCTGTCCCCGATACTCTTTAATCTCATGTTGGAGTACATCTTTCGTAAAACTGAAACACCTCAGCGCAACATCTTATATCGCCAGTCCAATCAAGTGCTTGCATATGCAGATGACATATGCGTGATTGGACTGAATAGCAACGGAGTGAAAGAAATACTTGATCCGCTTGTAGAGTTTTCAGCTTCTGTTGGACTCCAGATCAATGAGTCCAAAACGAAATACCTGATCTCTGGTTTTAGAGACAATGGCACACCAGATTTTAGTAGTGGCCACCACACGTTTGAGGGAGTGAGGAGGTTCAAATATTTGGGCTCTCTTATCACTCACGATAACAGTGTGGGTGAGGATATTAAAGTGCGGCTGGCAGCTGGCACTCGTTCTTTGTATCCTCTAAGGTCACTACTAAAATCTAAACACTTATCAAGTGCCGTGAAGCTGAAGCTTTACAAAGCGTTGATCAGGCCCGTTGTTATGTTTGGATGTGAAAGTTGGGCGCTGACGGATGAGTACGAGAGATGGCTCCTGACATTTGAGAGAAGAATCATGCGTGTGATTTACGGCCCTGTTTGTGTTGATATCTGTGTATTTATGGTTTTCGTGTTTTATATGGATAACGTTGTTTACACAAAAAAAATTCTGAATGTAATTGATGTCTACAGCGGACTTTTCTTAAATTTTCCATTGTAAATGGAAGCCTAAAATATGCAACAGATGTGTACCTATCTAATATTGTCGAGTAATGGTGGGAAAGTAATTAGATATTTTTTGTCTAATTATCATTTCAGAAGCTCACTTGGAAAATCGAGACAGCTACTCGATTGTCGGGGCAGATATTTCATAGTGCAAGCAAGATATTTTACTATGAAAAAATGCAATATTTGCGATTCAATTTTTAGTGCTAGTATTTATAATTGTTGTTGTTGTTTGTTGTATCGCGTTAAAATAGGTTTAGGTTTCATCGTTTTATAATCGGTAACTCGTAGCATAAATATTCGAGTTAATTTGACAGGTATATTGTAAACCAATAATTTATATTTCGCTTTGGTATATCTAGATTAGTTAACAGTGATTTTTATTTATCCTTTCATGTGCGGATTGCAACCACGCATTAAAACAATTCATAAAAATGTTAACAGATTATCTAATCCAACCGCACAAGATTCTTTGAGTTAATAGGAAACTCTACCGTAATCTGCATTTCTAAGTACATAAACTTGAGTTAACCTTGTTCATGGAAACTTGATAGTAGTCAAAACGTATTATCGAGACAATTTGTGTTTATTGCTTTAGTCATTTTTTTTTTTTTGTGTTATCAGTTTTTTCAATCAAAATTCAGTTTTCCATAAAAAAAAGTTGGCAAGGCTTCACATCACAACAACAATTCGCGTCCACAAACTCGTGCACAATACATCAACTGTTGTCACTTATCTATATTTCCAATCAAATGATACATTTTTATTGCATTTTTGTGTGTGTTAGTACGTAACAACCCAATCGTACATCGCAATTTTGTTGTTGTTGAAAACAATGCTACACAAATTTTTCCCCTCCGTCAAACCTTATAGGCAAATAGGTATGAAATGAGAAGAATACATCATATATACTGCATATTCGTGTGGACAAACACATTGTCATACGACTTGCTAAATTTATTTGCGGACACAAACAATTGATAGCAACGTTGTCTTTTCTTGCCTTTCAATCGCAATAGCAAGCAAATAGCAGAACAAATATAATTTAAAATTTAAAGTTATACAACTATTATAATTGGGTCGAGTGATACTGTTATAATCTTTGTGATGTAGAATGTCATATCTTCTGTATACTAAAGCAACCTTTAGGATTAACTTTACCTATCTTTGACAAATTGTAAAGTTTAGATCATATCATTAAATATAACCTATAAATCATACAAAGTAAATTTAATATTCAATGGTGTTAAATCTTTTTTAATATATTGGTTTTGAGAAATCCAAACTCCGCAATACTGGTATACTGACATATTATATAAAGATTAAAAAATCCCTTAACTCATTTATTTAGATTTTTTGAGATAATATAATGTGTGTCAATTAGTCAAAAAAATAAAAATAGTTCAAAATTAAAATTTTGACAGAAAACACAAATTTGATTTTGTTTGTACACCACAAAGGGAAGATATAAATCGAAAAATTTGATTTCAATTTTCACAATTTTTTTAACTAATGGACACATGGCCTGTATAAAAACATTTTCTCTTTATGAAATTATTTCAATAAGAATTATATAATTTCATAAACAGAAAGACTTGGACCCTTATCATCATATATCGACATGTGGAAGTTTGTCCTAAAAGTGTCCTAACTTTTAATTTATGGTAAATGTATTGGTGTTAATATCAAATAAATTGAATACATTACGGCGGAAATATTTTATTTTAAGTTCTAATTAAGGAACGCTGTCCAATTAATAAATTACAATTAATAAATACACCAAAAAATTTGTGTATTAAACGCACACTTAAATATGAAAAAAAAATTAAAATATGGAAAACATATCACTCTTCATAATATTGAATATAAAACTATCCCATAAGTACGGATTTCGTAAGAAGTGGGCAGTTTATGGAATAATTTTTAATGAAAATGGCCGTGACCGCACTTGAGCTGATATTTTTTTGTTAGGCCATTGTGTTCTCCATTTTCTGGCCGCACAACAGATTTTTAACTTGGATATTTCATATCCAAATATGCAAAAAAGTCCAAAAAAACTACGAATTTCATAAGAAGTGGGCAGTTTATTGAATAATTTCTGAGCTAATATTTTTTTGTTAGGCCATTGTGTTCTCCATTTTCTGGCCTCGCAACAGATTTTTAACTTGGATATTTCATATCCCCATATGTATAATCCACTTGTGTGTGCTAGCTTCAACAAAACAGTACATAGACCATGCAACGGAATACAATCAACTATTTTCGATAATAAGTGTTAAGTTTGAATCTCTGGTATGAAAATACGCATTCAAAAAGCGGCTGTGTTGACCAATTCAACAAGGCTATACCTCTATCTCATATTTGAGTCACCTCTGCGGAAATTTATATTGAAGACCCTTCCCATGAGAAGAGAGTACTAAGGCCATGCAAAGAATTAAACGAATCCGCTCAGTTGGAGTGGGCTGTATTAATTCAGAGCTCTGGATATTCGGAGGGGATACTTTATGGAACTGTCTCTTTGTCTATATTCGATTAGTATTAAGAATCGAAAATATGGCTGATGAATGGAACGTGGCCGATAAGCCCAACGTTCATAAAGAGAATTAACTTGAAGTGTGAGAATTATCATGGCATAGCTCTCCTTTGCGCAGCACACAGTTTACTAATTTACATCATATTGGATAGAATGACTCATATAGCCGAGAGTCTTATTGGTGACTATCAAGGAGGATTTCGTCCTAATCGATCAGTTGCTGATCGCCGCGGATGATTCTATCTAAATATTATGAGGCATTTATCCCCGTACACCAGGTGTTCCCGGATTTTTGGTAGGCCTACTACTCCATCAATCGAGAGAGTTTGTGGTCTGCTCTGGAATACCTAGGAATGCCAACAAAGTTATTAAGCTTGTGTAAAATGACAGTGACACGGTCTCAATGATGTGTTAAAGTTGAGAACAGGCTATCGAGAATTTTTACAGTTAACTCGGGTATTTGGCAGGAATATGCTCTGTCCCCGATACTCTTTAATCACTTGTTGGAGAGTACATCTTTCGTTAAACTGCAACACCTAAGCGCCATATCTTATACAGCCAATTCAATCAGGTAAACGCGCAAAACGCAAAACGCGCAGAAAATGATACATACCGAGCTGTGAACAATGTCTAGATCAGAGTTCTGATGAAGATTCCCGATATTGTTTTATATGAAGTAACATCTCAGCGAGTACGCTGGCACGTTCTGCGTGCTGATCTAGAACGAATTGTGCATCGATCTCTGAAAGAAGAGCTACCACATGGTAGGCGCAGAGGTTGTTGCAGGTGACGATGGCTCCACGGTTTAGAGAACGACTTGGCTTTTTCAGGTTTTCTACGACAGTATGAGTACCAAGCTCAGGATCAACACCGGTAGAGCTAGATTATTGACTCTGTAAGGAGCCTTTAAATACCATATATTATTATAATATCTCCATGTCGCCACGAAAACCAATGATTCCGGTCACAAAAGATTAAAACAAAAATATAGGCATATAAAATCTAACAGCTACAAATCTGTTCTGTGGCCAGGAAATGGACATTTTTCTATGTTTGGATATGAAATATTCGAGTTAAGATAAATATATTCAAGTTTGTTGTAACAAAAAAATATCACTCCATGTAGGAGTTGTCATGGCCAAATTAAATAAGAATTTTTCCATAAACTGCCCACTACTTACGAAATTCATAGTTCTTCGGACGTTTTTGCATATTTGGATATGAAATATCTAAGATAAAAATCACAATTACCCTAAAATTTAATGAATTGTATTTTGTATTATAATCGGCAAGTTGGTTTTTTTTGTGCTTTATTTTTAAATTGTCTTGCACGAAAAATAATAATTTTTGGAAGCAAAATTAGTAATTTTTTAATGTAACGTTAAATACTAGCTTTTGAATGTTAAATAGCCAAGCTAGTTTATGTAATGTTTAAAATAAACGATAAAATTAATCTGCCCGAAAGTATACTATTTATTTATTATCAACACTAATACATTTACATAAATAAAAAATTAATACAGTTTTAGGAAAAACTTCCTTCGCCTATATAGGCGAGTTAATTTTGTACTAAAAGTGTCCTAACTTTAAATGACGTAATAGGACAAATTGAGGAAAAACTTCATCCGCACTGTAACGAGTCTTCGCTACAATGGTTGCATGGGTGGATCACCCCTGATGATTAATTATTTTTTTAAATGTATTGGTATAATATTTACGGCTTTGCGATTACCAATTACAAAAAGCCAAGCTTAATTGATACAACATCCGATCTCAAATTGAGAGAGAGAAATTTCTAACAGTTTTTGAAAGAGGTATAAATGATGATTTTTGTCATCACGCGAGGAGTTCGTTTTTGGTGCTTGAGTAATTAAAAGTCGACAAAAACGATGTATTTCCATTTAAATAAGATAAAATAATTTATTTATTTGTTTAATTTTTTTGCATATTTATTTAAAATTTAAATTCTATATATATGTTTACAAATAAATTTGAATTTTTTGTGGAGCATTAAACTAAAAGTATTCTTGTGATAATTATAATTGATTAAGATAAATTAATAAATGTTAAATTATAATAATAAACTATGTATGTTCTGTTCGGTATACGGTGATTTAAGTATTTTAAAAAAAAAATAAATATATATATATAATAAATTATAATAATATAAACAAATTGTGTATGTGAAAGTTCACAGGTGGACAATTTGAACGGTAATTGAATGGCCGTTGTCATGTTCTGTGTTTTTTTTAAGAGGAATGGTTTTTGAATTTCCATTCTCACAATAATAAAAATGTGATGTGACTATTTTAATAATATACTCGTATATATATAATATAGTAATATATTGAACAACTCATATCTAAATTCAAAAAAATTATAATAATAATATAATAATAATAATATTAATAATAGTGCGCTATAAACTATGTATTCCAAATAAATATTTTGATTAAAAATTAAGTACAATATTCGTATGTTAAAATAAATGGGACAGTGAAATTCTAATTAAACTATAAATATAAACCGTTGAACGAAACTTAAATTGTATAATTTTAAAACACATTATTACGTGATATTAGTATCTCGTAAGATGTCATGTTATATTATCATGACCAACATCTTCACCGTGTATCCGGTATCAATGTCGACCAGCTGTTTATAATACAAGTAATACTATTTAATTATTGTTAGAAAAAAATTTATAATATTTATTTTTTCATAATTTATATATTTATTCTAATATTATACCTTTATATTTATATTTTATGATTTAAGCTATTTTATTGATACGACTTAAAAATTTCTTTTTTTTTACGTCTTAATTATTATCATTAGTTTTATGAAACTAACCTACACTAACATAAATAATTTGATTTAAAAGTCTAATGGGTCTACATTTTTTTTTGTTGTTAATTAATTTTTATTTATTTAAGTTGATTTTCATAATTTTTTTTTTTCTTGCAATCTTATTCTCAAATAAATAAAATTATAAGTGTATAGAAAATTTGTACAGTTAAAGAATGTGACTTTAATTCAAAATCGATCCACCATTAACGATCTTTCGATTTTCGCTTGTTTCGTTATGAAATTTCTACTTGTTGTTGTTTTTCTCTCTCGTAAGTGAAATTTAAGTGTTTCAGGATGAGATAATTAACCAGTTTTGGACGAGGATGTAGCAGTATCAGTATGTGGTCAACATAAGGTAAGTATCATTGCCTGCCTCAATATCTTTCTTCAGGTCCCACCAAACATTTCATTTTCTTTTAATATAGCGGTTAAAGCTAGATTTACTAAACATTTGAAAATATCACCCACCCCCACCACTGAGTCATAGCTGGCAACGAACAACCGCTATCAAATTCGTTTAGTAAATAAAACAAATTTTCTGTTAACGATCCAACATTTAATCGGATGATTTTTCCTGATGCCGTTTCCGACCAACTTACGGTACCGAAGATCGTTACAGCACATATATCCAGGGTCAGCATTTTTAACAATCATTGAGTATTAATTTAGAAAGTTTAAATTTTCTATTCGCAGTTAATTTGAACATTTTCTTTGCTTCTTTTGAGTGCTTTCACAATATTTATCTATGCCTCAGAAAATCACATCCTAAACAGTTTTATGCAAGCATACTTAGTCGTTCGGATATTTCGTGTACGGTTTCGTGATACCTATTGAGTACCTTGTGCAATCAAATTTTACCACAGAAGGCTTAAAAACAAGCTTAACTAATGGTATATCGAAAAAATGCATCCAACGATCAATTAATTAATAATCATAGGCAAAACATATTTTTAGAAAACTTTTTCTGAAAAATTATATTTATATGAAAGTGTTGTAAGTGTAACTCACCTTAAATGCACCTAAATTTTGCACCGAACAGCTTAATACTGCCTCTCTACCAATTGGCGCTGATATATTTTCAATTGGTGCTGTAAAACTTGGTTCCGGCATTTGATCCACATTCGAACCAGTGTTACCTGTGCGTTACAAAAATAAATAAAGAAATAACATTATATTTAAATTTTAGCAAATAAAAATGTTGTGTAAAAAAAATCGTACAATAAAAATTAAATATAAAATTTTGAAACCCCAGAATGACCTAAAAACAATCTATAAAATTTATACGGATTTTATTTAAATTTTCATTTCATTTCTTTTTTTTTTTCATATTTCAATTTACATTATAATTTTTTTTTTCCTATTTCGAATTTTCCAATACCATTTTTTTTAAACATTAGGTATATACATAGATCCTATATAACTGCAGATATTTTAGGTTGTTACATTTAAAAATAATAATAATAACAAATCGGAAAATATTTCTAGACAAGAGCATACATAGGTACATACATATACACGGGTGTTTTTTTTTTCGTGTCTGTTTTATATGTACGTAAAATTTCGAAATAAGCTTATTCTTTAGATGAAGCAAACACAAATAAAAAACCAAATTGGAAAATGATAAAAAAGTTTTATTTTTATTATTATTTCAATTTTATTTTAAGGAAATGAATAAACTGGTATAGGTATTTTGTTGTTCAGAGAAAATGTAAATCTTTATTTTATTTAATAACAATAATAATAAAAATAAAATGTTATACGAAGAGGAATGTGTGGATATGAATGAGCATTTGAGTAGAATAATAATGTGGTGGCAATATTCCGAAACTTTATCATAAAAATGCTTTTATAAATATTAAAATAATTTTAATTACATAATTTGTGTTTAAAAACGTGCAAAGAAAACATCTGTAAATTTTAAAATTGGTTTGTGGAACTGTAAGGTTCGGATTTTTTTTAATAATAGGCGCACTGTATACTGTTTGTATTATAGCTTGCGAGTTTGCATTTATTATTTGAAAAAAATATGCATCAATGAGAATGTTTGATTGATTTGGTTGTTGGAGATGTCGATATTTTATTGATAATACGTTTATATAGATGTCATTAGCCTTGATCGGTCAAAGCTTAATGAAACCTTTCCAAACAGAATAAAAACTTTAGAACATACATTTTTGGTAACGCTTTTTGAAAGCTCCATGAGTAATTATAGAAAACTTCAACGTCTTGACCGAGAATTGGATGAAAAGAACATACATGGCAGATGGAGAGACTACCGGCATTATCAACAAAAATGGGTATATAAACCCAAACCGTGTGCGACACGAGAGAGATCATTATTTTGAGTATTGGAAATACGACGCTAATTGTTATTTAAAGAAGAAATTTTCTTCAATATAAATTGTATTCATTTAATTTTTTTATACTCGTATTATAATAAATGTTTTTTGATTGAAAAAGATAACCTCAATTCGAAGATTACGTATGTGCAGCTGATAATTGGGCTGATATTTGGATAAATTAATTAATTATATACTTCTGTGAAAAATAAATAATAATAGTGTATTAAATTTAAAAAAAATATAATAAAACAAATGAAAAACTAAGTAGTGGAGTTAAAAATAAGATAATAAATTGATAAATTGATCAATAAATGCCTAACTAGTAGTGATTTGCTCCTTAACTGTGACGTTTTTTTGTATTACTATAGGCCAGATCAAGTGTGTGGCTGTTACAACTTTTTTCTTGTGTGGTTGCACTACGATGATTATCTTCCGGATGTAATGCCAAATTGATTTGAAGTGGATGTTTTTCTCAATGATTAAGAAGGCCACATGGAACTGGATTGATCAGGTGAGTTGAAGTAATTTTTATGGGTTATCCAGGTCGCTTTCCTTAAATAAATCTTCTCTTACGTTTTAAGTGAAAATCCCAATTTAAATTTAAAGTAAATCTTGTGCTTTGTTATTAATATTTTTCTTTGTAAATTGGTAAACTGTATGATTCAAATTTTTTTATGATCTCGGAAAGATCAATTTAATTGGACTGCAGGCTATGCTTTGTTTGGTAAGCGTGCTAGATATCTGGCACTCAATATTAAAATTAAAATAAAATAAAATTAGAATAACAACGAAATATCGATATCTTTAAATTCCTTAAAAATTAAAGAGATTTTTCCGACATGAAGTTTTTGTTTGTGTTTATCTGCAGATATAGTTTAATATGACT
The DNA here is from genome assembly GCA_951394425.1 of Tipula unca. NCBI lineage: Eukaryota > Metazoa > Arthropoda > Insecta > Diptera > Tipulidae > Tipula > Tipula unca. Next base: position 104,816,276 of record OX596380.1, read on the forward strand.
ACTAATTGTTATTTGTTTATATATTTTTTTCATGCTTTTTTTTGGTTGTAACGGATATTCATGACCAGGAAACCACGTCACATTTAAAAATTTAAATAATTATTTTAAATTTAAGAATCATTTTTTTTATAAATACATAGTTATAAGTAGTATAGTTATTTCATTATTGTATTATGTTTTATAAATTAAATTTAAATTCTTTTCTTATTTTATTTTATATAATTATAATTTTCCTTATATTCAAATAAATATTATGTTTAGATTTATACCCAATTTGGGTTATTAGCTAGTTTTGTATTTGTTTAATTTTGGCACGCTAGAGAACCAAATTAATTTTGTGGTGGTTTCAACGTTATAACTATTTCTTCTAATTTCAATTTGGAAGGAATGTAATATGAAATGTTTCAAAGTTAAGAGTCAAGATAATGGAGACTCTCAAAATAACGACTTTTCACCGATTTATATAATAAACTATTACAATTTTATTATTTATCCGTATTATTTGATTCATTTTACAATTTTATTTTACTAATCTAAGCTAAATGTGCATCAATAACTAATGGTTGATTTACATTAAGCTTCAATTCTCAACAACATAGAAAATTCATTATAGAAAAAAACAGACAAAACATCATCTTGTGGAAAAACAGTAAATGAAATACAAGAAATAAACTCAAAATGATTAACACATACAACCATCTTTTTATTAAAATAAAAATAAAACTATGTCACCGTTTCGCTATAAATGCGAATAAACACATTCAAAAGAACCTATACATCCGTTCACAGTTATTTATTATTATAGTTCTTTTTGACATTTTTGACTATTAACAAAAATAATTAATATATATAATTAAAATAAAATAATTAACAACAAATTATTATGACAAATACAATTCGTCCGTAGATAATACCTTCATATGTTCAATTTTTAATTGCAGTTGATTAGGAAACCGAAATTTAACTGTTATTAAAAATTGATGGTAAATATCTATTGCCCATCAAAAATACTTAATACTTTAAACGAATTTCTCAATTTTGTTTATATAAGTGTTAATTGAAGCAATTCAGCCACGCCTTGTTGTATTTGGAATGTGTTTGACGAACTATACAGAAACAGTTTGATTTGAGTCGGAATGTGGGCGGATATCACCAAATAGTTAAGTTCGTAATGCAATAATTAAATAATGTATTGGAATAGAAACGTTATTATTTATTAAGGTTATTTACTCCATCGAAGAGATAGCGAATCACATCTCCACTGCTGAATCGATATTGTAATTACATATTCCAATTAACGAGGCGATTCCAATTAACATAACAATAAATAAAAACGTTGAGACCTGATTCGGACATCTACTTCCGAAACACTAAGTCCCCAGCAAATGGTTCTAGTGGTGGGAATATGACACCGCATCAACCTCTTGTAGCGGCATAACAATTACTAAAATAAAATGGAGCCAGGAAGCTGACACCAATATTTGAAACTCCAGACAATAAATAACGCAGCATCTAAACAACAGTACAACAGAGAGGCAACATACACATGCAACCTCATTCAACTCTTCATCGAACTGCATGGGACAACAACATTCATAAGGAACACAGCTAAGAATTTTATATTAATTATTTATAATTCTTTTTATGTAAATTATTTCTTATATTTTCCATATATTTTATTTTAAAGTAAGTTCTTCTAAATCTTATAATTTTCCTCATCAATTACTAAAATTTAATTTTTTTTTAAATTATGTACGCATTTCAAATTTTGAGTTGGAAAATTATTATTTTTTTTAAATTTAATTCCAACAATAAACGTGTATGTCTGTTTCGATTGTTTGTCGAATGGCCGCTAGCTATCTCTGCTTTACAAGGTTGCTCTTTTGAAATATTTCTATCCACTTTTTCGCGTACGCAAAGATTTTTTTTCAGATTTTCAATTTTAAACCCTCACCTTTTTCTTTTCTTTCATTTAAAATAAATATTTTTGTATGGCCGTTGCCTATAATTTCGTATAATACAGTGTTGAGTGTAGTGATAAAATGCCACCAAAAACTCAAACAAAAGGAGACGATGAAAATCAACTCGGCACATCAAGTGGTTCATATACCACATCACCACAGCCGAAGATTCATCCCTTCTGGAGTGAACACTCAGGGGCATGGTTCACAGTCATCGAACAACATGATGATGAAAAGTTCGCCCATGCCCTTGGTGCTGTACACAAACTGCGATACCGATGATGCTCGACGTCCTTGGAAATCCGCTGCCAGGAAATAAATACAGTTCACTTAAACACGCGTTAATGGACTGCTATTCAATCAGCGAAGAGCAACGAGCAACGACTTGATGAGTTGCTCTCTGGTTTCCAAAAAATGGGAGACCTACGACTCATTTCCCACTTTTATCGTCTGATTGAACAAAAAGCAGGCGATTCTACTTTGGTAGACGCTGATTTACCATAAAATCTCTAGCTAAAACGATTGCCAGATGACTTACGAGTAATCCTGGCGCGAGATAGTGAAAAGGACATACAGGAACTATTACCGGTCGCCGACCAAATCTGAATTTATGCTCATTCCAGAACAACTCGACCAGACGCAACAACAATTGGCTGATTTTCAACGAACACTATCCAACATGAGCTTTGGATACCGTGGAAGATTACAATGCAGAGGAAGTTTCCAAAACAGATCCAGATCACGGACGAGATCATCTTCTCGTACCGGACTCTGTTACTACCACCGTCATTTTGGCTCACGCGCACGCAACTGTACTAAGCCGTGCAGTTTCCGACCGGTAGCTACTCATAGTGAAGCTACTTTATAACTGTCTAAGTCTTCAGACAAATAAATCCCGCTGTTTCTCCGGCAAACAGTGGGACTGGTTTATCTCGCCCAAAAAATTTTTGTATGCTTTCGATTTTTGTGGTATGTACAGTATAGTAAGGATTAAAACCCACCACAGCAAATTCCATCGGTGATCTCATATAAGCGAAATATAATGTACATAAAGTGTGTAGATCTTTGAAATTTCCTGTCCATCGTTTGACGAAGCCAAACATGGAATTCGATTTAGCAATACAGCTGTCGATTTGACTATTAAAAGTGACACTTCCAACAAAGGTGCCGCCTAAGTCAGTAATCTCGTTTACTCTTAGAATTTCTTTGCCATTTATTTTGTATGTAGGTAACCATTGGATTCTTCTTACAGTGATACAGCATTATTTTGCATTTGCTGATATTAAATGCAATGAGTTTGATCGCACCACTCACCAAGTCGATTAAGATCGTCTTGTAGTTTGTTAACAAAACACATTTGTTCAATCGTATGAAAGATTTTAGGACATTTCACAATATTAAATCTTCTCTCCAGTTTTACGGTGCCATCATCAATATGTTGATGGAGCACCGTTTCCGATTTGAGTATTATATCAAATTTGACCACATTAATAAATAATTTAATTTCGTTCAACTTATTCACGCACGATGCTCCGAGCATTAAAATAATAAACCCGCAGGTTGAGTAATGATGCATTTGAGAAATATATGTATAGACACTGTATTCTTATATTGGGATAGGCTTTTACACAATTCATCATCATTTAGTAGATATATCAGATTAATCCACATCATTGAAGTCACGAAAGGTAAAACGTGATGATTTGTTAGATTTAACATCGTACAAAATAATATAAAACCATGATAAGCAAATCCAACCGAAAGTTAATTGTGAAATATTATTTTATCCGTATTTGATATGGTAAATCCAACATAGACTTGTGACAGGTTTTAGTTAGATTTAAAATTAAAATTAACTTTAAAATAAATGTAAGGTTTTTTACTCTTCATTTGCTAATCGCATTTGTTAAATTTGATTTGATATTACAAAGATTTCAACCTAAACATTTAATTTTAGTTTAATCTAAAATAGGCCCTAGAACAAGTGTTCCCGTTATGGATAAAATTGTATTATTTAGATACATTTTACCCTAAAATCTGAAATTGGATACTAGGATACAAAAATAATAAAATACTCTTGGATTGGAATACAATTCTTCATGCTAGATACAATTGGTACAATTCCTCTTTATCTTTCAATATTATAAATAAAATACTATGCCTTAGTAACTTATTTGATCAAAATGGAATTCCAGATAAAATTCGGAGCAACATGATTATTTGTTGCTGAGTCGCGGAATAGTTTTGCTCGCGGAATAATTTTGGTGTAACTCTATGATCTAAAATTTTAATTATTTTTTGATGTAACTCCATATCAACCAATGTAAAATTTTTGTTTTTCATCACGTGATATTTTTATATAAATAGGAAACATTATGTATGTATGTTGTAATTTTGTTTAAGTAGTAATGATTTCTAAGTAATTCTATATAAGGTTTTACAATGAAATAAATTTAAGCAGATGTAGATCCGGATTTTCACCCAATGGAATGGTCTTCAGACTATTTCACCAAAGTATACAACAGAAAAAGCCAGTAATTAAGTTAAATATAAATTTTATGTGTAAATTAACATTAAAATTTAATTAAACCACTTTAATTGATTTAAATATACAGCCAAATCTAAGAAATATCATAGTACTGTTAATACCGCTTCTTCATCAACTAACAACCATCATGCTTCAGATCATATTAATTTTAATGAAACTGCCAACGAAACATTAGATACCGATGTAATCGAAAAGGTATTGACCCGCAAGAAGCAGCGCAATCCTTTAATGTGGAGAAAAAACATAAATAAAAATCTGAGAAATCAGGGGCGAGAGTATGAAGGCGCAAACCGAGCAAATAGCGCAGTGGTTAAAGCTGTAACGTTTGGATCGGGAGGTACCGGGTTCGAATCCCAACAGAGGCGGGATGCAAAAGGGATTTTTCATCTCCCGATTACGATCGGTGATTAAATTGAAAACATCTATGACCCTCTGTTGGAATGTAAAACTCATGGGGCGACCCATCTTCCATGTCACTGTACAGGGTGACATGGAGCTATGCAATGCGCAGGTGGTATACTGTACTTGTGTGAATGGGATGAATGAATGGATTGAATGAATGTTGTGTGAATGTAAGGTAAGGCTATGGACCGTAAAAAAGTGTATATGCCAAGTCCTTTTTTTAAAATAAAAAAAAAAAAAAATGAAGGCGCAAAAGGCAATGTCGAGAGATCACGACGAATTACTGAAGGAAGTACTACCGGATGCATTTTTAAATGTTTAAATGTACGAATATGCAAGGTGCTCTTCCTGACGACGCTTGATATAAATCAAAACAGGATTTACCATTTCCACAAAATCAATGCAACTGATGTCGGGACAACCACACCAAGAGGACATGGTAAACATGTTGAATTTAAAATTTGTGAAGAAAAACTTAATGAGGTACGAGACCATATTAAAAGTTTTCTACAATGGAATCCCATTATTGTAGAGCGTCCAGTAAACGACAATACCTCGAAGGTAATTTGACTATAAGTCGAATGTACTGTTTGAACTTAAGTAACGCAACAGATCCTGAACATTGAACATTTATTTTAAAGTTGAACATTTATTTTAAAGTGTTAAACGAAGAGTTCAATTTAGCCTTTTATAAACCAAAAAAGGATCAGTGCGATCGATGCGTAGCACATAAGGTCACTAAACTACCAACTGCTGACGAAATTTTGAAACATCAAAAACACGAGCTCAATAATAAGATGGCAAAAATAGAGCGAGATTCTGATCGTCACAATATAGACGAGTTTACGGCCGTTCTGTGTTACGATCTACAGAATGTGTTTGCATTACCTCGGGCAAACGTAACAAACTTTTTTTATAAACGAAAGTTTTCTTTTTATAATTTAACAGCTCATTGCAGCATAAATAAATTTACATATTGTGCAAAATGGCATGAAGCGATCAGTGGTAGAACGGGTAATGATTTAGCGTCGGCCTTAATAAAAATTTTAAAATGTATTGTTTCGGACAATCCTACAATCAAAAAAATTATTCTTTAGTCTGACTCGTGTATTCCCCAGAATCGGAATCGAATAACTTCATTTGCCATTCTAAAGTTTATTCAACAATATACTCATATAATCGAAATGTAACAAAATTTTCAGAGCCTGGACATTCTCAGGTGCAGGAGATAGACGCGGTCCAGAGTTTCATTGAACGATTTTTAACAAATACAGAAATTCACAGCCCAGTAACTATTATAACAATTTTAAAGGCAATGAATTTTACAAAAGTTACTCTTGACATTTTGCAAATGAAAATCGAAGATTTTCAAAATTACAATGATGCGTCAGTTGGATTTGTATTTACTCCATTTTATAGTGCATGCAATCTAATTTATGAACAAGCTAATTTAGGTTCAATAAAATATCGTATTGGTTATAATAATGATATACAACAATGTGATTTAATCAGGAAATCAGACACACGTAAACAAATTGCCAAGCGCGTACTTTTCCAGCTACCTATTATTGGCCAATGCGAATTTCAGTATAAAACGTCTGTCGAAAAGAAGAAAGTTATTCGGTCGATGTTAAATTATATGCCAGAAGTGGATAAACGATTTTACGAGATTTACGTCAAGTAATTAATTTAATAACAAACACATTTTGTTAGTACGAATTGAATTGAATTTTATTTTTAATTTTATGTTTTGTATGTTATAATTACAATATTTTATGTTTATAATTTTTATGTTATAAGACTTAAAGTGATTTATATTTGTGATTAAAATAATTTGTTTTCGTATAACCTGAAATAAAAAGTACCTCTTTTTTTAAATAAATATTTGAAATGTACAACATATTCGGTTTTTTAATGAATTTATGCATAATACCAAAATTTGTATATTTCTCATTACTCTCAACCAGAATCTTTAAACAAAATGTAATCGGGAACCACCACAATTACTCTTATGAAATCCATCCTCTAGAACACATCGGAAATTCCCTTAAGAGGATAATGTATCTCCAATTTGTTAATAGCCCATTTCGATTTTTTCGGCGAATTCTATATCAGTGTATCTCCATTTTATTGGTGTATAACCACGTACACTAAAAAGTTTCCCAAAATAAAAAAACAATCACGTTTTCCGGGAAAAGTGGTTTTTATAGAAACGAAAAACAAAATCATAAATGTAAAGTAACAATTTTCATCGATTTGGATCAAAAAATAATAGTTCTAATAAGTTATGAGCACTTAAAACTTTGATACAACTTCAAAGTGAATTATCTCAAAACTAAAAAGTTGTCGCTTACACCAAGATAGAACTACAGCGACGATTTGTACATTTTAATTGATCTATGTTTTGCTTACCAACCTAATAAATTGTATCCTTATTTAAACCTAGCGTAGTAATAATACCTAGCGTAGATTTAAACAGCAAAGAGACGCATAAACCATACAACTTTTTTTTTAATAAATTTCGATTTAATTAATATATTAACAAAGTCGAATATGAATTATAATATGCTTTTCATCTATAATAAATTATATTTATATTCTGTTATATTACATACAAATATACCTGTCAAGTTGTTAAGCCTATATATGTATATGTACATAAAATTAAATATTCCCCCATATGATAATATTAAATTCTAATTAAATTTCAAGAGATTTTATCGTTCCCCACAACCACGAAAAACATTTGATACATGCTCGCATCAATCCAAAATTAATATATTATGTACCTAACCATATTCATATATACATACATATATATTTATATATGATTAAAATCATATTCATATGCATATAAAATATAATAATGTAATTTAATTCGATTAAATTCAAATATCAATCCAATCAATCATAATGACATAAACAAAAATATGGATATTACAAAAAATAAAAATAATAATTCAAACCAAATCAAATGAAATTAATTTTTTTATGCACGATATTTTTGTTAATGTTAGGATAGAGAGTAGTTCAAATTATCATAATATTATATGTTCTGAAATATATATGTATCAGTTGATTTTTCTGGTTACAAGCAAAATTTATATGCTTTTATTGTTTGTTGTACGTATCTCAATCATTTGTCATGACAATATAGTAACGTCATTTGAATTTAAAAAAATACAGTACATCCCGTTTATACCCACTTAAGATAAATACAAATATACGTACCTATATCTCTATTGTTGTTGGTTTATTTAGTCGCCGATAAAGCTTTTTGTAATGTGTGTACATACGGTGTATAAATATGTACGTATTATGCACGTAGGTAGGATTTTCTTATGTTGTTCATAAGTACCTCTCTGTTCAAAAAACAGCGTAAGTACAATAATTTCCAATAAATAAACGCCAACAATTATATCAAACTGCTAAAAGCACTAATCGTTAAATAGAAATGTTCGTCCACTGGCATCGGATAAATTTTGGGATGTATTTTGTTTGCATCTTTTATTCTAGTTTAAAATGTGTTTACTCACGTGAAATAGCACACGCCAGCTCAGAATAAACAACAGCTTTTAATAATAAAACGTTCTATACGCAGACAATGGCAAATACAACGATCACCGACACTTGAATCAAACCTAACTATAGGTACAAAAATTTGAAGAACGAATTATTAGAGAAACGGATTACTCTCTGTGGACTGCTACGTAAAAACTCAATATTCCTACTCTTTTACGCCCTCCCATTCGCTGCGATGTAGATGAAGCAGCAATATTTGCTCAACACCTCAGCAATGTAGTTACGCCCAACGAACAAATTGGAAACCCACAATTACTTCATGATGAACAAGGTGATTCCTAAATCGATCCAATCATATACAGGCGCAGTGTACAAAATTGATCAAAGAAAACATAAATCCAAACAAAGCACCTGCCTCGCATGGTCCGTTATTACCGTAAAAGGCAGACCCTCTACATACAGCCGGAATTTTTTTATTGCTTCTAGTGCGGCTAAACATTCTTGTTCCATCACTGAATAATTCCGTTGGGCCGAATTAAGCTTTTTGGACATGTAGGCTATGGGTCTGTCATTGCCTTCCTCATCTCTTTAGAATAATACCGCTCCTATACCAGTTGAGCTAGCGTCACACTGAATATTAAATCGGGAGTTAAAATTCGGCGTTACCAAAACAGGAGCCGTAGAGAGTGCTTGCTTTAGTGTAGAAAAAGCATATTCAGCTTCATCAGACCACACGAATTTACTATTCTTTTTAAGAAGAGCGGAGAGAGGAGCGGACAACGTGGAATACCCGTTTATAAAACGGCGGTACCATCCCGTGACGCCAAGGAACCTTCTCATTTGCCGAATGTTTATCGGCCTGGGGAATTTGAGAATGGTCTCGACCTTGTCTGGATTAGGTCTCAATCCTCGCTCACCAACTACATAACCCAGGTATCCGAGCTCTTTTAGAAGAAATTAGCTTTTTGGAACGTTTATCGTCAACCCAGCAGCAGCTAATTTCTCAGCGACATCCTGGAGTAACGACAAATGCTCGTCAAAGTTAGGAGTGGTTATCAAAAGATCGTCCAGATAAACGAATACCCGGTCATGCAATTGATGAGGAATCACGTTGGACATTAATCGACACATGGTCTGAGGAGCATTACAAAGACCGAAAGGCATGACCTTAAAATGATACAATGGTCGTCCCGGAATGGTAAACGCTGATAGTTTTGGTTACGCTGTTTATTTTCGAGCGTCAAGGCAAAGTCGAACACCACCACTTTTCCTCGGCACAACCGCCAATGGGGAGCTCCAAGCACTATGACTCTCCTCGATGACATCCAGCGCAATCATTCGATCTATTTCTTCATAGATTTGTGGCTGTTTTTCTGGGGATACGGCATAATGTCGCTGTTTTATGGGTGGAGCATCCCCAACGTCGATCGTGTGATTCTAAATATGAGTTCGACCCAGCCCCAAACGCTCAGAACTAGGCAACAGTTCCACCACGGCTTGCAATCTGTGACGCTGATCAGCGGAAAGCTCATGTTGGTTGTTGTCTGCAGAGGTTGTTGTTTGACTCTGGGAATCTGGTACTGATGAAGGTATAGCTTGCAAAGATGAAATTATGGAGGGTTCTATTCCAGATTCTTGCCAAAAATCGCATCCCAGATAGAGATTTTGTTGTAAATCTGGTACAATAAATAGCCTCATATCCAGGGTTCTGTTGTTATACGAAATTTCGGTATTTACAAAGCCATGAATTTTAAGCAAAGAACCATTGGCAATTTGAATCACTGCAGGAATGGAGTGCATAGGTAAGTTATGTTCTTTGATGAAGTTAAGAGCGTTTTTCACTAATGCCGAGATGTTGGCTCCGCTATCGAGCAAGCCCTGAACTTCCGTATCGTTGATGGTAACAATCGCGTAAGGACGATTGTCTTCTAGGTAATCAATTTCATTAGAATTTGGCCTTAGAGATATTCCGATACATTTGTCGACGGTTTTGAAAATATTTAATATGGCGGTATGTTGGGTATTGAATAGGCGATTTGGAAGAATTTACTGGCGTTTTTCGTCTTATTCCTACTTTTGTCGTCGAATTAACGACGGTTGTAAGTTCTGAGGCGGGGATCGTTGAGCAATTTGTATGGGAGAGCGACCCGATCCACTGGTAGTCGTCTCCTTGTAACGGTTTAAAGAGGAACCTTGCTTGTTACAAAAGGTACAATGTGGTTTCAAAACGTTTTGTACACCACATCCGTAACAAAATATTTGTTTTTGAACCAGGTCACAGTCTATATAAAAATGTCCGACACGTCAACAGTTCCAGCAGAAGGCCACTGGCGGTTTTGTGGGTTGTACTTCAGATACCGTTGGAAGTTTAGATTTAGATGACTTGAGAGCTTCTAAATTAAAGGGATCACCACTTGAAGTACTTTGAACGTTTGAAACGATCGGTTGTTGCATAAGTCTTGAAATGGAAGGTTCAATGATGGTGGATGGAATAGAATTTGTTGCGTAAACACAATCGTCCTCATGATCTTGACCCTGCAATTCATGCACTCGTGCGAACTGACCAGATCTTTGTACCACTTGTCCAGGAACTAGTCCAACATTTCGCCAAATATCTTCAGTAGCAAGTTATACACAGGTACTGACTAGGTCTGAAATAGATAAGATTTGCCTTCCTGCAAGGTGAACTTGTAACCCTGCTCGCATGTTTTTTTTTAAGATCTCAAGAATTTGATGTTCTGAGAAAGGCACTTTCAATGGTAAAGCTAAGCTTAGGTGTTAATTACTGCAGCTGGATCATCACCTGGGTTAAATTTTGCCAACGGAGATCTAACTTAGGGAATCTGTTACAACTTCATTATGGGCTATATTTTGTAGTTCAACTGCAAAACGACATTCGTATTCAAACCAATCATTTTTGGGGCTGACCTTCAGAATACCTAAAGTATGTTGAGCAGCACTGAAAACCAAAGTTTTCAGCACCTCCCAGACGGAGGTTAAATTGGTAATTTGCGTCCTCAATGTGGTCATTGACAAGATCCTGATATCGTTTCTTTTGATCTTCATTTGACCAAATAATGATCGCTCCCTACGCATTTGGTTGCTGACCACTAAGTTCTCAGATCCTGCACAACTGGAACTCGCCCTTATGAAATTAACACGTGTTCAATTTGGCTGCGGGAAATTTTGCAAGGATGTGTCCATGTTTCAAAATGTATCTATTTGTGAGGGTCAAATGTGCTTGCTACTCTAAAATCGTGACCAATTGCAAAGTGCATCATTCTCTCACCATTATTGGTCGCAGTTTCATGTCGGGAGTACGAACCTATGTTTACACACAAATCGGCCTGATTTCTGCCAGCTCAAGCATTAAGGTCCCCAATTACCATTCTAACATCGTGTTCGGTTATAAATCAGATCAGATCGTCCAAGTCATTGTAAAATTAGTCTTTATCTTGGGGCTGGCTAACTTCTGTGGCGCATGTACTCAAATTATCGACAGGTTGGCTAACTTCAGCGCGCTTACACAATCGGTTATTGAAAACATAGAAATATTGTCTGAAAAATTGGCCGATTGCAGGAATTTGGTCCATAGACTTGATTTGGTCACTGGATTATAATTTTGTCCTAACCTTAACCATCTCAAAACAGGTCGCAAAGTTCTAGGCACTTCAAGTTCTTAAGAGATAGTATTGTAAGACAATATTCCAAATACATATATTTTATACTACAAATATTAAAAATTGTAAAAGAAAATCAAAAAAATTATTAAAAACTGGGATGCGATAGAATTTTGTAAAACTTTTATTTTTTATATTTTGTTTTGTAGTAATAAGAAAAGCTGGGATGGGATGCAAATGTGTTGCCTGGTGAATTTTTTTTTTTCTAGGATGAACAACTGGGATAATTTCACGCATGCTTATACCGCAAGGCAGGTTATAATAATCTATACAGACCTAATTCTCATCGCTAAATAATCTCCACAACAAACCGATATTGGGAGAATGTGTAGAAAAAATATCACAAAACACATTGCTCTTAACCCTTTTTATTTCGTAATTTGTTAATCAAATTAAAATCCTTTCAGCAGCAATAAGTAAAAAAGAGCAGCAAATACAAAAATAATTAATTATATATTTTATTGTTTTGTTAAAAACACTTACATATAATATATTAGAAGATAAACAATTATTTTAATGAGTTTTATTCAAATTATGTTAACTACTTTGCTAGTGTTTCTTGAATAATAATATTATGTGTTCTTAAAATTTGAATTTTCCTTCTGTATTTGAAAAGTTGATTTATAAAAAAATAAAACGTTTATATAAGGGGTGCAAAAAAATACACCAAAAATTATTGTTAAACATAAAAACTCTGAAACAACACAACACAAAAAAAAATGATTTTGTATTTTTATGAGTAAACAACAGCAGCAGCAGCGTGGTAAATTTTTTACAGAAGATGGAATTTTTTTGTTAGGAGTGCTGTGGGTTATATAATATACTTATGTATAGATGGGATGAAGTTAGGAGGTTATTCGTTATATATTTTGTTGCTATTTTTCCTGTGGTTAATTTATTTTAATTCTAAATGGATTACAAAGTTTATTTAGTGGTTTTCATAAAATTTATTGTTTAAGATAATTAAATTAATTCCATTTTTAGTATTCAGTAATCATTTTTGTTTGCCCGTGTCAGATTTTGAAAACAAAGATTGATCTGGTGTATACTGTTTTGTACGTACATACTTGTATGCGATTGTTTCAGACAAAAAGATGTTTTAATTAAATAAATCTGTAATAGAGTTCTGTGTTTTTAATGATTGGTATATTTTTGATGAGGTCAAGAAAAAGTATATTTTTATAAAATTAAGAACTAAGTATTTTACTCTCATTAAGGAGGTGTAACACACATAATATACATACCTGTGCAGCAAAACATTAGGAATTTGCAAATTTTAGGGTAATAATAAAATGACAATAAAACAAAAAACGAACGTATTCAAGAATCTAAAGGCAGCAAACTAATAGGAACTCAGTTAACAATGGTTTTATTTCAGACAAACATTAATTTGTTCATATTTACACATCACCCATGTAACATAATACCGTTAATTACAAATAAATAGACAGATGATAGCTTAAAACATTTAGTTTAATTTGTTCTATTAGTGAAAATGGCATTATTTGTATCAAAGAATCATGGCTCCAACACGACATATAAAAATAAAATAATAGCCGACTATAAAAATGGAACAACTCAAAAGAAGATTTGCCTTAAATGGATCGCTAAGTCGGTAGTTTCAAGATTATTTAAAAAAATTAAAGCGACAGGAACTGTTCAAATCACACACAAATCAAAAAAATTGTCAAATTTTCAAACACTCCATAGACATCCTTTCGATAGCGCATAACGGAGATTATCACGAGCCAAATTTAACTGTTTCTGCTGATACGGTTCGTTGTCGTCTCTCAAATGCTTCAAGGCTGAACTCTATTCATTGCACAAAACAATCAAAAATCGCGAATTAGGTTTGCAAAGGACCACAAACAGTTAAGCAGTGGAATAGAGTCTTGCGGTCTAATGAGAGCAAATTCAATTTAAAAGGATCGGACGGAGCTAAAATATGTAGTAAGAAGTGCCATTGGAAAATGGTTTAATTCGAGGTATACCGTGGGAACCGTTAAACATGGTGGAGGAAAAGGTTTAATGGTTTGGGTAGCTTTTCGGGATTTGCTATTCTTAAAAATTGGTCAAATTTTTATTTTTGGATGAATGAAAAATATTCAAGTAATGACTTGTGTAAGTAAATCAAGTACTCGTAAACAGAGCTGTCGTTTTGTAAAAATCGAAAGTAGTATGTGAACAATTGCCAGAGGAGTATTTTAGAAAAATGAGGAGTATAGTTAAAAAAACACAAAAAAAAATCGTTATAATATTGTTTATTTCAAAAAACTTAAATTTACCGTTCTTAATAATTGACAACCAAAAAATATGAAAAAAATTAATTAAATATTCAACGTTAAACGTAAAATTCGTAATAAACAACCAACAAAAATAAGAACTCAATTCAAATTGGAGTATAATAGTATTAATAACAGTATATAATTATTTGTAATATTTATTAATTAATTACTTAGAAGGATTCCATTGACTAGAATATCCCCATCTAAGAGTTCTTTGGCCATGAGAATTGCGTTTACGGTTGCGGTTAATTTTTGTTGATATATTTATAATTTAATATAAATAAATAAATTTAATATAAATATAATTTTAATTGAAATGAAACCGAAAAGGACAACCCATTTGATAAATTTATTTATTTCAACCAAATTAAAAAGAGAACTCTGAAAAGGCTTTATTTAATGTTCTGTTTGGCTTTACTATTAATGGGTAAAATAAGAGTAAGACAAAGAGGAGTATATGGTAATAGAACAAAATACTGAAATAAAAAGAACCGTGAAAAATAAATCTATTGGGTTTGTGCGTTTTGTAATTAACCTAATAAACGGAATAGAAACAACAAACAGAGAGAAAAAGAGAATTCAAGTTAGTGAATTTTCCTGTTTTCTGTTCAGGGTAGCATAGATTGCAGGTGAGTAGTATAGTAGTACAGTGGATTTGAAAGTAGTACATTTACTCCCTTAGTAGTACTTTCGACAGCACTGCTCGTAAATCCTGCGCTAAGGCCGAATCTTAATCCAATCGAAGGTTGAAAAATAAAGTATTATATATGTAGAGTTCAATTACTATAGTAAATTATATTGTAATTATCGTTGACATTGGGTGAAATGACTAATTGTATCATATCAAACAAGATAATTGAATTATTCAGTTTAGTCAAAATTTGTCACACAAACATCTAGGAATTTGGTTAATGCAGTAGAAAATAGGCTAATTTTTTTTATATATGCTTTAGCCTATTCTAAATGAAAATCAACAATACGATCATATCAGACATCGTATTGCTTTTAATTTAATGTCGTTGAAATTTAAGTTAGGGTGGGATGTTATACCATCACGTGTGTTTCTTTTTTCAAGAACAAAATTGTACGCTATTTCGCCTTCAATTAAGCAATTTTTATTGTGACCACGGCCATTCTATTTCTATAACTTCATTCGATAAAATATTACCAATTTTTTTTTCGATAGCTAACAAAATGAATCTAAACTAATCAAGTAGCATGAATGTTATAGCGGAATATTTAGAAGCCGGAGTACCGAGACCTAATTCCAATCGACCATAATAAAATATGAAATTTTCGTTATTTCAACTTTAGTTCAAAGTGAACTCTGTTTAAGAGAGTAACGCTTCAAGAAATTATACAAAGTCTACAAGATTTGGCCCATGCTAGCTGAAAAAGTGATAACTTGAAAATGTTAAGAGGAAAATACAAAGACCACTACTGTAGTGGAAATTATTTATTTAATTCAAATCAATATCTAATATATATAAAAAATAATAGAATTCTTTGCTTAAATAATGCACTTCAGACGGTAAATACTTGCATGAAAATTATAAATACTGTAAAATAATTATCACTCTGCAATACCAAAATAATAATTTATTTTAGATAGATATTGTAAAATATTTTAATTTTTCTCGTGATAAATTGTAGCGGAAGTGAGATTGATTCAAATTTTTTGGTAGTTCCAATTTGGCGTTGATTTGATTTCTGGTTCTCGAAGATATTAACTTTATTCATGATAACTCCACAACAAATTCTTTACGAAAACATATTTCAAGCAAATTGGTGGAGTGATGAATTATATGCTTAATAGATGCAAATAGTGGAAAGTTCGTCGTTCTAGAAGCCATTTCATTATAAAAGTTAATCGATTTTAACTGGATGGAATTTAAGATGCACTTTTTGGGAATCAATAATTTTTAATATTCTAATTAATTAAAGTAACTGGGCAAAAAAGATCTCCAAATTTTTTAAATTCCTATTGTTACAACTCTGCACCGCGTCAATTTCTTGAATTTGAGAGCGGCCCGGTTCTAAAAATATTTATTGAATTTCTACTAAGCGGTGATGTTTTTCCAAAAATTTCAAGAGCCTAAACTGGTGATGGCGGGTTTTATTCTGTGGGACACACAAATCGGACCACAGTATTAACTTTATTATAGTAGGATTAATTCTCTAAAACGCACTTTAAAATCATTGTTAGTTCTAGTGCCTCTTTCAAAGGGCTCAGTATGTCGTTTTATTTTTGTTGCAGTGAGCAGTTAGGTTGTTTGAACTAAACTTTCTTCTATAATAGAAGCTCGTTACTTTTGATCTAAGAAAGGAAAATACATTTTGAAGCTCGTAGCAGGTTACTGCGGTTTCATCATCTTGATCTCGTCGATCATTATCCCTTTCAGTTTGGCTAATTCGTTCACCTTTCTATGATTTTGGTACAACTTCTTTTCATCGTCCGTTGGGGATTTTGGGTGATTAAATTCGACACATTGATCCTTTTTTTGGGTGATGAAACGAATGATTAAATTCCTCGCTAAAAATTTTAGAATATAAAATCAATCAGCAAACAGGCAGTAATGAGAGCCATTACTATAAATTGTTTGATATATTCGTGAATTTTATTTGATTCAGTTTCTGGTGTTTGGAATTTGATGTATTTACCATGTACAACTGGTCTTGAAACCCCTAAATTTCAATTGTGTTTCTCTCTATAATGTATTGGTTCTTTTTCCAGCAGAAGTTTTTTGTTTTGTAAATTTGAATAAACATTTGTTTTTGATGTGTAACCTGGCTTAATACTAAAATTTACGTTAATTTATAATTACACTGTTCTGCTCGTTGCATGTATTTTAAATGATTCTAGATGGAGAACACCCCGTTCACTAACATATTCATTCCTATGAGTACCGAGACGATTGGCAATTTGACGATTTCTTTTCCAATTTGAAACTTGTTGTTTCCTTTTACTTGTTGAAATAGAAATATTTGAAGTTAGAGAATCGGTTGCAATATTAATTATTCTACTTCTCACGGATTGATAGGGGTATCTAATTAATTGAAATTAAGATTGAAACTGATAATAGTAAAATAAAAATAATGTTTATTTACTTACATTAAATATTTTATGTAGTTGCGCTATTGAAATCGGTATAAAATCTGGATCAGCGTCAAAATCATCAAAATGACTATCATTGTCTCTTTCACTTTTCTTGAGAATTCATTATTTTACTTTCTTTTTCATTTAAATTATATTTTTTGTTTTAATTATTTCTGGACGTGTGTTTATTTCTCGGAATTTTTTTTTTAGGATATGGGTGGTTGATACAAAATAACCACTCAATATCTCAGTTAGAAAAGGAGCCGGTATTGTTTAGTAATAATCAAAGTTTAACTCAGAAACACCATTCCTGGAGATACAACAAGACAGCACTGGAATGACGAATTTTATTATATCATCATACCTTACATATCACATACTTATGATAGGTATAAATATAATAATTGTTCTCTCGGATTTTTTTCCGAGCTAACTTCACAGAGTTCTACAATTATGCTATTTTGAGATCACACATTATCAACTACATCAAAACGCACTTTATAAGTTTTTTATAATAAATAGCACGGTTCGAATTCCAATACGGAAAAATTTTTTTATAATATTTTTCAGACTTTTAAATGTGAAACACACCCAAAATGATAAATAGATGTAAACATAACGATATTGCAGAAACAAATTCTATAAAACTAAAAATTAATTAAACTAACATCAAATGCCGTATTAATTTATTCTCAAACGAAATTAGAAGAAACATCTACATATACCCATTTCAAAATATTCGAAATAATCTTTCATTTCTTTCCCGTTTTAATGAAACACGTAGATATATCTTATTACTTCTAATTCATATCAACAATATTTTATTCTAATCTAACTGGAAATAGATTAAAGCATACATATGTATAAACGTATAATTCACAAACATTATTTAAGGAAAACAAATAAACTTATTAATCATAAGTGAAGAAACATTGGAATTAAAATATATGCGAGTAGACTAGTATGTACATTGTACATACATATGTATATAAATATAAAAATAACATTTTCTTAAAACTAATTAACGACTCAAGATGAAAAATTATTTTCTTTATTTTATTTACATACATTCATTAAAATTATTCATTTTTCAAAATATTATGTTTATATATTGAAATAATATGATATGTACGTAGCAACATTGAAGTATGTTCTCAATAGTGATCCTGCAGACATACTCATAAGTACACTTTTAGCTAATTCAAATGTAGATTAGTGAAATCCTAAGAAAATTAATTACTTAATGTTTATAAGCAAACAAGATTCTTTTGAACAATTTTTTGAATTATAAAAAAATAAAATTCTGGTCTTCAATAATTTATCAAGGAAAATGGAATATAAGAAATAATCACCGGCACTCAAGGTTCCATAGAACAATGCATACAGGCTTTAAGCGCCAATTATAACTTAGGAGTTATTTGTTATTTGTATATAGCGATATTTTGGTAAAAATTCTATACGATATGTTGTTATTGGCCGATTGATATAGACCACTCTAGGTTCTTGTGAAAAAAAATAGTCAAATCGATATGGAAATGGGTATCCAATTGAAAATAATAACAAACTTATTTTAATTGATAACATAAAAAATTGTATATCTAATAAGACAAAACTTATATTCTTCAATCCGTCTCATTCTAATGTCGTATAGCTCTCTCATCAAGGACTATAGTCGCGTTTTTTTATTCAAACATTTTCGAGTTCGAATGCTGTACTGGATAAGAATTTTCTCGTTTATTCAGTAAAATCTAAATGAATTTAAATTTTTTACGATAAATATAATACATTTAATGTTAAACTACATATTTTAATTCACTATTATCGAAATAAAATAAAATTAAATCATGCCATCTTCTTCTGTTGTTATGACATTAGAACAGCCTGGAAATATTATAAATCGGGATTGTATGTAGAGAATAAAATATAAATAATTAACATCGTTGGTTCAAGCGCCTATTTTCCCAAACCATTTCGAGCATTTTAAATGATCGATTCATTATAATAATTAACAATTAAAATAATAATAAAAACACTATACTTTAACTTCTACGCATTAATGGATACATTTCATTGGATTTGCGTGTTCTGTTTCACAGATTTTAAAATTGCTCATTTCACACTAGCACTTTATTTAATATTAAATCAGACCACCACAATAAATTACTTACCATTTTCATAATATCAATTAAATATTAATTTTTTATTAACTGTTTTTCGAAAAGAATAAATTAAATAACACAGTGAATAGAAATGCAAATTTGGTTTAACAAAACACCTTAAAAATACTTTTAATCATATTTATTTAAGGCATACTGTTTAACTTTTCACCACAGAATTGATCAAATTCAATTGAAAAGATTTAAACACTTGTGGCTCTACGACAAGAATTGATCGAAGTGATTAAAGCTGAATTTGATTTGAGTACTCGTATGTAAGGTCGACGAAACGATTGGCACGATCAAGAATATCAATTGTCCTCCCATTATTTTAAGATAAAAGTCGAATTAAAGTTTTCATAGTTAAGTCGGATGTTAATAAATTTTTAAATGGCACCAATGGCTTTATTCTTGAATCTTTCTACAAACGAAACTAACAAGAAGTATTCAAATCTTAACCACTTAAATATGTAATAGTTTTAGCTTAAGATTTGAATTTTATTTTTATTTTTTAAAGGACGTGGCATAGACACTTGATTGGTCCATAGCCTTGCCTTACATTCACACACATTCATTCAACCCATTCATTCCATTCACAAAAGAACAGTATACCACCTGCGCATTGCATAACTCCATGTCACTCTGTACAGTACCGTCACCCGGAGGTACCGGGTTCAAATCCCAACAGAGGCGGGATGCAAAAAGGATTTTTCATCTCCCGATTACGATCGGTGATTAAATTGAAAACATCTCTGACCCTCTGTTGGAATGATAAACTCATGGGCCGACCCATCTTCCATGTCACTGTACAGGGTGACATGGAGTTATGGAATGCGCAGGTGGTATACTGTTCTTGTGTGAATGGAATGAATGGTTTGAATGAATGTGTGTGAATGGCGTGTGAATGTAAGGCAAGGCTATGGACCAATCAAGTGTCTATGCCACGTCCTT
This sequence comes from Tipula unca, assembly GCA_951394425.1. Lineage (NCBI taxonomy): Eukaryota > Metazoa > Arthropoda > Insecta > Diptera > Tipulidae > Tipula > Tipula unca. Next base: position 104,836,878 of record OX596380.1, read on the forward strand.
TAAAAAAAAAAAAAAATCTATTCTTAACACATTCGCGGATAACCACACAATTGCAGTATTTACAGATGTTTTCAATAGCTCACCACTGCTATTGCAGTACAATTTTTTTTTTCTCTTTTTTTGATATTTTGGTTTATATTATGAGAATTAAGGCTGGTTTATATTATCCGTTCCGTTCCGCACAGACACGTACCGGCACAGACAAAAAAAAATATTGTTTCATACATTTTATATGGAAGTATTTATATTATCCGTACGTTTCCTTTCATACACGTACCGTACAGACAAATATTGTATAAAATAATATTTGTCTGAAATGATACGTAAGCGAAAAAATACGAACAAGACGAAATAACTCGAACACATAGTATCATTTCATTATCCATTGCATATTTCATCCATGCTGATGTATTTTGTACATAAATTATTTTAGTTTGTTGCGATCATGCAACTGAATAGGTTTTCAACCATGTATGTCTACTTTACTTTCAGATATTTTTATTTTAGAAATTCTTTTAAACTATTTTTAAATTTAAAGTTTTATTATTTTTTTTAGTAGTTTTTACTATCAATATTATTCTAATAATACTGATAATATTAAATATCTCATATTAAATATTTAATTACATACACTAAATAATAGAAGACATTATGAATACACAATTGAAATTTCAGCTGAATTTCAGTACATATATTCCAATTATTTTTCTTAAACTGAATAATTAAATATTGGCATCATAGGAGCCCTGAGTACAATACTGCGTATAGTAGGAGGATATGTCCGATTTTATTGGCTAACGAACAATAAGATAAACCATACTAGTGATATTTTTATTACTCTAGTTTTAAGGATATTCATTATTATATACATAATTAGGAAAATCCCAAAAGATTTTGAGTGGGATCAAGTACATAATGTAACATTTTCAGGAATATTGAATAGTTGATAAATTTTAAAAATTACGATTATTCTTTATACGAATGTTATACTGTTAACATATCCAAATTTTCAAGTGTTTTTACTCGAAATTTTTATTCGGTAGTCGTGGTTGTGAATTAAATTTCTAATATTGTTTTCAAAAAATTATTTAGATTCGGTGGTTTTTATAGTTAGTGGTTTGTTCAAAAGTTACAAAAGATGGATTAAGAAAAATTAATTGAATGTGTCAAAGAGTATAATTTTTTGTATAATCAGGAGAATAAATCCTACAGCGACAATGGTAAAAAGGATAGGGCCTGGGAAGAGATTGGACAAATTGTGAAACCCACTGGTAAGTTTATTTTATTACATATTTATTTCAATTAACTATTTATTGTGTAGAATATAATATAATAAGGTTGCTTATAATTAATGTTGCATCCAATCAATATTTCCGGAAGCACTACTAAAAAACTTTGCAAAAGTGTCTCTTATTTTGAAAGCAGTTGAAGTTCCGTTACCACCTTGCAATGGTAGGTTTTGAAAATTATTCCTCACTGATTCGTTTTCCGAGGGCATCTCAAAATTTTTAGATTTTATAATATAATTGTGCAAAATACTTGTAGTTAAAATAACTTTATCGACATGTTGTGGCATTAATTGAATTCTTCTATTATAAAATCTAAATTTTTGGGAAAGAATCCCAAAACTGTTCTCGGACACTCTTCTTGCACGAGAGTGTCGATAGTTATAATGTTGTTTTAAATTGTCCGTTGTTTGCAACTGTGCTCTAGGATATGGCCTCAGCATATACGGTTTTAGCGGGAACGCTTCGTCTGCAACAATTACGTGCGGCATATTCGTGTCAGTATTTTGTAACTTTTTATCTGCCGGTATATTCAATTTATTAAACGCGAGATTTTTTCCCAGCTTTGAATTGGCGAAAATACCACCATCGCTGTTTTTGCCATATGAACCTATATCTACAGCTATGAATCTGTAGTTTGCATCTACAAGCGCTAGCAACACAATGGAAAATGTTTCTTTGTAATTAAAATACAAAGACCCACTGTTAAATGGAGCCGTAATTGTAACATGCTTCCCATCTATGGCTCCAATACAATTGGGAAAATTCCACATAGTCCAGAATTCCCGCGAAATTTTTAGCCAGTCATCTTGGTTTGGTATCGGCATAAATTCTGAAAGAAGATGTGTAATTATCGCATCACATACTTCTACCACTATTTTTGAAACCGTAGCATGGCCTAGTCTGTAGCTAAAAGCTATAGTTTTGTAAGAATCGCCAGTGCTCAGAAATCTGCAACAAAAACAAATTTATTAATTTTTAATTTTTTCAACTATATTTTTTAACTATACCAATTTAATTAGAAATGATTTTTTACAGGACCTGAATGTAAGAAACAGTGGAATAGTCTAAGAGATGCATATCGTAGAGCTGTGAAAAAAATCAATGAAACCAAAAGTGGGTAAGCAGCACTTCAAATAAAAAAATGGAAATTTCAAGACGAAATGTCTTTTTTGAATCCTTACATGAAGGAGAGGGAAACAATCACTTCTATAACGATTGATCTCGACGATGATGTCTCAGATGTCGACCATCAGTTGAATCAGGATGAATTTGAAAATAGAGATCCATATAGTAGAACGAAGCATCCATCACCTGTTCGGAAAAGGCCGCTAAAAAAAAATTATATTAAGAAAAGTAGAAACCAAAAGAAAACTGCATCTTCTACTTTACTTGATTATAGTTTCAGAAATAAAAATGATGAGGAGGAAATCAATGAGATTGATTTGTTCTTCAAAAGTATGGCTGGAACAGTAAAAAAACTGTCACCTTTTAACCAGTCTATAGCGAAATCAAGGGTATTTGCGATAATTTCTGAATTGCAAATGGAGGAAATATCGCAACGGACATTACAACCAGTAGCGTCAATACCCAGACCAAGATCGGAGGTATCCAGATTTAGCTACAGCTCCTCACAGAATACTACAATGCAGCCTCCATCAATTATTGCGTCACCATCACCGTTATATGCCGTATATAAACCAAACGCAATAATAAAACCAGGACCATTACCTACTAAATACGATTTTTTTCAACTATTGCACAGTTGGAGTCACAGGAAGCTTCGCCGCAACAAACATTTTCTCAAATGCAACCGAGTTCGTCAAAGTCAACTGAACGAACCAGACCTGTATCTACTGTACAAAATTATCCGATTCAACCACCATCACCTGTTGTGCCAACATCTAGACAATCTTCATCAACAGAATTGCAAGACTCATCACAGAAAAAAATTCGAACTAAACCAACAACAAAACCATCACATTTACAATTGACTGAGGTGGCTCACGATAAAGTGGAACAATTTTATTTAGAGTTCACATCTAATTTAAGTGACAGTGAGTTCGAACAGTTCGAATAATCAAAAAATGTATATATATATGTACATATTTAATCAATAAATAAAACAAATATTACCTCAAACATACTGCTAATTTCTCTTTTGGTGTTATAGCCTGCTTAAACGTTGTATCCTGTTTTGTGATGGTTTTTGATATTTTTCTCAACAATATATGAAAATCATACTGCGGTATTCTGAAGTATTGATAAAATTTTTGTTCATCATCCATTAACTGTGGAAAAATCGTCCAAAATTCGCCTTCAGTCTTTCTTTTTCTCAGCATTTTATGTACCGCGAAACGTCGATGACGACGGCCATTTTGCCGTTCATCTTCTTCGTCGAGCAAAACAGCAATCATGCACAAATCTTTAATTTTTAGGTGTGAAAACATTTTCAGTTTATTACGCACAACACGAGACATACAATTCTTCCTTTTATTTTGTATATGTCTTTATCCGAAGGATAAACGAACGCTACTAAAATATTTTTATATTTTTGTTTGTGCTGTACGTAATGACGAATGTATACGATCGAAATAATACGAATCAATGTCTGTACGGAAACGTACGGATAATATAAATACTTGATGTCTGTGGCGGTACGTGTCTGAAAGGAACTGAACGGATAATATAAACCAACCTTTATTGTCATTTTGTTAGTTTATTGTTTATAGATTATTAAAAATTGTCATCTATACTGTCTCGTTTTTGATTTACGGGTGAACAATGAAGTTTAAAATTTTGCTTATAGTTTTCACCCCGTCTGGCAAAATAACGGCACAACTGCAAATGCAGTGGTGATTCCCATATAAAATACATTAGAATCAGAAAAAGTGTCGTACGAGACGTTCTTATTGAAAGTGGTTATGATATGTAAGTAAATTGTAGTTATGTAATTTAATTAAAATTTAATTAATATATTGTGTGGTTGGCATTATAAATAGAGATTTGTTTTAAAATTACATTACAATACTTTATTTACAATTAAAATTATAGGAATAAAGTTGTATAGTAGCATGGATTGTTACGTATAAAAACAAAAAAGGCTGCTGGCTCTCTTTGAAGAAATGGACAGCGGTTCTGAAAAAGATGAACTCTCGTCGGATTATGATGATAGTATAATGGACCCAGAGTATATTAATAGTGGCCAAAGTGATGATGATAGTGAAGACAGTGAGGACATTGAAAACAGCGAATATGAAGGTCAAAATGGAAGCGATCATATTGAAGATAGGGTCGATGAAGTTGAAGAGTTTTGGATATCAACTACTGCCGAAATACCAAATTTTAATTTTGATGAGTGTTCTGCAGGCTGCCAAATTATCGGTAATTGGTGAGTAGTTCTTGTGGTGATGAACTGCTCAAGATTTTAGTTGACTCAACAAATACTTACGGAAATAGACCATGCAGTGATCAACGCTCAACAAGATATTCACGCGCTGCGAAATTCAAACCAATTTAACCGAAAGGCTGAAATTCATCGGTCTTTGCCTTTTACAAGGTCAAATTAATCCACCGAAAATGCGACATTTATTTTCCAAGCATCCGTTGTATTATTATCCAGTTTTTCCAAGCACTATGTCGGGACGTCGCTATGAACAAATTTTAAGATGCTTCAATGTTAATTCTCAGATAGGTGAAAAACATCTAAGCAAAATACGTTCATTTGTAAAGTTATTTACGTATCGATGCAAGCACTTGACACTGGATGAATCTTTGTTGTTGTTTCGCTGTCGCTTACATTTTAGGATGTACATCAAAAATAAAAAATATAGGTACGACATAAAATTTTTTGAGCTGTGTGACCCAAATGGGTGTGTTTTTAATCTGGAAATATATAGCGGAAAACAAAATACAGATCCAACATGCTCAAAAATTAATTCTTTGGTGTTAAGATTAATGGAGCCATACCTGGGAAAAGGGCACACAGTTTTTATGGACAATTACTATAACAGTGTATCTTTATGTAACGTATTATTATCTCATAAGACCCATACTTGTGGTACTCTACGAAGCAACCGAAAGGAAAACCCAAAGGAACTTATTGCAAAAAAACTTTAAAAAAAAGAGGATATCTGGTTATGGAAAGGAAAGTCCTCTGTACAAATACAGCATATCACCGAGCAATGGCTTTAGCCACAAACAGTTAAGAACGAAACAAACCCATCGAAGTCGAGGAATACAACCAAAATATGTCCGGTGTTGATAGACTAGATCAATTGGTATCATACTCTTCATGTCCTCGAAAAACTGTTCGGTGGTATAAAAAAGTTATCTTTCATATTATAGATATCGCTGTGTTTAATTCTTACTTTATTTATAAAAAAAAATTCCTAAAGTAACATTTTTAAAATTTAGAGAGTCCCTCATTTGCTCATTTTTGAACGTCCAAGACATACCTAATGGACGAAATCTGAAAATACCACCAAACAGGGCAGCAAACATTCCAATATTTCCAGAGGCATCAGCAGCATCAACATCCTCATCAAGCCAACATTTTCTTGAAAAAAGTCCGCTACCCAACGGATGGAAAAGGAAATCATACTTTCGTGATTGCAGATGTTGCACTGTATCGAAAAAACGGAAACAAACGGCGTTTCAATGTAAGCTTTGTCCAGGTAATCCACCTTTGTGTCTGAATTGTTGCGAATCTTGGCATAACTCGGCCATTCATAATCCAACTCTTGAAGCCTAAAAACCACATAAGACTTATTTTTGTTTCAATTTAGAAAATTTTTATTTTATTCTGATGAATTATTGCTATTTTTGTTATTTATTATTTAAAGTTTTTTAATAAAAGAATGAAACTGATTAATTATTCTTTTTAATTTTGATTTTTGATTATACTGCTAATGCAGTGACAGCGCTTTAAGAGTTACAGGGAGTTTTATTCGTTGAACCACAGCAATTGCAGTCTCACTTCTAATGCAGTATTGTCCTCTAGATGAAATAAAATGAAAATAGGGAGTCACCAGTGCATCTGCAGTGGTATTTGCAAAAATACACTAATTATTGCAAAATTCTCTACCATTTAATACAAAAAACTTCAATCAGATTTAAATTATCTTCAAAATTACCAGAGTTACAGTGTGTGACGTTCTGAGTACCACTCAACAAAAAAGTGTGACCGCGAATGTGTTAAGCTAAAATTATTACATATTTTAAGTCTTAACCAATGTTAATACTTGTTATTAGTATTCACTATTTAATTAATTTAGATTTCATTAATATGTAAAATTTAATGTATTTACAGGTTCATCAGTCCAAGTGGATCTGCTATTCTCAGTCGCCCAAAACGCGGCTATTTTAATATATCGCTGGCCAATTCATTGGGATGTGTCGTTAGTTTCGAATAATATTTCGAACTGAATTCTCTAATGGTTTCTTTAATAGTTTTAATTCCAAGATCATCGTGTATATTACTATATTTCGAATGTACCACGGGGCATTGGTAATACTACGAAGTATTTTTCGCTTGGGTTCAGGTAATTTAATATGAAGTGAACTAAAAATTAACGCAAATGAATTTAGTGCGTTAATTAAGTATCACCTTTTCTAAAAATTTCAGAGGAGTATATTTCTTATGAGAAAAGTAGTACAGCGGAGTACGCGAAACTAACACGAAAATTATTATTTCAAAAATAAAAAACTAATTTTTTGGAATTTTGTATTATTCCTAATATAGCATTTTTTTAGAAATATCGATTTAGCAATTTTTACTATTGCCTTCTTCACTTCTTTTATGGTTTAAAAATTAATACATTTTATGTTACAGTTTTACTAATTTATATGGATGGAACCCAATCTGGGGTAGGCAAACATTTTAACATATCCTTTGTTATCAATATCATGATAGCATTAACTGTTGATACAAGCAGACGATTTCGTTTTTAATCTTTAATCAAATTTAGTTGAGAAAAAACCCTTTCAGCTCTTGCACTACTGTGCGGCAAACATAAAATCGCTCCGATGAAGTTTTCAAAACTATTGAAACATTTTCTCTTTTAAACCATTTTTCGTGTTAACATTAAGCTACAACACCAAAATTCTTCCAGCGTTTCTGTCGATGGCTGAATAATTAGTTATGTGGAATTTCTATATAAGTTTTAAGCCTTATTAACGGCTGCCGAAGCTATAGTGGACGCTGTGGCCTGATTCTGATGCGCTTTTACAAGAGAAAATTGTAACACGAATCTAAAAAAAACTTATACCGATTACGATTGCATTGATGTGGCACTTTTATAACAAATCTCAAAATAAAATTAATACAGTAAAATTGTAAAAATTATTTTAGCAATGACTGGCGAATAATGGCGTAAACGATGAAAACATAAAGTAAAAATAAGGTAAAATAAAATTTCCTTTCCCTATAAACCATATTTATAATTCTTACTGCGATCGTCAATTGAGTTGGATTGATTTAATTGTTTGATGAATGATTCCATGGTTAAGAGATAAAAACGGAGTATTTTTCAAAAATCGTATCACTATATACAACAAAGGAGTATTATTTTTGATAGGGTAGTACGGTACTACAATATTTGAAAAAGTAGTACAAATACTCCGATTGTAGTAAAATGGCATGAATTCGCCGTTAATCTATTTGAGACAATAATCAAATAGAGAATTCGCAAAAACAATCGATTGCATTACTAATAGTGAGTTTTATATCTCCGTGAAAAAAATAGGAGAAATATAAGAAACAAAACTTCAACCGCTCAATATTGATGCTTACAGACCGTTAGTTAAGCATTTCGACGAAGTTGATAAACATTACTACACTTACCAACTAAAAAGCCCAAAAGGATTGGTCGTTATGTTAAAAGGTATAGAGGCCTACGTGGATGCAAACAAGATACGAGCCGCTCTCGCCGAAAAAGAGTTTCAATGCAAATAGATTACGAATATTATTAATCGTTAGAAGTTGCCTCGGTCATTGCTCCATCTGGAATTAGAACCAGATAATAAAAAAATCAAGAGAGAACCATGCAATATTTGACTTAAAATATCTAATGCATAGAAAAATTATCGTTGAGGAACCCAGAAAAAGAACTGGACCGGTAGAGTGTGTTAAGTGCCAAGAGTATGAACACACTACAGCATATTGCACTTTAAGCTATGTTTGTGTTATCTGTGGTGAACTCCATAACTAAAATGCATGCAATAAAGAAAAAACGGAAGCATCTGTGAGAAACTGCAGCAGCTGTGGTGCAAATCACACTGCAAATTATAGAGCGTGTTGAATTAACTTAGAATTGAAA